>PVIW01001572.1:0-284051 GCA_004026585.1 Noctilio leporinus
TCCAATCATCCACTGATGGGCACTTAGGCTGTTTCCAGCACCTGGCTATTGTAAATAGTGCCACTATGAACATAGGTGTGCATAGGTTCTTATGAATTGGTGTTTCAGGATTCTTTGGGTATAGTCCAAGTAGTGGAATTGCTGGATCAAAAGGCAGTTCCATTTTTAGTTTTTTAAGGAAACCCCATACTGTTTTCCATAGTGGCTGCACCAGCCTGCATTCCCACTAACAGTGTATGAGGGTTCCCTTTGCCCCACATCCTTGCCAACACTTGCTGTTTGTTGATTTGCTGATGATTGCCATTCTGACAGGTGTGAGGTGGTATCTCAATGCAGTTTTAATTTGCATCTCTCTGATGACTAGCGATGTTGAGCATTCTTTCATATGCCTCTGGGCCCTTTGTATATCTTCCTCAGTGAGTTGTTTGTTCAGGTCCTTTGCCCATTTTTTAATTGGGCTGTCTGTCTCCCTGGTAGGTTTTATACTTTTAAATGTCAATTTCCTCCCAACTGATTTCTGGGTTTAGTAAAAGTCCTATAAAAATCCAAATAGGATGCAAATTAAAACCACAATAAGATACCACCTCACACCTGTCAGAATGGCAATCATCAACAAATCAACAAACAACAAGTATTGGCGAGTATGTGGGGAAAAGGGAACCCTCATGCACTGTTGGTGGCAACATAGGCTGGTGCAGCCACTGTGGAAAACAGTATGGGGTTTCCTCAAAAAACTAAAAATGGAACAGTCTTTTGATCCAGCAATTCCACTACTTGGACTATACCCAAAGAATCCTGAAACACCAATTCATAAGAACCTATGCACCCCTATGTTCATAGCAGCACTATTTACAATAGCCAAGTGCTGGAAACAGCCTAAGTGCCCATCAGTGGATGATTGGATCAAAAAACTCTGGTACATTTACACAATGGAATACTACACAGCAGAAAGAAATAAGGAACTCCTACCCTTTGCAACAACATGGATAGAACTAGAAAGTATTATGCTTAGTGAAATAAGCCAGTCAGTGAAGGACAAATACCATATGATCTCACCCATTACAGGACAATAATGAACAAAACTAATAACAAGTAAAACAGAACCAGATCTATGAATACAGTGAATAGGCCTTCAGAGGTCAGGGGGAAGGGGGTTGGGAGGAGGAAGAGGTAGGGAAGAAGAGCAGTTTGGACAAGAACCTAGTATGAAGGAACCATGGACATGTACAACAGGTGAGATGGGGGGGGATGGGTGGGTGGGGAGGGGGACAGAGGGGAGCAAAAAGGGGATGGATGTAATACAACAACAATAAAATTAAATTTAAAAAATCCAAATAGGCTTTGTTTTTTTTTTTGGTAGAAATTGATATGCTTATACTTTTTTTTTGTTGTTGTTGTTTTTTTTTTTACAACACAATTGCCCTAAAAGAGCCAATACAATCTTGAAAAAGAAGAACAAATTTAAGGGATTTACTCAACTTGATTCTTAATATTTAGACTTTAAAGCAACAGTGATTTTCCCCCAAAATAACTCTTTATAAATCCTTCCTTCTCTGTGTATGCTTGCTGCTCTTTCCATCAATTGTTGGAGTTTATCTCCCTTGCTCTCAAATCTAGGCTGGCTGTCTTTTGACTTTCTTTGACCAATAGAAGGTACCAGAAGTGACACTCTGTCATCTGGGCCTAGCCCTTGTAAAGCTTACAAACTTCCATTTCCACTCTCTTGGACCTATGAGCCATCATGTTAATAGGTCTGATTAGTCTGCTGGAGATAAGGACCTCATGAACAGAAGAGGAGAGGGGAGAGGAGGGGACAAGAGGGGAGAGTTGAGGAGAGGGAAAGGAGAAGGAGGGAGAGGCAAGGAGAAGGAGCAGGGAGGGAGAGGAGGAGGAGGAAGAGGAGAAGAGGAGGAAGGGGAGAGAGGGAGGAGGAGGAGAGAAGCCTAAGCAAGGAGTTTAGCATCTCAGACAAGCCTTCAGACATGTGAGGGCAACCATCTTGAATTCTTCAGAAGTAATTGATCAGCATCCATCAGCACTGTGTGGCGAAATGAGCATGTCCTGGTCAAGTCTTAGGCATGTTGCAGAATCATGAATAAATAATGGGCCATTGTTTACAACTAAGTTTTGAGGTGATTGGTTATCCAAGTATAGAAACTTCAAATAATGAGTGACTGAGCAAATGAATGATACCCTTCTCCTCAAAGTATGCTAACAACATGACCATATTGTGTCTGACTGAAATACTCTCTGCAAGTCTCTTCTATAGCTTTTCTAGTAATAGGTAGCTTCCATAGTTACTTTAGAAACTAAAAGATAAGAAATTTTTATGCAGCAAGAAATTACCAAGTAATTAAAAAGATTTTTCTCATTACAATTCTGATCATAAAAGTAATAAATGCTTATTAAAATTATAGTAAAAGGAGAAAATCACTCATTCTACTGTAAAACCAATGTTTATCTTTTTATAATTTCTTCAATCTGTTTATGCAGTGATGTATTTTATAAAAAAATACATATGTTTTCATAATTGGGATGGCATTTTGTATGAAGATTGCACATTTCACTTTCAATCTGTAGTTATCAAGAACCTGATTTAAATAAAATTGTTTTCAGGGCATATATCTTCTAACAGGTATTCTAACATATGTAAAATATTATTTTTCTCCCATATTAGTAAAGATTTAGTACAATAACCAAATCGTAAATGTCTGTAACAATGCATTTTTAATAAATATGCATTGCTATAATATATGCATATATTTAGGTCATATATAAATATTAAAGGCCTTAAAATTGATCAATGTCACATGAAATCCATTGTAGAGGGTGCATATCCTATTCTACATATTTTATTATAAGGATTCCATTAACAAATTTCTTTTTAACTTTGGGAAGAACAAATTGAAGTTTTCCTAGATAATCTAATGTTCATTTCTTGTAGACGGGTTGAACTCCATAACTCCTGATTTGGTTTTCTTTTTCAAAATATAGAATAAGATACATGCCTTCTTTGCTAAAAGTATACCTGCAGTTTTGTAGCTTGTTCTTTGATACTAGTTTCAATATTATTTTAAAATATTTACTTATTTATTCAATTATTATTTACATTCTATATTATCTTGTGTTAGTTTCAGGTATATGTACAGTATAGTGATTACAGTGATTACACAATCATATACATTACAAAGCGTTCCCCCTGGTATTTCCAGTACACACTGGTACTCTGACCCTAGTTTTAAATTAATTCCTTTACCTCTATTACTATAAAATTTATAATAAGCTATTTACGCTTTAGATTCCCTCCCCCCAACATATCTAACTTTCTCAAGGGCTGCAATTTCCTGCTTAAAGGGCCTTAAAATATATCACCCAATTTCTTTACAAAGACTATAATAATGTGCACTCTCTCTTTCATTATTAGGGGCCTATCTCAGCATATTTTGCCAGCACTGAGTACTGTCATTGTCAGGACTCTGTTAGTGCACTGGTAAAAGGGCGCTAGGTGATTTAATGTCCTTTTTCTGGATTATTGGTGATAGCCCTTTATCTTATATCATGTATGCAAGTGTCTTCCCATCTATCTGTTCTGTAGATCTGTGTCTAGTCATAAGCTAATTCTATATTTTCAAAGAGAAATAATATGTAGTAGGTAATTTTCAATTTTCAAGTACCAAGAATATTCTTACCCACAAAGTCCAATACTGAGAAACTTTTCTAAAGAAAAAAATCCAAAAATAAAATAAATTTATGTGAATATACAAGGTGAGCGCAATAAAGTGGCAAAATTTTACTAAAATAAAACATACCACAAAAGTGTTACATTTCTAAATAAATTTATTCTTATATGTAAATACATAAACATAGTCATTATTTTTTTAATTGTTCCAAAAAAGTCTCCATTTGCTGCAATAATAAGCTCGATTCAACTTGGAAATCTTGAGCATGCTTTAATTAACTTTTCTTTATCTATGGACATCATCATGTTTTCAACCTTAGCTTTAACAGCCTCTTTATTGGAATGAGATTGTTCATTAACTTCTCTCTTTCAAATGCTCCATACATAATAGTCTAAATGATTTGCATCTGATGAACAAGGGAGCCAGATTTCCTTCGACCAGAATTCAAGAACATTGACATTGAGAAATTCTTGCACCTTTTTGGAGTTCTGTGCTGGTACACCATCATGTTGGAAGAGAAAATGACATCCATTTGTCATTTTCCATGGTACAACTACTTTTCTCAAAATGTCTAGGTAAACATCAGCAGTCACCTTCAAGCCTTGTGGGGAAAAATGCAGGGTCATGATAACTCCTTCATTGCTGACAACACTTAAAACCATCATTGTAGCAAGAAATTTCATTTTCATGACAATTGGTACTTCATTAATATTCTCACAGAGCCACCAGCTGTTTCTTCTGTTTACTATTGGGTCCTGCTGAAAATCTTTTCATCAGTTAAGAAAATCAGAGGGTTTTTTTGGGGGTGGATTTTTCAGTTTTGGTAATAGTGTCCTTGCTTTTTCAAAGAACCTTTCCTTTGTGTGCTGTGTCATTAACTGGCTTCTTCTAAGAACATATGATCTGTATCTAATATCTTCAGCAATAATCTTGTGAACCGCTGCCTCTGACATCTGCAGCTCTCTTGCTATGGAACATATTGACTTTCCTGTATCTTCATTGATGATCTCCTGGATTCTGTGTACAATATCTGGACTTATATGATCCCTGCATACCTTATGTGTTTTCATGGTTGGTGTGGCAATATCAGGATCAGCATCATATACCTTCACATTGTCAATTGTACATAAAGGGATGTTATTGAAGTCTGCAATTTCCCTAGCAATTTGCCCTGCACGCAATCCAGAAATTATAGTTGCTCTAACTTTGCACTCCTTTGACATGATGGTTGCTCTCAGAATTTAATACTTTATATCTGAAATAATGATGTTAAATCATAGCCTTAGGAACATAGTTTTTCAAAATTAATAAGAAGCACATGAAATAAGAAGATGCAAATGTATTGCCAATTTATTGAGTGCAGCCTGTATACCTTCTATGCTATTTATAATAGTGAAAAAAGTACAACAAAAATGTTTAACAGTATTGAAACAGCTGTGAACATATACCTATAGTGTGAAGTTTTAGGTATTAATAATTATGCTTACTGTGGTTGCCAGTTACAAACTGTTAAGTTAAAATATATTGAAAAGGGGCATTTTAAAAGTATTAATATGGAAAACCCTCTGCCACACAATGTTAATAATACTATGATAAAAATTATTTTTCTTTTAGATTAAAAAGTGAAGTAAATAAGTTAATTAATAAAACATTAACTGTTTAACTCTTAACTCACTGTATACATTTTTCTCTGTAATTTCCATTATTTCCTAAATTTCACCATGCTATATTGCTTTTTTCTTTGTAAACTTATTCTAGATTATAATGGAGGTATATACTTAAAATATAATGATTTTATTATCATTATTGCAAATAATGTTTTTAATTGCCAATACCTAATCTTATTAATATTTTAAATATTCCTAGCTGAAACAATTAAAAAAGAAAATCAAACAAGAGAAGACCTCTATTTTAAAACCTCACTTTTCCAATATCAAATATAGTTTTAGTTTAGAACCAAGAGAAAATAATCAATAATAATGTTTTGGGGAGGCAGTATGGAAAAGACATTGAAAGCATAAAGTCTTTGACCCTGTAACTTAATAAAAACAATCAATATCTGTGTGACCATTTAAATTATCATCTAACTTGTTAAAACATCAATTTCAACATCTCAGCTCACTATTCTTTCAGTTCACATTGAACTTCTCAGTGAAGGATGGTTAGTAAACCTTAAAATTTACCTGTCAAATGATGGCTTTTCTCCACAATCAAAGGCATCCTGGAGCTCTTTAACAAGGTTTGCCTGGCCTGGTAGTCGGAAGAGACCCTCTTCCTTCAGACCCCTCTGTCGGATGAAGTCCACACACTGTTCCACCAACATTGGAGCCAGCCGGTTTCCATATCTCTTCTCGTAACGGACAGTATCTTCCAGTTTCTGTCCAAAAATGCCTGGAGAAATGAAAAATCACAGTGAATTTGAGAAATGTATCTCTTTCCACTTTGTTGCCTTCTTTAAAAGTCAATGTAAAGAAAAACCAAAGACTGGGATGCTAGCAAGCATTTAACATTTGATACCTCACATGATTACAGAATAGAATTCAAGAAAAATGTGTTGCATGTTCAAATTATGAAAGACCCCATGATGTATGGGGAATTATTTTAAAACCATTAGGTTATTTGACAATAAAAACATGTACTTTACCTTCTTATCTATAAAATAGTTTATGTATGTATTCAGTAAAACAAAATCATTAAGTTTCAAGCAATAAGCATTTGCTATCAAAGAGAATTCTTAGCTCAAGTAGAAATAATAACAAGCCAGATTAATCTATACCTGGTACCAAATCTGGCACTAGTGGGATTCATACATTCCTTTCAGGAAAAAATGTTGAATGATCTAGTAGTACTAATGTTTGACTTTGACTGCATAAGCAGAATTAGGAAATGGCATTCTCTAAGGATAGTGAAAATTAAAGCAGATAACAAGTGTATTTAGTTTAGCTTGTAGTCTTTGGTACAAGCAGTTTCTATTTTTAAAAAAATTAAAATTGTTGTTCTATTACAGTTGTTTGAATTTTTTCTCATTGCTCTCCACTGCGCCCCACCCCCCCTTCCCATAGTCACTCTCTGCCCTGTTGTCCATGTCTATGGTCATTTATACTAGTTCCTTGACAAGACCCTTCTACTTCTTTTCACCCTTCTTTCCCTCCCTGTTCCCTCTGGTCACTGTCCATCTGTTCCTTGTTTCCATGCTTCTGGTTCTATTTTGCTCAATTGTTTGTTTTGTTTATTAGGTTCCTCTTATAGGTGAGATGATATGGTATTTGTCATTTGCCACCTGGCTTACTTCACTAAGCATAATATTTTCCAGCTCCATCCATGCTGTTGCAAAAGGTAGGAGTTTCTTCTTTCTTTCTGCTGCATACTATTCCAGTATATAAATGTACCACAATTTTTTTTTAATCTACTTATCTAATGATGGGCACTTAAGCTGTTTTCAGCACTTGGTTATCATAAATAGTGCTGCTATGAACATAGCAGTACATAGGTTTTTTTGATTTGGTGTTTCAGGATTCTTCAGGTATAAACCCAGCAGTGGAATTGCTGGATCAAAGGGCAGTTTTTTATTGGTTTGTCTGTTTTAGAAAATTCCATACTGTTTTCCATAGTGGCTGCACCAAGGCCACTATAATCAAAATAGTCTGGCACTGGTATTAAGAACAGACATATAGATCAATGGAACAGAATAGAGAGCCCAGAAACAAACCCAGATCTCTATGGTCAATTAATATTTGACAAAGGGAGAAAGAGCATAAAATGGAGTGCAAATAGATTCTTCTCCAACTAGACAGCAACATGCAAAAAAATTAAACTAGACCACTAACTTACACCATATATCAGACTCAATTCAAAATGAATAAAACACTTAAATGTAAGCCATACACCATAAAGTCCTAGAGAATAACATAGGCAGTAAAATTGTCTATCCCGCACAGCAACATTTTTGCTGATTTATCTCCTAGGGCAAGGGAAACAAAGGAAAGAATAAACAAATGGGACTGCATCAAACTTAAAGTTTCTTCTCAGCTAAAGAAAACATCAGCAAAATGAAAAGGGAACAGCAGTTTCTTGATCATGGTAAGTAGAACATTGTTTTTTAACTTGGCAGACATTCACACCACTGTTTTTTCTTGTAATCTTCACTTTAGAGGCTAGACAATTAAATACTTCTTTCACTTTCCATGAAGTCTTCTGGACCATCTAGGAAGACATGAGTTTTTTTGATGAAAGAGAAGGACACGCCTATAATGGTCAGTCATGCCCTTTTCCTGTCTTGAATTTGGACATGCCATCTGTCCATCTAAGAGTCACCCTTTGACCATGAGGCAACAACCACAAAGGAGAGGCTGAAAACTTCACAGAGACAGGGCTGAAATCATTGAACCATTAATTCATAACAATAGCACCTCCCTCCAGATTTCTTTTTCAATGTGAGGAAAATAATACCCTGTGTCTTTAAGCTACTGCTGTAATAAAATCATTCTTTCTGACTTCATCTTGCTCAAGCATGCCCAGTTTCCATAAAATGTCAGTGAGTAGCTTCTGCTTAGTCCTGCACATACATGATGCTAATCATTAAAGGAATCTAACCTGTAGCCTAGGAATTACTGAAGCAACTCCCTGTTTAAAACTATTAATACCACCCAAGAGGATAAGGAAGGCATGTACAAAAATAATGATTATTTATCAAAAGATTTATAGGAACATCATGACTAAAACCATGGCAATCAGTATTTGTTAAAAGAGAAGAAGTTTCACCATACCCATTGGATCTTTCCCAGCATCCAGATGTCTGAGGTCATCAGTTACCTCCTGACCTAAACCTTATCCATTTACCTGTTCCTTTGACATAAAAGCAGCCTGACTTCTTTATTTTTTCAATATAGTTGTTTAAGTTGCTTTCCTTGCCCCCACTCCTTGTCACTTGACTTACTGGCTGTCATGTAGTAAACAGTATGAGCTTTCACTCAAATACACTGTTAGGTGAGTCTTCTGTATTTCCAACAACACAAAATTCTAATGCATAAATAATAATAACCATTTTGAAGGTATTCTAGTATTTTAATAACAAAGTTTGCAAGTTGATAACAAATGGAGAATGCTAATTCTTTCCACGAAGTGCTTTGGAAACTAAAGTGATGCTTATTTGCCTGGGATGTTTGGATTCTATCCTGACAAAATTAAGAAAATAGTCTTTGAAAGGCACCTATAGATTATTTTAAAAATAATACTGACATATGGGAGTAAATCTTAAGTATCTGTGATTTTTCACTTATTGCTTTGAATTGATAAATAAATTACTACTCTACATGTGCTACACATGAGAACCAAACTCTAAAAGTTTGTTTTTTGTAGTAATGTAAAAGTCAAATGTTCTTTTTGTAACACTCAAGATTTCTTTTTTGCCCAACAATTTAGGAAGCAGATAAAGGAAAGGCTAAATTTTGCTTTAGATGGTACTCTGGTCTCCCTCCCTCCTTTCTTTTTCTCTCTTTCCTTTACACAGTGTTGCCATTATGGTTAAGAATTTACTTAAGAGATACAGCAAGAAACTAAAAGCCAAAAACTCTAACATCCTTCAAATTATTATGTATTCTGTACTAAATCTTTAACATATATTCTCTCATTTTCATAATAAATATATAAAATAGCTATTCTAGACATGAGGAAATGAAGCTCACAGATCAAATAAATCACTTAAGGTTAGTTACACAGCACCAAGTGGCAGAATGAAAGTTCACAATTAGATTTATTTGGCCTTAAAGACTGCTCCCACCTAAGTGCCTGTCAGTAGATGAGTGGATAAAAAATCTGTTACCTTACACAATGTAATACTTACTAATCAGCCATAAAGAAGAATGAAAACTTACATTTCCCAACAGTATGGATGGACATAGAGGGTATTATGATAAGGTAAATAAGCCAGTTTAGAGAAAGACAAGTACTGTATGATTTCACTTATATGTGGCAGTGGGGGTGTGGGGTGTGGGGGTGGGGACTGAGCCAAGTAGGAAAGGGATTAAGCAAAAAACCCCAAAAGACAAAACTCACACACACGAACATCAGCATGGTGATTGCCAGAGGGAAGGAGGGAGGGGCAGGTGGAGGAGGTGGGGGAGGAGGGGTGGATAAATGGTGATGGAAGGAGTCTAGACTATGGGTTGTGAGCATACAATATAATATACAGATGATATGTTATGGAGTTGTACACTTGAAACCTATTTGATTTACCAACTTAACCCCAATAAATTCAATAAAATATATAATATATTTTAAAATTAAAAAAATTAATAACTTTTGTACATTCCTGAATACCAGCCCTTTTTTCTTTTTTAAACCACAATTATGTATATTCATTTTCTAATAAGTTAAAATATTGGTAAATTCTAAATGAGTAAAATAGAACATCTTTTATTTTTGTCTCTACATTGACAATAACTAAACTATACTTATATATGCCAGGCAGTGTGTCTGAATTTCTCTCATTTAAAACTCACAGCACTCTATGAGGTAGGTACCACCCTTTCACCATTTTATCAATGAAAAAACTAAAGCACAGAAAGGTTAATAATTTGCTGGATGTCACGCAGCTAGTAAATAGTGGAGACAAGATTTGTTCAAGGCTTTTGGATTCAGCATCATTCTGTATCTATAACACAATAGCTATTACACAATAATGTGTAACAGGCACAATGGCTGAAAACTGAGCTATAGCGGAAGAAAGCTGCCAATTTGCTAGCTTTCCTACTTCAATTCTTGTCATCTGCTGAGGAAATGTAAAATGTATGGGAAGGTCAGAAAAATAAAGGCTAAAGCAGAAAATCTCTGAGCATTTAGTGAGCATGTTGCCCAAGGAAATACTTTTTTTTTTTTTTTTTAACATAAAGAGCTATGTCTACTTAGCAATATAATATTTAAGTGTTACCGTGTGTAGAGAGTAATTACATATGCTTAGAGTTTCCCATGGAAAAATCAGTTGCTCCTCTAGACCTAGTCTTGTTATGAATTATAACAGATATATACTTCCCATTCTCTAGCATTGGAAATAGAATATCCCAAATGTCTCTGGCTTGCAATAATAAGTGTGAGTTAACCTCTTATGTGATAATTATTTTATGAGAAAAGTGAGGGGGAAATTATTTTTAAGTTGTTTTATTTGAGATTTTCTTTGAGGGAGCAATGAAACCTTAAATTTAAAAATTAACAAAAATGAACAAAGGTTATGAGGTAGTCCAAACCAGCAACATAAGGAAAAGACACATTGATTAGTAGGTAATTAACAGGAATATTATGTATTATGTGAATCTGCAAACAGCCCCAGCTATGTCCATTTAAATTCCCAGTGAGGTTTCATATTCGCTGATAAAATCCTGCCAGAATTTCTTGGTGACAATAGTACATCATAAATACTTCCCCTATAAGTACATTTTTGGTGTTATAAAGCATCACTCAGGATGTGCCTTTCCATTGGACTGAGAAAGTAAAACACCCAGGAGAATTTATTATATCCGTGGGAGGCTGTTTCACCTGGAGAGAGGAAGGGAGGGAGCGAAAAGAGGAATCTAAGCAACCTTAGATTCACCCACAACTGTGTGTGATTTATACAAAAAAAAAAAAAAAAATCTAGAGGCAGCCCATGAAATTAGTGAATGTAATCAGATAAATATATTCAAATTCCATTCATTCTAAAAACAAATAAACGAATACAAAGCCAAACCTTCTTGGATGGACTCTCTGTGCCCTGCAGTTTTTCTCTTTGCTCCCAGTATCCCAGTTATGCAGCTCTGGTTTCAGTTCCTGCCTTTCTATCTTCTTGCCTGCCTACCACAAATTGGCCTATGACACCATCCTTCTACTAAAAGAGCTTTTTCTATAGCCATCAGCAACTTCCTAGTTGTCAAATTAATGGCAGCCAAATGTATTTTTTTAATGCTTCATGCCTGCCTCACTCCCCTTAAAAGTATCTATCTTGCCTTGACTGGTGGCTCAGTGGATAAGGTGCCGGCCTGCGAACCCAATGGTCGCTGGTTTGATTCCCAGCCAGGGCACATAACCAGGTTACAAGCCAGGTCTATAGCTGGAGGCAGGTGAAAAGCAACCATACATTGATGTCTCTCTCCCTCTCTGCCTCTCTCTCTTCCCCTCTTTCTGAGAATAATAAAAAAATAAAATCTTAAAAAAGTATCTATTTCATCTTCTTCCTGACACTTCTCACATGCCATATAATTCTTGCCTTCCAGATAATCTTCCCAATCTCCTTCTTGACTATGTTTCCCATTATACTTCTCAGTTTGCTGGTTCTCTGCATCATGTCCTCAATCCTGTTTTCCCCTTACTTGTCACAATTCCTTTGTTGGATATCACTTAATTTCACTGTATATAATCATTTCCAAATCTGTACCTCAATCTGGGCCACTCCATGTTCTCCAGCATTGGATTTCTAAGTGTGCATTAGAACACTCAACATAGATATCTCAAGCTCAAAATTTCTAAAACTGGACAATCTTTTCTTCAAAGACTGTTCTATTTCCTATAATCCTGATTTGGATTATCAATACCAGTTATCCACCCCCAAATCATTAAAGTGCTGAGACCCAACCTACATTCCTCTTTTCTTCACTTCCCACACTTACTCACCATGTCGTCCTCTCCAAACTCATCACTGCTATAATAGGCTAGGTCCTCAATATTTCTTACCCGTTTTTTGAAGAGTCCTCAGTCCAGGTAAATGTTGCCAGAGTGATCTTCATAATGTTTAAATTAGATCATACATTCTTTTGCTTCATTTCTTTCAATGGTGCCCACTGGCCAACCAAACTCCTTTTCATGAAATAGTTTGCACAATGTGACCTCTGTTGTTTTCCACTATTCAACCAATTATGTTTAAGTAGCACCCACTGTGCGCCAGGCACTGTGCATACCCATCCTCATTTCTGCTGCTTCCTCACAATGTGCTCTTTAAGATGCTGAACTGTGTGTCATTTCCTAAATGTAACGGGATTTATCATATCTTTAGGCCTCCTTCTAGAAGGTAGGTCCTGCCATCATCAGTCATCCTCGAAAAAGTTATCTTACAAGATTCAACTCAGCTCCTGTGTCAAGTTTTTATTGACAATCCCTCACCCTCACCTTGGATGCAAAGCTTGATATGTTTGTTGTTTGATTTCTTTAGCATACTACTTGGTAAGTATTTACTTAGATGACTAAGTAAATAAGCTGGTCATTTACTAAGCTGGTCCCCCATTAGTGTAAAGAAGAATGTGCTTTCATAATTATTATAATAAGATAATTATTTTTCATTTATTATTATATATAATATTTAAACTGCTGTATGCCATATATTTATCTTATGAACTTCAGAAAAGTTTAGGTAATTCTTCCAAGATGCCACAGAAACAAGAAATCATCTGGGATTGGCATCAGATCTAAAGGACTCAGATTTATACTCCATTCTACCTCCTGCTAAGATCTGAATGCTTGTGTTTAAAAAGCATTCAGATGATGGTACCAGGAAGTGGGACTTTGGGATGTGATTAGGTCATGAGGGCAGAGCCTTCATGAATGGGATTAGTGCTTCTATAAAGGGATCCCAGGGACTCTGTAATATGAGAACAGTGAAGTTGATGGGCTTTCTTCAGAACATACCATGCTGGCCTGGTGTCAGAGTTTCAGCCTCCAGAACTGTGAGAAGTGTTTAGAAGCTACCCAGCCTATGGCATTTTGTTATAGCAACCTGAACTGACTTAGACACATTCTCTTGCTTCTATCCCTGGGACTTAATACTAAAGTGGGCCAGACTTGATTATTCCATAAACATTGGTGGAATTAATGAGTTTATTAAAGCAAAGTACCTTACTTTCTCAATTAGAGGAAATAACCTCAAAATAAAATGGAACTCATCAAGAGTTCTCAGGTTGTGGCATTGATTTTTTATAAAAAATTAAAAAACATCATGCTTGATTTGCTGACAAAAACCAGAAGTTTAAAAACTTTTTGGGTATTGCTCCAATTCTTTGCTACTGGTTATTTTTCAGTTTCCTATCTCTCCCTTCCTACAGATCACTTTTGGAGCCATAGGGAGAATTTACCTATCTTTCTGGTTACTGCAACCCTGGTACAGAAAAAGTCTTGGTACCACCAAGGACTGTAATTGTTTTCATCTAAAAATTAAGCAATATTTACAAAGGACTATGGTGATGGGAATAGAAATGGAGCTGAAGGTATATAAAGAGGGAAGGTGCTAAAGTGGTTATTATAGGAGGGAAAAAAAGCACTAGGAAATGAATGATAGCTTATTTCCAGGAACAGGGCAACTAAGGAGAAAAAAAAACAAGCTGAAGCTAAGGTTTAAAAATTTACTTTAGTCTGTCTCATGATCACACCTTAAACCAGCTAGCCTATTAAAACTAGAAATAAACACTAACATTTGGGAACCCAAGAGTTACTTATCCTCAGCTAATCAAAAGTTTGGTTGTGCTCTGTGTATTAAATACTAGTCTTAAAGAGATTTAAGTTACAGTTTCAAAATCAAGAAAGTAAAAACACATTGTGATCTTTATCTCACCAGAACATAAATACGGAGTACAACCATCCCCAGATTCTGCCCAATAGGTGTTTCTTACTTCCTAGATTTTCAGAACCACTGGGCACACATTTTTGGTGACTTTATTAGTACTTAACAAAGGAAGAGAGAGATAAGAAGGGCAGTAAAGGATGACAGAAGAGGCCTGGAAGAGAAAGAGACCCTGAGGAGTTACGGTTTACATAGCACTCAAGCTCCAATACCACCAGGCCTCTGGAAACTAACTCAACCCCACACTTCAGTTCTGAGAGCATTCTAAGGTGGTGAGCCTCTTCTGTCAGCCTACCCTTGAGAAGAGTAAAAAATATGCTTTAAATGTGGGTCAGGAAAAGCAGACACGTCACCATTTTTTACTTCTGGGCGCTCTTCCATGATCCCTGCCCTCTTCCTTTTGCTTTCACTGAAATGACTTAAGCCGCTCCCTGCTCTTCAATAGGAAGAGGGGCTCAGAAACCCAGGTTCACCTCTTGAACTTGGGCACCCAGAAGATTAAACAAAGCACAGAAGAACCCTCTCTTCTTTAGGTGGCATGGTTTAGAAATCCAGGGTTAACAGAAAAGTTCGTCCTTTACAGTGCTCCAGGAACAGGGCAACTCAGAAGAGTTTACATCCTTAAATAAAGAGGTAAACACCCCTGTGTTTCTTGCTGAGGCTGCCCTGAATGAGCAGGGCAGCAGGAAACAGCATTGCAGCAGCCTCAACACCTTCCTCCCAGAGCCCCACTGTGCCACTGTGTTCCTGCAGCCAGTTAAGTGGGAGAGACTGGTGTGCGTTCACTGGCTCCAGAGGAAGGAAAACTTAGAACAGCTGAATGCCTCCTGCACCTCCTCTCTTTTATGGTTCTGACAGAAACCAGAATACAGCTTTGTAAATTAAAAATCTGTTAATCCTTGACTCAAATGCTGAACATTCCTCAGATTACTGTGACTTTGCAGAGGAAAGGACTAATCTGTAAAAATAGCCAGAGGAAATGATAGACAGAAGCTGTTCCCCACTCCTGCTATTACCATTTGCCAGCCTATAGGAACTATCTTTGCAGGTGCTGCCTTCCCTCACCAGTATTTAAGAAGGGGAAGAGGGCGGCTTAAGAAGCAGCAGTGTCAGCAAGGATGCTTGCAGATCTGCCTTCTCAACTGTTGAAGAAGAAAAGGTGGAAAAGATAATGAGGGCCTTGGTCTGGGCTTCAAAGATGCATTAATTGTCCCCAGAACATCTCATATTACAGATGAACAGCAATAACCTGGAAACATAGATTGTTTTTAGTGTTTGGATAAGACTGATTTAGTTGCTGAGTTAGGTGGTGGGGTGGGAGGAATGTTTTGTAAGCGGTTAGTTCCTAGTCTTTTCAATTTCCATCACTGTCTATTTCTCTATCAATGACGCCATTAGAGCACAGAACCCTAATCTGTGCTCTAAACCCTGTTCTGAAATCTCTATAGATTTATAAAATGTGAGACATGGATCAGAGAGGAATAAAAATTAACACCTGAATGCCTTACTGATAGTATATGCTAATTATCATAGCCAGATCATAACTGTTCTAAGGGAAAGACTCAGAAAAAACAAGGTTTAGTTTTAAAAGTTCCCACTATGTTTTTCTTTATGTAGTTTTTGTTTTATTTTCTTTTTTTGTTGTTGTTGTTAGCTACTAAGTAGAGGGGGTTAATAGGTAGCAGATTAAAAAAAGGAGAAGGAACAACCTTAGATGTTACTCAGATCAGCTCCTGATTAAATTAGGTCACTGTAGATGACATTAAAATTATTATTGCCTAGTTCCAATTTAGATAATCATTCCATTTAATTATTCCCATTTTAAAGCAAAATAAAATTACAAAATATTTTGATATATAAATATTTAAAAAATATTCATTTTACCTATGCTATATGCTTTAACTCTCCCTACATAAATTAACTCAGAAATGCCTTAGATTCTTTTCTTTTAATCATAGATTTTATTTGCCCCACCCCTTGTCCTGACAGTTCATATCTCCAGCCTCTCCCAATGCCACCTATTTGGGAAGTCAAGGTGACTCCTACTTCTAACCATTGTTATTCAATGTGGCTGAAAGCCTCCTGTAAAGGGTCAGGACAATTAACCAGATTATTAACATTTTCTTAGCAGGGAAGGTGAGGGAAGCACAAGCAGCCAGATGCAAACCAATATGATGGGAAAACAGAACAGGGAGAGGAGAGGAACTCATTTCACTGGGTAACAACATGGCTGCTTGATTCGGGTCTGGGAACAACTCAAGGTACTCTTGGCCTTCCTGTCAGAGTGGTCAGCCCAGCTTGCTCGCTTCTCCATCAGTCAGGGTGATTCCACCTATCGTTCAGCCCCACCTACCTAGCTTATTCACAGCCAGTAATAAAAAGATCAATTTGAACCTTGCAAATCAGTATAGACAAGCAAAGACACAACACAAATCACTTTTGTACAGTCCTGATCTCTTGATTTCCAAACTCCCATTTGATCTGAGCATAAACTGACCTTAAAACATCAAAGAATATATGCATATTTTTAAAAGGACATTAACAACATCATCTACCTACCTTTCCGAAAACTAAAACAGCGTTTGATTCTTCTGTAAGTAGTTTTAGGGATGAAAGGAGTTGACGCTAAAGCACCTGAGGGGCGTCCCCCCATGTTTCGGTCTTCAGGCATCATACAGGCCCGAAGTCCCGACAGTTTCAGGCTTCCTTTAGGACCTGCCTCTGCACCATAGTCCACAGTCACTCCTTCTCATGTCTGTTTATTTGTTAGGGTTCAAGTGCTGATTCTAAGAACTCAGAGGTTTTTATTACCCAAGTCCTGAAACAGGGGTAAGTTACCACCTCTCATTTACTTCTTTTGGGGGAAATTTTTCCCCCTTTTCTCTTGCCTAATCCAGAGTTAAGATTTTTTTTTTAAAGTTTCTGCAGACATTCTAAAATGTCACAGCAAAACAGCTGCAGCACGCAAGCTGCACCTCCCAAAGAGCAGCATTTTAAAGAACTGTCTTCTCAGCTGGAACTGGGGGAGGCTGAGATTCTTCTGGAAAGGTCAGCAAATAGCCATGTACAAGGGGAAAGAGCAATGATAAAAAGGACCCCGAGAAATAGAGGAATACTTCAGGATCGTCCTTGCTGGTTCCTTTCATCTGAGCAACGGGGGAGGCGAATAATGGCACCTTCTCCAGAAAGCATTTCAGTGCATGATAGAGTCTTTTCAAAGGGCTCCCCTGTTCCTTTTATAGCACCCCTCATTTTTTGATGCTCTTCAGGCTTCTCCTCCCTTTGCCCTTCTTTCTTCAAACTCCCGGGCTCCCGAGGGATCGCCACGTCAGAAGGGTCGAGTGCCCGTTCCGGAAGCCGCCCTGGATCCGGCGGGAGGCGGCTCTGCAGGGAGCCTCTCTCCCTCCTCCGGCGCTGGCTCCCTCTTCTCAGCTCGAGCTGGGCGGGAGCCGGCAGGGCCGCGGCCGCCTGCAGTGCCGTTGGTCACATGCAGCAGGTGCAGTCACAACAGTACGAGGGGAGGAGGGAGAGGCCACAAAGCGGTGTGAACCCCTTTTCCTTCGTCTGACTTTGAGTTGCCTTTCCTGCTCTTGTCTGTGCAGCACCTTTACAGCTGGATGCCTGCCTCTCCAGAAATCCAAACTGCACCAAAGCACCTCAAGGGCGCACTCTTTCTTGCCCCTTCCTTCCTGCATTTATTCTTTTGCTGTACAAGGTTTTATAAAGCATAGTTTGCGATTGAGTCTAGTTGCGAGTGTTGACTTAAATGTTCATATCATTAAAACCTGTGTGTGTATTTGTATATGTTTGCATCTGGGAAACAGAAAATATTCTAAATGTAGTAACAACCTGCAGGTACCACCACAAAATAAGTCAACTCCACTCATATGCATATAAACAAACAAACAAAAACAAATGTATGTGTGCACGTGTGCACATATGCATGTATTTATTTCTCTGGTTACAGTTTGGAAGCCAATCCTGTTTTCTCCCCTACTCTAGTATGCACCCAGCCCCCATGTCCACCAACTAACTCTCTCAGTCTAACTCACTGAGCAATTGACTCCCTGGGTTAATCATTCATCCACCAGGCTGTTCCATGAGCAGATTTGGAATGTCAGTGCTTTAACCCCAAATGACCCCAAGGCCTCTGTGTCCCTTCGTAGCCATTCAGCAGATTTCCAAAACTGCGAGGAGTACAAAAAAGATACTCCCATCAGAAACACCATTACTTTGCTTAGCATGCCCTAATAGGACTATTTTGTCACTGAAGGGATCATTCTTAGTAGTTTATGCCCCGTGGTTCAAACACTGTTTTTAGCTCCATGTCATAGCATGTAGCTAAGAAAATAAGTCACAAAGTAAAACTCAGTACTACTAAGACAGTGGCAGGGCTGGGCTGGAGCTGGAAGGCACCTTGGTCAGCAGAATAATTCACTGACCTCAGCACTGGCAGGA
Organism: Noctilio leporinus; assembly: GCA_004026585.1. Classification (NCBI taxonomy): domain Eukaryota; kingdom Metazoa; phylum Chordata; class Mammalia; order Chiroptera; family Noctilionidae; genus Noctilio; species Noctilio leporinus. The sequence goes on from PVIW01001572.1 coordinate 18,715, forward strand.
CAGAACATAAGGAATCAATCATAGGACTGGAGTGGAACAGTTTGGTCCAATTTTCTCAATTCACACTTAAGGAAACTAAAGATGAGGTGGTCACTTATGCAAGATCACACAGTAGGTCTCCCTCAGGCGCAAGTCCCTAGTGCTTCTTTTTAACCCCTGCTTGTTCACATTCATTATAAGGATTATTCATATTCAGCATTTTCATTGCCTTGATGGGTCTCTGACTCAAGTCTTTTCATAAGGAGATAGAAATATGCAAGAAGAACCTGATTTTGTTGGTAGCTAAAGTTAGGCTAACCACTCCCATCTCAGGAACAATTAATGGCTTTGCATTCTCCCAAGATCCTGCATGAGGCACTTTTACATGTATTGCTTCAAGAGCAATTGAAAATAAATCCATTGTAAAACAAAAATAAACAAAACAAAATTCAAGCCTGTAAATTTTCTAAAACTGAATAAATGTTTTGACATCCTAACTTTTGGAGTTGATTGTTAGGTAAATAAGATGTGCCTCTCAGCATTGTTAGCACATTGTTGATCGGCAATCTCATACAAAAGCTAATGCAAGTGCAAACAAGGGTTAACTTGTTATCGGCTTGAAAATACAAGTTTTTTCACGTCCTATAAACAATGTGTTAATAGGGAAGGACAGTTTATAGGTGGTTTTAAGCAGATAACACAAAGTTGAGGCATCTGGGTTCAATCCCAAACTTTGTTATCAGGCTAGATGGTTAAGAGATGAGGCCTACTTTATGCATTTCCGTTGCTGCCCTTCCCCCATCTGATGATTTTTTTGTCTAAGTTTTCCTTATTTAATAAAAAAGAAAAGCTTTACATTTTATGATTTTCACTTACAGTTTTTAATTTTAGAAATTTAAAAGCTAGGTAAACTCATCAGTTTTCTCCTTTAATCAAATGTCTATTATCGAAGTGGTGAGGAGGGGATATTTTACATGTATATGCAACCTGAACGATGAGAAACTTAGGTCCTCTTTATGAAAACCTTTAACTTTTTAAAAACACAGGTTGTGAAACAGTAATACAAACAACAAAATGTCTTCTCTGTAATAGACACATTTAAAATGTATCCAAAGGTGTTCTACAGAAATTAATAAATCAGGGAGATATGTCACCTTCCAACTGCTTTTAGAAATGTCATTTCATCAATGACAGCAACAATCTTTGAGTGATGGGAGGGAGGCTGGAAGCCAAGAGGTCTTTATTTAGCATTAACAGGTCATAAAAAGACAGGAGGGGAAATGTGCTATCTTAGGTAAGGTATTTATGGCAATTCAGGAACTTTTTAAAAGAGCTTTATTGAGATATAATTCATATATGATAGATTACGCCACTTAAATTTTATAATTAGATGGCTTTTACTGTATCATTACAGATATATGAAAACCATCATCACAGTTAATTTTAGAAAATGTCATCGCCTCAAAAAATATCTTTGGTTGTCACCCTCTTATCCCCTCGTCCCAGCCCTAAGCAACCACTAAATCTACTTTCTGTCTTTATAAATCTCCCAGTTCTATATTTAGTATGAATGGAATCATATGATATCTGGTCTTTTGTGACTGGCTTCTTACACTTAGCATCATAATGATTTCAAGGTTCAATCATATGTAGCATGTGTAAGTACCTCACTCCATTATTTGGCTGAATACTAATCCATTTCATGGCTATAACTACATTTTGTTCATACATTGTCTGCTGGTGAACATTTGAGTGTTTTTGCTTTTTGGCTATCACGAATAATGCCACTATAAAGATTCATGTATAAGTTTCTGTGTGGACGTGTAATAGATTTTCATTTCTCTTGAGTATATACCTATGAGTGCAAATGTTGGGTCCAACATAATTATAACTATGTTGAATCATATCAGGAATTGACAGACTTTTTCAAAGGAGCTGCAAAATTTTACATGTTCACCACTATGTAGCAGGGTTTTGATTTCCACACATCCTTGCCTATATTTATTATTGGACTTTTTGAATCTAGCAACCTTGGTGGGTGTAAAGTTGTATCACCTTGTGGTTTTGATTTGCAGTTCCCTGAGGACTAATAACTGTATAAAACTTTTGGATTAAGCATCTTTTCCTGTGCTTATTGGTATTTGTGAATTTCCTTTGGAGAAATATTTATTTAGATTCTTTGCCTATTTTTAACTGAGTAAAATTGGGTCAAAAATTTGGTTTGTCTTTATTACTGAATTGTGTTTATTACATATTTGGAATATAATATATAACTTGCAAATACTTCCTTCTATGCTGTGGGCTTTTTCATGTTCTTGATGATATCAATTCTGGTAATTTTGAAGGACTAGAAAAACTCTATTCATTCTCATCATCACACTGTAAAAAAAGTTTTATTTTTCATATAATGAAGACTATATTATCAATAAGGCATGGGCTTGTAATTGTGTGCATGTGTTTATCCTCACAGTAGAAGTGATAGATCACACTATTATTATGCTATAAAGTGGGAGGAAGCTCACAAGTCAGAAGACTTACGTTTTCTTTCTACTTCTGTTACTAACAGTGCGACAATTGTCAAGTTATTCCTCTTTCTAAGCCATGAAATGCAGGGTTGAACTGTAACAGTGGCTTAAACATATTTTTTAATCAGTGGGAAACTTAACTTTCAATGAAATATTAAGTGAAATTCTAATATGTAAGATAAAAGTGTTTTCAGTTATGTAAATTTATTATTTAAAACTCAAATTTATATTTCTTTAAAATTCAGTCAGTGAGCATGGGACAAGGGTACTATATTAATGCAAACATTTGAGACCCAGGAATATGGGTGATATTTGGAATCTTCTGTCAGTGTCATTTTTAGTTCAGTTCTATATTTTATATTTTATTTTATAGATTATTTATTTATTTTTATTTTATTTATTTTAAATATTTTATTCATTATTTTCATAGATAAGGGCAGGGAGGGAGGATGAAAGGGAAAGAAGCATTGATGTATGGTTGCTTTTCACCTGCCTCTAGCTACAAGCCTGGCTGGAGACCTGATTTGCAACCTGGTTATGTGCCCTAGCTGGGGAATTAAACCAGTGCCCTAGCTGGGGAATTAAACCAGTGACCTTGTAGGCTGGTGCCAATCCACTGAGCCATACCAGCCTGTGTTGTTTATTTATTTTTAGAGAGAGAAAAAGAGAGAGAAAGAAAGGGGGAGAAACATCAATGTGTAGTTGCCTTTTGCACGCCCACAGCTTGGGGCCTGGTCTACAACCAAGGCATGTGCCCTGACTGGGAATCAAACCAGTAACACTTTGGTTCACAGGCTGGTGCTTAATCCATTGAGCCACACCATCCAGGGCCACTACATTTTATATTAGCTTTATAAAATTCCTATTTTTAGATAAATCACAAAGGATTTCTTATAAATTGAGTACTTTAAAAGCTTTCTTTGCAAGTTCCAGCCAATGCTCTATTAGAACACCACCCTGATATGCCAAGGTTTAATTCCTGGTCAGGGCACATACAAGAAGCAACCAATGGAAACATAAATAAGTGGAACAACGAATTGATGTCTCTCTCTCTCAAAAAAATCAATAAAAAATGTAAAATTATGCTTGTTTAGCAATCTCATAAAAATAACTAGTCTGTACATTCTTACAATGTTGGTTACAGATTAATATTTTGGGGTTCTTATTTTATTGGTTCCATTTATTGAATATTTACATAATTTTTCTGTCTATATTATTCTATTTTATATTCTTTAGTAGGCATTTATCACATCTGTTACCTTTTTTCCTTTTAGTTCTACTCACAGCACCATTTAGTTTATTCTTCACATGATAAGTTCTCAACATTGTACTAAGAATTTTTAGAAACTCATTTTCAAATCCACAAATGCTTTCCCGATGACAAAGCTGTTTTTTTTTCTTTTTTTTCAAAATTTTATTGTTGTTGTATTACATCCATCCCCTTTGACAAAGCTGTTTTTAATTTCAGCAATCATCAGATTTTCATTCAAAGCTCTCCTTTCTTCTGTATTTCACTAAGCATCTAGCAGGTTGGGATCTCTTCCAAAGCCACTAGTCAATTTTTTTTTTTTCCTCATGCCAACATGTTCTTAACCAATCAACACTTATGGCATTGTTAGTGACATGGAAAAATCCAAAATAAAATAAATCCCTTTTTATAATTCAAGATATTCATGGAAGGTTGGTTATTAATGACATTTTGTATCAAACTTCCAGAAGTTACTTAGATATGTGTCTAACCATAATGTGAAAGAGTTCACTATTTATTTTAACATTCATCCACTTGAAAATAGGAACTGATAGGAACATTAGCTGGGAGAAAGGGTGAACAGGTTTGGTCTACCCTTCTGTTTTTCCATGGTTTAAAAATATACTCACCTCCTCCAAAAGGTCCCCATATGACTCGGCGGATGGATTTTACCCAGTCTTCCATATCATTCTGGGTGCTTGCCATGAGGAGGTAGCTCTCATGATTTGCTGTCATCCGATCTCGATCGCCTCCTGGAAGAACATAGGAACACATGGGTGTGTGCTCCACTGAAGGTTCCCATCAGCAGCCTCCTAGGGATTTCCTGTAACACAGACTGTGTCCAATGCAGCCAGCACTAGCTTTTACCCAATGAACTGGAAATATTTACCATGGTTTCAGCATGGAAAACAATTCTGCTTAAAAAGGAAAGGCTCTTAGGTTTCCAGGAGAAAGCTTGAAAACAAATGTCATTTTCCAAACAAAGCCTGCCTTTTTGTCCTAGCAACACCCCATAGGCCTGCATTAATTCATAATCCTGTCTATTCACGCTGCAGTGCTGAATAGGGAGAAACAGCCAAAGCAGAATGAAACATGTAAAAGGGTTCCCCAGATCCTGGGTTTTTGTCTGAAGCAAATGCCACATAGCAGATGCACAGTGAGGCCACTGGGACATCATGGGTGAGTTAGGGAGTTCTGGGAAAGGGAAGAAGCACACGAACAACTTTGACTCAAAGGTTGTGCCCTATCACCCTGTCCTGGAACAGAAGCCTCTCCCCTCATTTCACACCTTCAAGAGGGCACACAAAGAGAAGAAAAGACACAAGCTTGGCCCTTCGCAAGGTCACATCAACACCCCCACCTCCCTATGTGCCTAATGACGAAGAGTGAGCTTTAAAAATCCCAGTCAGGTCTCCATGAAAAAAGTCTGATGGTTTCTTTTATCTTCCAGTCTCCCCCCTCCAACAAAAATACCCATGATAATCTCTGATATCAAATTTGAAGTGCCAGACTTCTGATGCATGTGATTTAGTTTATTTGAAATCTTTACTAGCCATTAAATTTACCTGGGGACAAAATTTTCTCATTTACAAAATAGGAATGGCCATCTATGACCTTGAAAAAGATCTTGATGCATAGTTTCTCTTACCTCTCACTTTATGTTTAAAGTATTTCTCAAGACAACTATCAGTGACTGAATTGTCTCATTGTCTCTGAAAATGATTTAGTGGGAATAATGAAAGAAATGGAACATGAAGTATTTAACTGAATTCTGATAATATTTTGATGTTACACGCACTGCTAATGTGCTCAAATAATCTATCAACAAACATTTAATTTTCAGTAAGTGTTGTGAAATATGCAGCTTGGGTTGAATTATTTCACATCGAAGTGCTTTGTTTTGGTAAGACTGTTGTTTGTTTGAAAGTACATTTAAATACTTTTATGAGGTGTTTGCAGACTCTAATTTACAATACTGCCTACTTTTTAAAGTTCCAATCTATTTCCCACATAGTTCTGAAAGCTATAGGCATTTGAGTTTGTGACATCTGAATTCTATACAAAATGCCTTAGGTTGAGAAATAAACTATTCTGCTACTGACATAAATTTATAGAACAAGTGGAAGGTCAGAGAAGTAAAATAACTTTAAGCCAACCATAGAAACAACTAGATTGGTGTTTTATATTTTAATACCAATGAATGGGAATGGGGGAGGGGCCAAGGGACCACATCAAATAGGTTTCCTAATGTTCTACAAATCTCTGGAATAAATAAGAGTGGCCATCTCATATTTTAAAGAGCATCTCACTATTCAGGAAACAATGATGCTCTTACACCTCTAGGTCTATGGTAGGTCAATCACCACTTTAAGCAACTTGTATCTGAAAAAGCATAGGTTTAAGAATCAGAGAAAACCCTGCTGAAACTGTAATTCTATCTTATCAATTTGCCTTCTGGGAAATTACATAACTTCTGGAAACTCACTGCCTTTAATCATGGTTTCGAAATAATAATCCCAATATAATAAAATTCTGTAAGAATTAAATGCAATGGAGTATGAGTACTAGCACTGTGTTAAGCTAAAAGAAAAATTCTATAAATATTAATTTATTTTTATTTAACAGTCTCTCACCCCTTAAAAATGCTAAAAGGACATATTACATTTAATTTAACCTGAGAGATATTATGTTTAAAAGTGCTTAGGAACAATTTGTCAACAGAACACATATACAAGTATTTACTTAAAGGTTCTCTGTCTTTGATACATAACAACACATAAAATATTGTACTGTAAATGTACGTAAATATGCTATACTATATTAGAATGGGTATGCATGGTTGTATGACATCTAAGCATCAGAAAAAAATACAAAATGACAAGAAAAGATACTTCATTTAGCATGGCACGGTACTACAAAATTCATTTGTATTCTGATCCACTTATATTATAACACTGGACAAGAAAAATTACCATTTGATGTATGAATATTTTAATTATTGTCTTTGCCTGAAAGTTGGTTAGCAATTCAGATAGCAATATCCTGCTGCGTCACTCCCAGCCCAGGCAGAAGCAGCCCTGGTAATGAGAGTGAGTGACAACCATGACAGTGTGTTTCTGCCTGAAAGCAGAGAAAATGGAGAATAAGCCCAACTGACCATTATACCCTCACTTCTCATGTGATTCTCATTTTCTGCCAATGATGCTGTGTGTCTGACCCTAAATCTCATTTACACTGCCAATCACAGATATGAAATCCCATCTGTGAATTTCACCCACGGATATAGGTCTTCGTTCCTTAGTGTTTTAGCAAGAGAGGTGAGAAAGATTTAGAAAAAATTTTTTCTATGACTCTTAGTAAGAGTATAGACTCATTGACAAGAATACAATTAAAACAATTGGAGACATTTATATAGATATGACCTAAAAATTTGTGATTTCTAATTCATAACCCTTCAGTTCTAAAAGCCTGATATAGGTATTCTGCCTTGCAATTAAAGGGGATTAAAAACAACTTATTATATATGGGTTTATAAATGAATAAACTCAATATTGACTTTCAAGCATGTGAATTAAATTTTACTCTGTTAATCCTTTATGGGGATTAATGATTCATTTAACCATTGTGAATCTAAAATTCTTTCCAAAAGGTAAAATTTAAAAAAGCAGCCTTGAGAGTTCATTATCACTGGAGGGAGAGCATCATTGGCATTTTCAATCCACAGATACAAAGGTCTGTCCAGAAAGTATGGAGCCAATGTCAAAGTTTGCAGGTTGATACTTTCAGGACAGAGTATATTAGAATCAGCACACAGTCTCCATCCTTAAATTCTGTTTCAGCAGAAATACCTGTGATATGTTGTTTTGGTTTTTAATACCGTTTTACATGAAAGTGGATTTGTACAATCTTAGAAGACACAATATATTAGTAAGTTGTATACATCTTTTAGATATTAATTCATATTGGTAGCAATGTCTTGGTAGATAGTATTAACACTTCAAGTATTTGTGATGTGACCTTAACTAAGTAGGTCACATCATTGAATTTTACTTATTTGTATATAATTGAAAGTATGTGTATATTTCATTGGGATCTTTTGTATATTTGAATTTGATTACATTTTCTTTCCCCAAAATACAATATATTCTCTGAAATAAAATAAATAAATGACATGTTTAACTTCTACAAAACTTAAAAGAAGATTAAGAAAAGCTTAACAAGGCCCTGGCTGGTGGCACATGGATAATGCACCAGCCTGCAAATCCAAAGGCCACTGGTTCAATTTCCCAGTCAGGGCACATAGTCAGGTTGCAAGCCAAGTCTCTAGCTGGGCTCTTGGCTGGAGGCAGGTGAAAGGAAGCCATATATTGATGCTTCCCTCCCTTTCTTCCTCCCTCCTTGCCCTTCTCTCTGGAAAATAATGAAAATCTTTAATAAAAATTGTTTAAAAAAATAAGAAAAGCTTAATAAATTGAATGGACTAAGAATAAACAATCTGAAATTAAGACAGTTTAAAGAAAATTACATTAAAATAGAAAGAGTTGATTAAAAAATACAAATATCCATTCATTATATGAATAAGTACAAAATAAGTTTAAAAATAATTTTTGACAAACAACTTTGCAAAGAGTTTTTTAGATTTTTATTTATTTTATTTATTTTTTAAAGATTTTATTTATCATTTCCAGAGAGAGAGGAAGGGAAAGAGGCAGTGAGAGAAAGAGACATCAATATATGGTTGCTTTTCACCTGCCTCCAGGTATAGACCTGGCTGGAGAACTAGCTTGCAACCTGGTTACGTGCCCTGGCTGGGAATCGAACCAGTGACCTTTGTGTTCGCAGGCTGGTGCCTTATCCACTGTGGCATCAGCCAAGGCTACAATTAAAAAAAAAAAAATTAAATAAATATTGGAAATGATATTTAAACTTACACATGGGCATTGCTTATAGGAATATGAATAATATTCCGTATGATGCAACCACTAAAATACAATTTTAAAGAATATTTATTAATGAGTTTTTATTATGCAAAAGGAAATACACAAATTTTATATGAGATATTATCTCACTCAATTTTCATATAAGTTGACGACAGCCAGGTCAATAAGATACTAGATTGAAATACACAATAATTTTTTAAATAAGATTTTAAAAATTATTTCCAGAGAGAGAAGAGGGGAGAAAGGCAGGGAGGGAGAGAAACATTAATGTATGGTTGCCTTTCACCTGCCTCCAGCCACGGACCTGGCTGGGGACCTGGCTGGAGACCTGGCTTGCAACCTGGTTATATGTCCTTGGCTGGGGAATCAAACCAGCAACCTTTGGGTTCGCAGGCCAGCGCCTTTTCCACTGTACTACCAGCCAGGGCTTGAAATACACAATAATTTTAACAATGTTTATCTCTGAATATTAGGAGTGGGAAAAATTTTTGCTCTTCTTTTGTTCTTTTTGGTATTTCCCAGATAATTAATCATTTATTGTTTTATAATGCATGAATTATTTCAGATGTGCTATCATGTATTATTTTATTATCAGGGAAAATTATTGAAAAGAATAAATGATAGGAATTATATGATCTGTCCCAAAAGTATCAAGCCAGTAATCAATATAATTAAAACAGTTTGCATGGCTGATACTTTTGGGACAGACCTTATATAATCATGAAAGCACCAATCAATAAAAAGCCAACATGAGCTGGAAGATAGTTATCATTAACCTCATTGCTTAAGATTATTCACTTTGAATTCTCGTTAATTTACCTATAACCTTTTCCTTCTTTCCCCCATGCCAACCTGGAGCAAGTCTCCAAAGGAAGATAGGGCCAGGAGACCAGCATTGCTCAAAGTGCAGATTACATCACATCCTCAATGAGACAGGCTTGCTAGCACTACCTTTCATAAAATATATATGTATATACAAAATAATTTTCTAACTTAAAAAAATATTTTATACATTATTTTCAGAGAGAATAGCAGGGAGGAGGGAAGAATGGGAGAGAAACATCAGTGCATGGTTACCTTTCACGTGCCTTCAGCTATGGACCTGACTGGATACTTGGCCGGCAACCTGGTTATGTGTCCTGGCTGGGAATCGAACCAGTGACCTTTGGGTTCACAGGCCAGTACCTACCCACTGAGCCACTATCTACAAACTATTTTTTTGAACATATTGTGTGTAAATTTCCAAAAATTGCTACCAAAATTGATTTTATTTTTTCTATTAAAAATATTGTAAATTGTCAAAATTATAAACTAAAACACCAAGCAGTTGCTTTGAATTAATGCATTTATATGTGTTATCTGCAGGAGACAAACGTTTAAAGATATACAGTGAATTATTTGTTTGTATTTAAATGTTAAAACAAGTTGTTCAATGGAAACTGCAGTTGTAGACATTTGGGTTCATTTCCAAGCAGAGTTAATGGACAGATCTGAGGACATCTCTGCTACTGTTAATAATTTCAAGGGTAAACTGTTTCCTCATTCCCAGTTACCAAACAGGTTAAAATTCAACTTATTATACTATCAGTTTTATTACAGAAAAATATTTTCATATTCTAGGTGGGGTTATTAATTTTCACTCATACAACAAACTGCAGGGTCTTTTTAAAAAAAGCATTATTTTCCACAAAACTTACTGTAGGTATTTAGTAGAACTCTGATGATAAATTGCAAGATATAAAGTAAATTCTGAAGCTTATCAGTGGAAAATTACTGAGATGGAAAAACATTTCTTTCCTTATATGGAAGCTGATACTTGGAAAACAGAGTTATGTGAAGTACAAGGAACAAATTAAAAGCTCCTGTGGACACTATCACTTCTCAGTAAACAGTAGTTTCTCAGTAAACAAAATAATAAAGCAGCATATAATTTATAAAATAAAGTTAGAATAATTTGGTCTCAAATTCAGTATCATATGTAATTTTTTCATATTGTTTTGGGTATTATAGAAACAATGTTATCTGAAAATTAAAGAGTGTTGGTATGTTTTGCTAATCCATTTTTTCCAAGTATTTCTTCCTCAAAGATAAATTTTAAAAATGTCAGAGGTACAGAATTTCAATGCATTATAGAGCACTCAAAGCAAAAATGTTGCATTATTCTAACATTAGATTTTGAATATTTTAAACCCCCTAAACCAGAACATAAGAATTAAGGTCCCAGTGGCATTAATCATCATTCTGTTTGTAGTTTATAGTCAGTATCACAAAATAAACAAATTACTGAATGTTATTTTATACTTTAATGAATGCTTTTAATACTGATTTACATATTTCATAGATCCCATACTAGTTCATGATCTCTTTGTAAGAAGAAATCATACTGTAATATATAGCTAACTTATGTTTAACATGAAATTAGCTATATAAATATTATTTATAAATATATAAATGCACACTGATTAACCAGTTATTGATGGATGGTTATTAATTATGGTAGATTTCTAATAATTGCATTTAGAAATTATTTATTTGTTGGGAGCCTATTTGTCTACAGAGGAAGCACTGACCTAAAAATTCTGTACTGTATAACTTGTTTCTGATTGCCTTTTATCAAACTTTACTCTAAAAAAATGTCCAAAAATGAACAGTTAAGCAGAAGTGCTTCCTATATCAAACTTCAGAAACAAATGCATGCTTATAAAGAAATACTGAAAAATTATTGACTCAGGGCAATGAAACCAAGTTCCTCAAGTTCAAATTAGTTACCAACTAGCTGTGAGATCCCTCATCTTTAATTGAGGGTAATAGGAGCACCTATCTCACAGCTTTATTGTGAATTAATTGAATGAAAATACCATAAAATACTTGGAATAGGGCTTGGAACATAGGATACTTCGCTAAGATTGTTATGGCCATGCCTAATCATTTTAATGCTAAAATTTTTCTTTTTTGGAGGATAAGAACATATTTTATTTCATAATTTATAAGCTTATTTCATATCTTCTAATATTTAGACATATTGGTGTATGGGCCTCCGCTTGTACTCTCGGCCATAAATGTTAGAAATGGGTTTGGCCACCTCCCAGAAAGCCTTTTCTTTCTTTCTCCAAAGGTAACCACTGTCCTAACTCTTATGATAATCATTTCCTTAATACATTTGGTAGTGCCTGTTTTTAAATTTTACAGAATTTTTATGTGTAGTTTTGCAGCTTTTTTTTGCTCAAGATATTTTAAAGGTCCTCTATGTTTTGTGTAACTGTAATCATTCAAATTTTTCATGACCCATTTATTATTTGAATTCTTTAAAATGCAGGAAGAGCCCTGGTTGGTGGCTCAGTAGATTGGCACCAACCTGTGAACCCAAAGGTCCCTGGTTCGATTCCCAGTCGGAACACATAACCAGATTGCAAGCCAGATCTCCAGCCAGGTCCTTAGCTGGAGGCAGGTGAAAGGTTACCATACATTGAAGTTTCTTTCCCTGTCTGCCTCCCACCCTTTTCCTTTGTCTAAAAATAATAAATAAAATCTTTTAAAAAATAAAATAAAATGCAGGAAGAAAGCTTATGTGTGGACAAATATTCTGAACATATTTGTACAGAAAAATCCTGTTATAAAAATATAATTATAATATTTATTTTTAAAGTAAATGTTGATTTTCATTTTGGTTATATTTTTAGAAGTATAATTGTGAAACACAAATGATTAATAAAATCTTTAAAATCTCAATAGGCACAGTTCATATTTCCACTAATTCTTCATATTTCTTAGGCTTTTTTTTTTTTTTTTTTAAGATTTTATGTATTATCTTTATTGAGAGGGGAAGGGAGGGAGGAACAGAGGGAGAGAAACATCAATGTATGGTTGCCTCTCATGTGCCTTCAGCTACAGACCTGGCTGGAGACCTGGTTTGCAACCTGGTTATGTTCCCTGGCTGGGAATCGAACCGGCCTCCTTTGGGTTTGCAGGCCAGCACCTTATCCACTCAGCCACCAGCCAGGGTTCTTAGGCTTATTCTTATTTAAAAAAAAATCCCTGATATTTGTGCTAAGCACAATAATTATAAAAGTGATGTATTTTTTGCATTTTAGATATTTGTTTTCCGTAGTGCACTGGGTAGCCAATAGAATCTCAATTTAAGTCCAACAATATATTTTGACTTTCACTAATGTCAGACACTAAAACTCTAGTCACTTCCTTCTCAGCATCTTATTAAATTCTGATTAAAATTCCTAAGAAATAAAAGAAAACCATTTCCATGGCAGAGCAAAGATATCTAGAATTTAAGTCATTTTCCAGTTTAGCTTGGCTTAGTTTGGGAGATGATAAATGAATTCAAAATTTTATCTGGTTGCTACTAAAGTCAGTCAAGTAGAATAATAGTATAAACTTTTAAAACTCTTTGCTTTCAGTTTGAATATTGTTCTCTTAAGCACCTGAAATTGACTGCCATTAGAATACTTGTCTATTGTGGTTTACATCTCACAGTTTGTGCCTGGACTTACTATATATGTTTGGAGGGTGAGACACAAAGTTTGCTTGGGGTATGAAATTTGAACTCAGATCTTTAGGTAAAGGCACATGTATTACAGAGCATGCAACTATATAAAATGTCAAAAAACCCAACACTTTCAAGAACATTGGTGTTTCAGGACAATTTCAATGCCGCTAATGAAAATAGTTGTGAATTTCTCTAGTTGCTTGATATAAACATATTACACAAAAATGCCATTATTTTCTCAAGTGTAAGCTATTTCTTTCATGATAATTCCAAGACCCTACAGAAGTAGTCAGGACCAGGTCACATGTTGTTCCCAAATTGACTATAGATGTAGAAGTTCCTATAACAAATACTATTTCATATCTGCTTCTTAATCAAAGTCCTTGTGTAGTAATTTAAAAATGTTAACACTTATCAGAAGGATTAATTAGAGTTTCTCTTTTTAATTCTCATATTGATGATATGAACACATTTTAGGATAATTTATTTTAAAATAAACACATAACTGCATTGAGGTTGATTATAGATCATTTGATCTATTCCTAAAACCACGGACACTTAAGACTTCTTAATTTAGTCTTACATGTATCTTAACATTTGAAAGAGTTGAATTTCCTTTCAAATTCTCTTGATTTAAAAAATTTCACTACTTCTGATGGGTTAATCCATCAATGTGACAGCTGTGCAATTAGGGTTGCTAAACCAGATAGAATTATTACTAAAGGAGGATGTTGAATCATTCCAATGCAAATCACCTGGTAAAAAGATAATTAAAAACATAGGGTATGTATGTGTAGAATTCAAATAGCAGAATTTGAATTTATATAATAGAATATTTACGAAATCTGAATGTTTGGTCATAATAAGTGGATTGGCACTCACTACATTACTTGGAAGATTTTGGTAAATCTCTATGTTTGTCTTAGAAGGTGACAGAAGTACTTGGAAAAATTAAATATATTATGACTTAAAAGTACTGAAAGATTTCAATTAATGTATAAACAGTATTTGAATATTTAGACAAATTTCACTTGTCACATTTATAAGTTAATTGAACTTTAGTCATGCAGAATTTATTAGTTGTATACATAAAGAAACAAAAACTGAAACTATTTGAAGGCTAAGAAAACTCCAGGGTTCTACACCTTTAATTAATAGGACATTCATATAGTGTTCCCAGCCTGGGAATCCAAAAGTTGCTGGTTCGATTCCCAGCCAGGGCACATAACCAAGTTGCGGGCCAGGCCTCCAGCCAGGTCCATAGCTGGAGGCAGCTGAAAGGCAACCATACGTTGATGTCTGTCTCTCTCCCTCTCTGCCTCTCTCTCTTTCTCTCTCTCTGGAAATAATAAATAAAAATCTTTAAAATAAATAAATAAAAATTGAAAAAATTTATTTGAATGCTTAGAAATATATCAAATTTAAAAATTAATAAAAATTCATTTGAATGCTTAGAAATATATCAAATCCCTCTCATTAAAACACTAAACTCCTCAGCCCTGGCTGGTAGCACAGTGGACAAGGTGCGGGCCTGCGAACCCAAAGGTCGCAGGTTCAATTCCCCAGTCAGGGCACATAACAAGGTTGCAAACCAGGTCTCCAGTCAGGTCTGTTGCTGGAGGCAGGTGAAAAGCAACCATACATTGATGTCTCTCTCCCTCTCTGCCTCTCTCCCTTCCCCTCCTTCTAAAAGTGATGAAATAAAATCTTTTAAAAAACCCCACTAAACTCCTTTCTTTGTACTCCAAATTGGAGTCAACCTGAATAATTATATCAAAATTATTACAGAAAGGTTTTGGGGTACTTTTTAAAAAGTTAATTTCATAATTTTAGATAATATCAAGTAAGGAAAGGGATGAAAATCTAAAATTATCCCTAAAACTATGACTTCCCAAAATCATTTGCATATGGTTGAACACATAAATATTTGGTTTTATGTCTAAAAATTACTCTTAACAAATGAGAACCATCTTAAACATTATAAAGCTGAAAATTTTTCAATATTTAAAAATTATTTTTCTGCTTCTTAAAACAGTAATTTTCAACTGGTGTGTGCCCCAAGAGGCACACTAGTGTGCCGGAAAAGTTTTAAAGCATGCAATACCTGACCTTTTTTCCTTAGATTGTAAAATAAAAAAATAACAACAGCCAACACAACTATAGCTGTCTGGTGTGAAGGAATCAAAATTAACCTATGTTTTCTCAGATTGTGCCAAAAAATATATATTTTTTGGTGTGCAGCAAAATTTTAGTAATTAGTTTATATGTCCCACAAGATGAAAAAGGATAAAAAATCATTGTCTTAAGATAATTTGCAACTACTTCCAAAGCCTTAAAAATGGTGAATGTCCTTAGCAAAGGGAAGTATAACACCCACTCAGGGCATCAACAAGATGTTCAAAATTCTCATAATTATTTACTCACCAACAAAAATGCAAAAACTAAAAAAAAGTCACCTAGTTTTGATATGAACTTTGAATAGCTGAACCAAATGAGGACTTCCTAAAATTAAAGAGAAACAAAGCAAGGAAAAGCTCCTAGAAAAAGCTGTCAGGCCTTTTACATTTTATCATTTTTATATATTATCTTTCATATCTAGTACAAATATCTACTTCTTTAAATTCCTAAAGCCCAACAATTTTCTAGACACACACAATAAATTAAAATTTGACCCTATCTGATGATAGATTGATGCTGTATGTCTAATAATTTTAAATGAAAGAATAATCAGCCAGACTCCACAAGCCAATTCAACTCATCATACCATTATTAATTATCATTTAATGAATAGCCTCAGGTCTATGCAGTAGACCAGCTGCATATTTGGGGAAATGTAGTCTGATTCATATATAACCACTAACCTAAATCTGGCTAAATGCTGAATATAGATTGGCAGTTGATGGGTATACTGTTAAACTAAAGGCAAGATTCCTGAAAAATATCCAGTGAGATACAATAAAATAGTTTTTCAAATATAATGTAAGAAAGTCACCAAAGAGGTAATAGATACATGATATTGTTCCCAGTCATTTCTTTGGGAGGGTGGGGGTTTGAAGCAAGGGAATAAAATAAATGGATGGCCACACACATAAGTGCATACATATACACCAAGATTGAAAAAGAAAAGCAGATAAAGCTAGTTATTCACAGAAGAAGAATGCTTTGTAGTTAAAAGCAAGAATGAAATGAAGGTCACTAGGTTTCTCTTCAGTGAAGTCCACAAATGCCTCAGAGTTAGCAAATTCATATTTTAGATATGACCCTATTCAGAAGATGCAAAGAGAGCAAAACTGAACTAGTTATAATAGTTGTTGAATGATCTTTCTTGAATAAATGGAGAATTAGAGAATTATATGACTCCATTTATTAGAAGTCATTACTTACCACTCTAATATACACACAAGCTAGACCTGAAATATACTGAAACTCATGAAGGAAGACCTTTTGATGGTTTACAACATACTACAAAGGAAGAAGTGAGTGAAGACAGGGGAAATTATCCAGTACAGAAACTGGATGTCAACAGAGAACAACCATAAAAGGGAAACAGTGGGGTTGCCTACAGACTTAAGTGATCTACCACCCAAGGCATAAGGTATCATGTGACTCCAAGTTGGGAAGTTATTTTGCTGATGATTTATTTGCTTGCTTTTTGACCCATACTTTATCAGCCTAATAACAACTTATTACTTTGTAACCTAGAATGAAAATTTGGAAATAACAGTCTTTGAGTCTAAAGAAAGAGCTCCTAATAACTGGACATAATTATCTTTTTATGCATTACCTCATTTAATCAGTAAAACTAATCTGTAAGATAGGAGTTCCTTTTGTATTTTAGAGATGGTAAAATTGAGCATTAGAGAGTTTTTGTTTGTTCCTCAAAATCACATAGCTTAATAAATGGCAGAGTTGGGCTTTAAACAGGTTTCAGTTTGACCACAAAGGCCAATTAAGCCAATTGTTTCCCTCATTGTTCTTGCTTTCTTTAGGGTCATGTTATGCTTTTTTATGATTCTCCTTGGACTCACTGAGTGGCATTTCCTTCTTCCTTTCTTGAGTGGGATCTTTAAAGAACTCACCCAAATGAGAAACCTCACTGATTCTCCAAGTAAAGTTGGTGTCCCCTCCCTGACTCCCACAGCACTTTGCACGTATTTCTGGTTAATATGTGATTAAAGTGGAGTGGCATAACATAGGCAATTGGTTTACTGGATTTAAATATATATGTTTACTATTGATTTTGGAAAGAAAATAAGGTCCTTAGTGGTACAAATGTTCAAATATCAGGGTATGTTTCAGTAACAGATGATATACCAGATAGTTTCCACATGCCCCTTCAAATAAACTCTCCGCACTTTTCCACTCAGCTCCCAGCCATACAGACTAAGTTTTACAGATGATAATAGGGGGATCTCATCCCTATAGCTTCTCACTGCCTTTGGCCAATAGGTGGCCATGGCAAGAGTTAGCAAGGTGGAGGAAGTATTAAATCAGGGTATTTATATCCTTGGCTCCCTAGCTCTGGAGTTGTCTAGAGTTGGCTCTGTGTCATGATCAAAAATCATTTCCCTCCTCAGAAGACTTTTCTACATGGCACTCATTTTCAGAGTCCTACTAAGACTTCTCTGTCATTGCCCTTTGTACAGCAGACTGGAAAACCTCCTTCATTATTATTAGACTCAGGCTCTTTCACTATTGTTTTTAATACCCCTAAAACCCCACCCATACTTTTGTAAGTAATAACCTTTGTATAGAAACCTTCTTCAAATGATCCTAGTTTGAGTATGGTGCACTTCTTCAATTGGGACTCTAATTAATATAGTTAAGTTGGAATAAGAGATGCATTTTGCAACCTTTAAACCACAACATTCTCTTCATTTCTAAAAGCCTAGATACATAACACCTTCAGTGCAAAGGAATAACATAATAAACTTATAATTAGTCTAATACCACACCTACTTAAATTTTATATACTTGTACTGCCAAAGACACTATGAGGAATACAAAAAGAATTTATAACATACTTTTTCCACTAGAACATTATGATATTATTAAGGAGACAAAGCATGAATGAATAAAATTATAACGAAGCATACATTGAACATAGGTGCAATCATTTATGACACAGAGAATAAAAGGTATCATTTATAAAGAAAGTTAGAAATAAACACTGACTTATGTTATAAGGAGGAGCATTCTTCTAACAGGAGAATTTGAAATATGTTTTGATAGATGGGGAAGTTGTCTTAGATTGAGTTGACTCCCACATGCTCTGGACTCCCTGCAGCCTATGTCTAAGCTCTGAGAAGCCTTCTGGCCCCAACAAGAACATTTTCCTTGGTTCCATTTTCCTGACCTCTCCCTGTTTATTGCCATCTTTGTCCAGGATCACTGGACATAACTTCTACATTTCTAGAAGATCCTTGAGATTGAGAGAGTACTGACAAGGCATCACTTTTTAGTGATGCTGCTGCATGTACATGTCAGGCACCAAACCAGTTAAGAGCCACAGATACAAAGATGATTAGGTCACAATTCTTGTTCAAATACAGTGTTTCATCTAATGGGAGAAATTAGTAAGCATACGATCTCCAATTTCTAATCTTCATGAAAGTTGGGGCATTTGGGCAAATACAGTGGTAACACTCACACAAATTATACACACACACACACACATATATCCATACAAATGCACACATACTCCGGTACATGCTCACACATGTACATCTCTGCTTGCAATTATCACAGGAGTTCATTTGCATGTGAGCTAATAGAAAAGAAAAAAATATATAAAGTTGAATTCATTCAGGGACTCAATTTCAAAAAGAGTATAAAATGCAGGATCCTTGATAAATATCAAAATAATACTTTGTTAAATCAAATTTATCTGAATATGTCTACTTAGGTTTTATAAAGATATATGATTCAGATGAGAAAATATATATTGAAAATTGAGATACATGTAAAAACTACATTTGTTTCACTATACATTTTTAAGTTGGCAGCTATAGAAATGCCAAATGATAAGTTGGCCACATGTGGCTTTTTTTCTTAGAACTTAGAAACATATTAGCACTAGGAATATATTAACAAGCGCAAAGGAGCAAAGTGGTCATTTGAAAATCCAATATGGGAGCTCAGACTTTCATCAAGATTGAGTCCTTATTTCATGGCAAGATGTCTGAGCCAGCAAAATTTCATGCAAATCAGATTTAATTTTCTATTCATTTTGCTTTTATAATAAAGATAAAAAATGAATCAGTTCCTCACATATTCAACATTTTTTTACCAATATGTGCCCTTCAGCCAGAACTTTAAACTTCTCCAGTATTTAAAATAAAAATAACAAAAATGTCTCTTTGATTCATAAAGAATAATAAATGAGGGAAATCTGCCTTGAAAACGAACTCCTGTTAAAAATAGGAGGCCACAAATTTTATGTAAGTCAGCCATGTCCCCTTTATCCCCCTCTTTATCAAATTTTGGCCATGAATCAATTATTGACTTCCAATGATGCTGATATTGTTAAAGCCCAATGCTATGCATTTAAAAACTCCAAAACTAGTGATGATGAAACTTGGAGTGGTATTATTTACTTAAATGAAATATGAGGTCAGTATGGTATTTTTTGTTTTACTATAATTTTTCATAAAGTTTGGAGTTTTCAACTTATGTTAGTGTGTAGAGCCAAGATTAGGATGGTACAAAATTTAAGGAGCAACAGAATACTCAATAACTAAGATAAGTAATATTCTAATGACATATTTTTAAAAATTAATTAACATAGAAAATCCATAAAGAACAAAATAACAAAATAAAGACAGGATGATTATTACTAATTTTTCCTTTGCTTTAGTTTCCAATATCATTATTATTGATTCTGGCCCTGTTAGTTTAAATATTATCAACCCCAACTAGTTTCTTCTTTCTAGCTCTCTATTTCTTCCAAGTGAGCACACATCTGCCTTCTAAATGACATGATTGTCACCATTTATCAGAATATTAGAAATAACCGAGAGTGATATTAGCAGCTTCTGTATATGAATGATAGGTTTTATTTTGCCTGAAAAACCTATAATGTGCACTTTGTATGCTAGTAGTGGTGGCCATAATTCTGAACTATCTGTGATAGGTATTCACTTTCTTTTGTGAGCTGAGTGAAAAAGAAAAATAATGCCTGTATATTCTTTCTGTATTATTAGGTTTCTGCATATAATTTAGCTCTTGGACTCAAGAGTGTCTTTGCCCTGTAGCACCAGGTTAAATACAGCTTAGCAGTGACCTTGGTGCCAAGATGAACTGAGCCGATGGCTTTATTTCAGCTCCTCCTTGGCAGATGTCCAGTGTACTAATTGGCACCCAGGTGGCAGCATCATAAAACCAGCCAAGGTGAATCAAATGTGAAAAGTAGCCCATGTACATAGTATCGGATCATCTACATGCCTGAAACCAGGCATGTGAAGTTTTATTTTGCTTTGCCTCACTAAATATGAGGGGGAAATGGACTGCCTCTGGCAGTCCTGCTCTCATAATTTAAGGAAAAATGCTGTTTGTATGCATTTATAGAATAATGTGCAACGTAAGGTCAGGAAGAATGCTGATGTTTAATGTAAACCAAATGCCAGGGAATCCTCTATCCACACAGAACATATGGGAGGCAGGCTCTTTATTTACTTGTTAACATTTTCAGTCACTTCATTGGGTGATGAGCACAGCAGTATTTTTAAAAAGGAAGAAAGAAGAACAGGGAAAGGCATTTATTTATGAACAGAGATGGTGTGTGAAAGTCCATTATCACAACTACCTTTTTTAAATTGTTCCAAACAACAAATAATCTTTTTGTAAGTATAAGAGGATTTAAAGAAAATCTCTTCTACTCCAATGATGTATATTATGTGTGTGCCTATTTAGTGTCTGACCTACATGCCCTAAAAAGATGCTATTGAACAAGTTGCTTCCTTTGTCCTTTCTGTCCTGGAAGAAGAAACTAATCATCCTTTGCCTTCCTTTTGGGCTAACATTGTCCAAGGCTAAGGAAATGCTTCCATTCTTAGAATTGTAACCATATGTCTTCCTATAGACTCAGAACTTCCCTAATACTTTTTCTAATGGTAGGAAAATGCAAATTAAATGTAACTTAAACTTCATATTGCATTAAATAAAAAAAGTCAGGTAACTTATTTTGACACAATCTCTGTCCCATGACTCTCAAGCACAATTTTTCTACAATTAAAGATAACAATTAAGCAGTTGTAATTTGTTTGATTTTCACCTATTTTGAAGTCTTGTGATATAAAAGAACACTTACCAATAAATACATTTACTTGCAAACTTCAATTCAGCAGATATATAATAATATGATGACAAGAACAGTTTTATTAATGTTGCTTCACAGAACCATTATTCTTTTTGAGAAGTTGCCACCTAAATCACTAAATCAAACTGACTGACTGATTAATTGATTGTTTGCTTTCTTCTTAACTCATGCAATGAGGAAATAAATTATACAAATAGTGTGAATCTTTAGAATTTGGTTTTAGATGCCATGTTCATTAGGCAACAGAAAGATTCCATTTACAGCTGTGAACCAAGGTAAAATCATCAGTAGCTTTGAAAGGTGTTCATTCTCAAAGGTATCATGATCACATTAAGTTAAAATGCAGTACTGATGTAAAAAATAACTTGGATCTTGCTAAGTTTCATTTAGTAGTGTATCTCAAAGGATGTTCTAGAGAAAATAGGTTTCATGGTCTAAAGATGCTATGTGATTAAAAAAAAAAAAAAATTTCCAGGATCAAATACATCTGAAAAACTACAGGTTAAACTCAGTTAAATTGATTTTTTCTTTACAAGATTTCTCAGTCTTGTATTCAGAAATTGTTCTAAAAAAACTCCAAGAAAAGATAATATGAAGAGGATCTTATATACATGATTATGGAAATTTTTCTTTGCAAATCATCTCAAAGAATTTGTGATTTTTGCAACACAACTTGAGTAACACTGCCTTTTACTACAGTCACTATATTGTACTAACATGCAGAGTGTGTATGCAAATCACCTGGGGAAGGTTTCAAACAACTGGGGTTCCTGGATCTAATTTAGATGAAGTGAATCAGAATCTCTAAGGAAGCAGCCTAGGAATGCATAGTACTTTTAAAAAGTTCCTAAGGTAATTTTGACATGTTAAATACCTTGGTTTTGTTTTGTTTTGTTTTTTAAGAATGACTCAAACTGTAAGCAGTTTTACATCTTGAACTTGTACATTACAGTGTCTTCACATGACTAACAGTGGAAACTTTCAAGTGTATCTCTTTATATGGTTAACTTGACATACACATTTTTAAATTTTATTCATTATTTTTAGAGAGAAATGCAGGGAAGGAGGGAGAAAGGGAGAGAGAAACATCCATGTATGGTTGCCTTTCACCTGCCTCCAGCTACAGACCTGACTGGAGACCTGGCTTGCAGCCTAGTTATGTGCATTGACTGGGAATCGATGATGTTTTTTACACTTATTGAATTAAGTTGGCCAGTGTCACTACATTCTGGAAAGAACATACCAAAATACGATTGATATACAATACAAGAATCCTGAGAGGAACAAACTATAAACTTCTTAATAAAAACAAAAATTAAAGGCTGTTTTAAGCTGCAATAGTCTTGCTGCATTAAAATCTAATATATACCAATGCTCTTACTATTGCCACAGGTCCAGCATATATCAGAAAATTTTTAGATTTTAGGTACTTTTGGCCAAATATCAAAGTATTCAGTTAATTAGAAAGATTCTCTGACCTTGTTCCCCTTTTCTTACATGGATTATAAAATTGTATGAATTTTCTCACTTAATAAAAAAATTAAACACAATGTTTCTGATCTTTTCAATAAATTAAAAAGAGAAACATTTTCTGATAAACCCTCAATTACATCCCTGCTTTACTTTTAGGGTTTATATGAAAATAACCTGCTAGCCCTGGCTGGTAGCACAGTGGATAAGGTGCCGGCCTGCGAACCCAAAGGTCGCAGGTTCGATTCCTAGCCAGGGCACATAACCAGGTTGCAAGCCAGGTCTCCAGCCAGATCTGTAGCTGGAGGCAGGTGAAAGGCAACCACACATTGATGTTTCTCTGTTTCTCTCCCTCTCTGCCTCTCTCCCTTCCTCTCTTTCTGGAAATAATAAATAAAATCTTAAAAAAAAAAAAAAAAAAGAAAAGAAAGAAAAAGAAAGAAAGAAAATAACCTGCTCAATGGGGGAAAAGAAAACTGGATTTTGGGACAGAACAATTAAACACTTCACCAAAGCCTAGATTAATTTCAACTAGAAAGTTTTAAGTTTTCGTCGACTTTCAAAAGTTTTCATTGAATTTCAAAACTCTGGTCAGATCTGATTGGCTTTGCTTGCATTCTGCTCTAGGCTGTACCAATAGGTTTTTAAAAACAGATTTGTGTCCCCAGCCAAGGGAATATGTTACAAATAAGGACAACCCATGATCTCCAGACCATGAAAGTTTTATTTTCTTTTCTCAGCCAACCTTCAAAACAAGTGGCCAGTTCAAAGCAGGAAGGTTATTTGAGACAGGGAACTATAGTGCTGTATCAACCTGCATTGGAATGTGGATGTGTGAAGGTACTAGATCCGCTCAATGTGACCATTTGGTAACAAAAGTTCCTGGGAAAGAAAATACCATAATCTCTAAATTAGACATACCAATCAGCTTCTGTTGTTAACCCCGTGCACTGAGTTTACAGATTTCAAATTTTATCAGGAGCCCCTACCACAATGGAAATCTTGCATATTAAATGTATTTTGAAGATTAGGGTTTGGTTGGTATAATTCAAATGCCATTTATTGTTTTGTAAATAGATTGCCAACAGAATGAGCCATCTTTTCTGGGCTACAGTAAATATTTACTTGCTATTTGGCAAGCAAATTACTCCTTGGCTGCAAGGGAAACATTCTTGAAGGCGCTGCAGCACTACGATAAAGTAGTTAAAACAACTGGGAAGTTATTTGGCTTAATTATTTTCCCATGTATGTTCTCAAGTTCCTTGCCGAGTAAATAAAATGCACCTCTGGACTCTGGAGAAGGCAGACTATCACCTGACAACTGTTACTGATGCTATTTGGGTTTTCCATGTTATTCCGTTTGGAAGGTAAAAATCTGGTCAGCCAGAAAATGTCCTACTAGTCTATTATGTGATAGGTAATTGGAATGTGAGAAGAGATTTTTAATGGTTTCAAGGTTATTTGGTCAGTATTTTATTTTTTTTGCTCCTGGGTTTTTCTGACAAAAAAAAAAAAAAAAAGCCAAATGCCACTACTTTCTTACTTTTCCTCCTGCTTTACTATGAAGGAATAACAAGTTAACATGAAGGCAGATCCCTGTGCTATAAATAACTTTGATTGACCTGCAACTCGGATTGGTAAATCACTTATTTTTCTAATATATTTCTACTACTAAAAACACATTAGAAAGTATAACCTCCGTAAAAGAAATTAATTGGCTCTGAAAAGATTCTTTTTACCCAAGAGAAAATAGATTGCACTTAGCAAGTTCATGCACACATGAATAGTGAAAGGTTAACTTTACCATTCAGGACATAGGCCATGGTTGCAACTGAGAAGTCACATTATATGTGTAAACAAAGGAGAAAAGTAATATTTATTGTATGCCCACTATATGCTGAACACTGCGTAGCACTCTTGAACATTTTATTTAATGCTCACAATAATCTTACAACGCATATTCAAATTCAAAGTCTATTATACATATGAAATAACTGAGGTTTTAACATATTCAGTACTTTAGAACATCTAAGAGTGACTTTTCTCACTGTGCTTCATTTCTCTATGAGTGAGAATTAGACTACTTTTCTTCACGTTTACGTTGTTTTAAATAAATGGCACATTTTATGAAGAGATACACATAGTCTTGGGTTTGTTAGTGTTATTGGTAAAAATAAGAACACAATTCAAGAAAAGCAGCAGCAAGTTAATTTTGCTCAGATCCAATTTTATCAACTCAACTACTCAGAATATCATAAAGCCTCCCTTTATATTTCGTACTTGCCCCATTGTTGACCTTTCCTTTTCTCCACCCAGTCACAAAAGTATAACTGGCTACCAGCTAGCTACAGTTAGTGCATTGCTTCTCTTTCTTTAGCCAGTTGCTTGG
This sequence comes from Noctilio leporinus, assembly GCA_004026585.1. NCBI lineage: Eukaryota > Metazoa > Chordata > Mammalia > Chiroptera > Noctilionidae > Noctilio > Noctilio leporinus. The sequence goes on from PVIW01001572.1 coordinate 44,085, forward strand.
ATGCTTTAGGATTTTATTGTTTCTAAAAGTCTACTAGGTAATCCAGGGAAAAAGAGTTTGCAGATAAAGTAAATTTGGGATATGTATAACACTATACCTTCCTTGAGAGATGCAGAACATACATTAGATATTGAAAATTTTGAACACATCCATTAAGAAACTTGCATTTTCTAAAGTTAATTGATCGGTACACATTTATTCCCCTCTAATTATGGTAAAAGAGTCTTGGTTCCACAAGTACTAATATTTTGTATTATACACATGTGAAGGCTTCAAATCTACTGACCCAAAATACAAAATAGTCTTACCTATTAGTAAGACCATAACATACACTTGCTTGAACTTTACCACCAAAGCTGTCTTTAAAACTTGTTAGAAAGATGTGTGTTTAAGTAATTCATTCATCATATTCTTGTATTAGCAAAATGTGCTGTTGTGTAGAAAGTTTAGTGTCACTTGGGAACTACCTTTAGTACTTTCGGAAACAATAATTACTGTAATTCTAGTAGGGCATTAGCAAAATCATTACCCTGAGAACTCCCAAGAAGAAACATCTAAGGGGCAAGTAGACTTAATTGTGAAACTAAAAATATAGACAAAGTTTTGCCAAATACGGTGGAAAAAAAGAGTAAAAGGGAAGGAAAAAATAAACAGAAAAATAAAGAAAAGCCGAAGAAAGGCATAGATGGGACTTTGAAAATGATTGTATGCCATTTGGAATACAGCAATTCTGGATTATTTACTCTGCAATTTATGGATGAGGACAATTCTATGTACTTCAACAGATATACCTATAGGGCACAGAGCTTTGCAGCCTTGAAATAATAAAACAAATTTACAGCAGAGTTTCTACAATAGCTTTTATCTCATCAATTCTTTGGATAACAAATGTTCTTCATTTCCTGCTATAAAACAGTTTTATTGTTACTCACAGAACCTACATTTTGTGGCTTCTTTCTTGTGTCTTATCACTTCTGCTCCCACCAGCTGGATAAATTGTTTTTGCTGCCAAACACATTTATGTAAGTCAAGTTTCTTTCAAATGACATAAAATATGGTTCAGTTAAGGAACTTGCATAACTTGCTATACACGAGCATTTCCTAAAAATTACTTGATCTGACACATTTACTCCCATACCTATGGGCAAATGGTCTGTAGAGCTGAGTGTCATAAATATTATTTTGTAATGTACACAATATTAAATGTTCAAATACAGAAGCAAAAACTGAGAGAGGTGTTTCTATGAAAATTACTCTAAAGCTAGCTATAGAGGATTGACATGAAGTTATTATTAAATGTGAAAAATGGCATTGTTATTGTTTTAAAAAATTATGCCTTAATATACCCGACTTTAAAAACAAATCATAGCAATCATCAAGGGCTCGTGTTACTTTACAAATTACAAATTACAAAGATAAATTATAGAAGTAGCTTACTCAGAAAAGGCAAGGAGAACACCAATTATGAGACCCAAATTATAGGAGCAGCTTATATATAAAAAAAAGATCAGAATACCAATTATTAGACCCCTTATCAAAGAAAAGATATTAATCTCAAATGCAAATGGAAAATGCATATATACTTAAATATTACATATTGATATAACATATCTATGTTATGTATTATTTCATAGTTCCCTACTTTAACCACATTTTGAAGTGGACTAATTAATTGAACATCTATCAGTCTAAATGCTATGGTTAAGATGTCTTCAATTATATGGCAATGATGTTATATAAGGTTACTCTATTAGTACTTGCTCTTGATCTAAAGGAGCCTGTCCTTTTCTGCTATTGTAAAAATCAACATGTAGACTTCAAACATGAATGGGTTTGGAAGACAGATTTTGTTCAATACAAAGGTATCAGATTTAGGAGCTAAGCCTCAGTATTTCTTGTCCTCAGAAGAATTCATGACCTCTTTGTGCAAGAAACAATCTTTTGTATGAAGTGCTGCCATTAAAACTAATCTGCAGGACAATTTCACACATTAGTTTCTCATGTAAATGAATATTAACTGTGCTTACTACATACTCTATTTCTTCCCAAGCTATCAGTTGAAATGATCAACCAATGTTACCAGACCCATACTGAATAGTTAAGTCAAGAAAATGAACTGACAGAAGGGAAAAATATTTGATATAAGAATATATAAATAGATAATTAGGTAGCCAGCTGTTGGAGACCAATCACTATATTAAGTTTTCTATTCAGTCTATGTGATTGCTCTAATTTTACTTTGCGGCACAGGTGGACAGAACAAGTACTTTAATAGAACGTTTTTGTTCTTCTGTTTTCTTTGTTTTATTTTAAATGTATTTTACTGATTATGCTATTACAGTTGTCACAGTTTTTCCCCCTTTGCCCACCTCTGCCTGGTAACCCCCTTCCAGCAATTCCCACCTTTGTTCATGTCCATGGGTCATGCATATAAATTCTTTGGCTTCTACATTTCCAATATTATTCTTAACATCTCCTTGTCTATTTTGTTCTTTCCAATTAGGCTTCCTAATCTCTCTGTACCATTTCCTTCATTCTCCCCCTTCCTCCTCTTAGCTGATAATCTCCCAAATGATCTCCATACCTATGATTATATTCCTATTCTGGTTGTTTGCTTATTTATTTATTTATTTATTTTGCTTTTTGTTTTTTAGATTCAGTTGCTAATAGTTGTGAATTTGTTGCTTTTTAAATGTTCATGGTTTTAATCTTCTTTTTCTTAAATAAGTCCCTTTAATATTTCATATACTAATGGCTTGGTGATGATGAACTCCTTCAGCTTTTACTTGTTTGGGAAGCACTTTATCTGCTCTTCCATTCTGAATGATAGCTTTGCCGGATAGAGTAATCTTGGTTTGGCTGTAAGTCCTTTCTTTTCATCACTTGGAATACTTGTTGCCAATCTCTTCTTTCCTGCAAAGTTTCTTTTGAAAAATCATGGGGACTCATGGGAATTCCTTTGTAGGTAACTCTCTACTTTCTCTTGCTGCTTTTTTGGTTCTCTTTTTATTTTTAACTTCTGCCATTTTACCTATGATGTGTTTTTGTGTGTTCCTCTTTGGGTCCAACTAGTTTCCTGGACTCTTTGTGCTTCCTGGATTTGTATGTCTATTTCCTTTGCCAAATTAGGGAAGTTTTCTTTCATTATTTTGTCAAGTAAGTTTTGAATTTTTTGCTCTTCTTCTTCTCTTTCTGGTACACCTAGGATTTGGGTGTTGGTATGTGTAAAGTTATCCCAGAGGTTTCTAAGCCTGTTCTAGATTTTTTTAGTTCTTTTTCTTCCTACTATTCTGATTGGATGCTTTTTACTTCTTCATGTTACAAAACATTGGTTTGATTCTTGGCTTCCTCCTTGACACTGTTGGTTCCCTGTAGATTTTTCTTTATTTCATTTAGTGTAACCTTAATTTCTTCCTTTATGTGTTAGCCTTACTCAATGAGTTCCTTGGACATCTTAATCACCAGTGTTTTGAACTCTGCCTCTGACAGATTGGCTAGCTCCATTTCATTTTCTGGGGTTTTGTTCTGTTCTATCACTTGGACCGTATTTCTTTGTCTCCTCAATTTGGCAGTCAGAGAGGGGACAATGCCTCTGGCCTGGCTTTTGCAGGTTTGTCCAGCACTTGCACAGTTTCCAGTCACTTCACCCACTCCCTATGTGCTATTGGCACCCTTCTGGCTGCTGCCCTGGAGGTGAAACCCTGAGTGGGTGGGTTTGTATATGCTCTAAGTCTGTGTTGGTCTTTTAAGTGGTGAAAATCTGGCAGTTCCTTCCACCACCCCAATTCACACTGCTTTTTACAGTCTTAGGTAATGAGGTTTATCTTCCTAGCACTGGAACCCTGGGCTGTGCCATCTGACCTGGAGCGGGGATTGCTTTCTCCCAGGATACCCCTCCCAAGTTTCATCCACTACATGTGAATGTGGGTTCTTCTATTCTGCCATTACCGCTGCCTCTTCATGCCACATGGCCTCTCTGCCCATCTCTATGACTCTGTCCCTCCTACCTGTCTGGATGGATATGGCTTCTTTAAATCCCTGTTTGTCAAATTTCATTGGAGCTCAATTTTCTGACAGTTCTGGGTATTATTTATTTTGAGATCTGGTTGTAATTTTTCTATTATTGTTCAAGGAAGAAAAGTATGTCTAACTATGCCTCCATCTTGATTGGAAGTCTTGGTTTCTTTGTTATGTTAGTCGTTTTAATGTGGTAGAATTTAGTAGATGTTGTTACACTAATATCTTTATAATCCTAATTATTCTATGAATATATTATTTGAGGCTCATTACATTAAGAAAATGTTGTATTAAAGAAAATGAAGTACTTTAAAATAGTATTACAGGTTATAAATGGAGATACAAAAGTTCAAGGATATTTTAGAATTTTAAATAGCATTGGAAAAATGTTAAGACTTTAACCTTACTATTTAGTACAGTTTAGTACAACTGGGAGTTGACCAGATGATATCTCAAAGTATATTTTGTTCCCAGAACTTACTACTTTTTTTGCCATATAAGTCTCATTTCCTTATCACTGGGTACTAGTGATCTCTGGAAGTGTGTGGATGATGCAAAGATAGGGATTGAAATGTCCCCCTAAACATTACCTGTACCACAGCCAAAGTCACTTACTAATTAACTGACCTTGTCCTAAGTGCAAGGAAGGTCAACTTATATTTTAGTTACCAGCATGGCTTTGTTTTCTTACTTGCATTCTATAAATGATTTTCAAACTAGTTAGTATAGAACTCTTTATTCCCTCCAAAAATTTTCTGCTTCACAAAACAGTAATTTTTCCAAATGAGGCAAAGAAGAATTTAGACCTTAAATCTATTGACTAACAAAATTGTGCTTTAAAATTTTCAGAAAAGTTATCTGATTAATTTTTTTAATTCAGGATTCAACAGTTATATCTGGAGGCATTTAAAAATCTTATACATAAATACAATCTTTATAATTTTATAATTTATTTCTGGATGTTTCCATATTTTAAAGAGAAGTGATGAACCAACAAGATCCCAAAACTGCTAGCTATTTAACACTCCTGATTCAATTAGAAAGCGTGTCAGTTTTATTCATATTCACATCCTGATAGTCTTCTTATAAATAATTTACCAAATGAATTTTTTTATCTTATATGTATCCTAGACTAACTTGACTAATACTGGGCATCTTATCAGCTCCAGTCTGGGGTAGTCATCTTATTCCTTAATCAATGAAGAGCTTAGGCCATGTGGATATAAATACATACCTAAGAGAGAGTGTGTGCACCATGTTTAAGTATGGAGCTGCTGGAGATCAATGCAAAGGGTTGAGAAATAAAAATTCTGTTCTCAGCTCTAGCAAATCATGTTGAAGTTTTATCAGATTGTCTTGTATCCAGCAGGCATATACCACTGGGAAGCTGCTAAAATTCCTTGAGCCTATCTACTTCTTGTGCAAAAGAGAGATGGCTTTTTATGTTTATTAAAATATACTTAATATAAAATATTATATTAGTTTCAGGCATAAAACATAGTTATTCAACATTGACATACTTAACTAGAAGGTCATCCTGCTAAGTGTAGTAGCCATTTGTCATTGTACAAGGTTATTACATGCATTTGTCATACATTTCATCCCCCGACTTATTTTATTTTATTTTTTAATTAAAAAAAAAAGAGATTTTTTTTCATTATTTTTAGAGAGAAGGGCAAGGGGGAAGAAGAAAGGGAGAGAAACACCAGTGTATGGTTTATTTTCACCTGCCTCCAGATACAGATCTGGTTGGAGAACTGGCTTGCAACCTGGTTATATGCCCTGGCTGGGAATTGAACCAGCGACCTTTGGGTTTGCAGGCTGGCACCAATCCACTGAGCCACCAGCCAGGGCCCCTGACATATTTTATAACTGGACATTTGTACATTTTATCCCCCTTCACTCTTTTACCCCTGTCTGCCCTGGCAATTATGTTTGTTTTCTACATCTATGAGACTGTTTCTGTTTTGTAGTGTTTGTTCATTTATTTCATTTTTTAGATTGTACATGTAAGTGAAGTCATAAGGTGTCTGTCCTCTTTCGGACTGATTTCAGTTAGGATAATACTGTTGAGGTTTATCCATGTTGTTGCAAATGGCAAGATTTCATTCTTTTTTAATGGATGAAATATGGATATACGAGGTCTGTCCAGAAGGTATCCAGCTGTTTAATATGAAAAATAGAGAAACAGAGACATTTACTGAAGAAGATACAAGATACAGGAAACACTGTTCATAGGACAATGGTGCTTCAGTCCCCTTCAAACTAAGCATCCTGGGACTTAACACAGTTCTTACAATAGCCGCCAGCTGCCCTGTTACATTTTCTTGAATCTCATCAATGGTCTGAAATCTCTTCCCTTTCAAAGGTGATTTTAGTTTTGGGAAAAACTAGAAGTTGTAGGGAGCCTAATCTGGGCTGTAGGGGTGCTAGTTGTCTGGGTGATTTGATGTTTTGCCAAAAAACTTTGCACAAGTTACAATGCATGAGTGGATGGTTGTCATGATGAAGCTGCCAATTGCAGTTGCCCATCGCTGCTGTTCTCTGAATCATCCAAATAGCCTCCATGGAGGAATGGTCAAGCTTGATGCAAAATCTGATGCAAATTTGTTGCTCTACTGAGTCATTTTAAATGTGATGGCCACATAGTACACAAGCTCACTCATTATCGTTCACACATGTTCATTCCATTCAACTCTCTTTGGCTGCCAGGTTACATCAATGTTGTGCAAACCATTCTCATTATATTAACAATGGCTGGGCTTTTTCCAGACTGACCTTGTATATCTATACCACAATTTCTTTATCCATCTATTAACAGATACTTAGGTAGCTTTCATATCTTGGTAAACAACACTGCAATGAACATAGGAGTGCATATATCTTTTTTGAATTAGTGTTTTTGTTTTCTTCAGATAACTACCAAGAAGTGGAATTAATGGGTCATATGGCATCTCTATTTTTAATCTCTTGAGGAACCTCCATTTCCACAATGGCTGTAGCAATTTGCAATTGGACCAGCAGTGCATAGGGTTCCCTTTGCTCCACATCCTCGTCAATATTGTTCTTTAAACAATAGTATAATTGATTTAATAAAAATGAAAACAACAATAGTTAATAAGAATTTTCAAGAAAGATTGTAGAAATTTAATGTTTTTGAACCGAATTTTATTTAGACCTTTTCTAATTCCATACTGCCCCCCCCCATCAACAAACAAACAAAAAAATAGAAAACCAAAAAAAATGTGAATGGTAAGTTTCTGTACAGAAAAATACTGTATCCTTGGTCCATCTTTACGATGCTCAACACATAGTGGATATGAATACACATACTCAAAAGTTTATCTTCCCTTCCTGAGCATTTTTTTCCTACCATCACTTGTCTCTATCCATTTGACTGTTCATGAAAAAGAAAGTAGAAAAATTGAATGATCATAGGAGGGAGAATATGTGATGTGAAAATATAAAGAGTAAAGAAGGTGAATTAGAAAGAAAAACATAAGATATAAAAAAGGGGTGGGGAGTAAGATAAAGAAATAAGAAAAGCAGTAAGAAGAGGGTCACGGGGAGAAAAGAGATGCAGAAAGCAGCTTCAGTATTAATATTGGTGGTAATGTTAACTCATATATTGGAACCCACAAGATGGAGGCCTCCCAGTGGCTGATCCCACTACATCAATATCTACACTTATGTCAGACCACACTTATTGGAAATGCTTTGTTGTCAAGGAAATATAAGACCAATCACAATCATCCAACTCAGCTTTTGTTAGCTCATCTTACTCTAAAAAATGGGACTCACCGGCCTTATAGGGAATCCCTGACCTCCTAGCCAGTCAAGACCTATTTCTGCCTGTCATTGCTGATGCTCTTTAATGCTCAAATCCCTCGGAAAGAGTGTTCCAGTGCTTGTGAGGCACTGTAATCCCCTACTCCATGTATGTTTTCCCTCAAATAAAGATCAAACTCATTACTAAATTGTTTTAGTTTTATCATTTGACATTGGTTGATCACCCTTTTAATTGCCCATGAAGCGTTTGTCTCCATTTTTCATACATATATTTGAGTACTGGTAAAATCTGAGTTCTCATAAAAATCAGTTACTCCTTTAAAAAAATTAGGAATAATAACAATAATTTATAATTTCTTAACATTAGCTTATAGACAGATGACTAAATCTGTTAATATCTTGGGATCAGCTTTACCACTATGACCAATAATCCATGTGGGTAAAAAAAAGCTAGTACATGCATACTTTTTAAACAAAGCATATAAACAGATAAACAACTAAATATCAAAAATAATCTATTTGTATGCAGTGTTATTTTCTGTAAATTTGCTTTTTGAATTAATATTTACTTGAAGTGGGTGGTGCTTCTGTTGTAAACTAATCATGCTCTCCCACCAGCATTGAGACTAAGAGCATGTAGAAATGCAGCAGGAATTAATTTATTATGTCACCTTCCATTGTTTAAGAATGAACTCATCCAATGGGAAGGGAGACAGAGATACCCAAGTCTGTCCTATGGTAATGGGTGATTGCTGAAGAGGAGATAAAAATCATGTAATGTAGTACACAATGCCTTTTATTCACATGGTCCTCAGTATGGTACATGTTCAATGCCTAAGGCACAAGGGTTTCAATCAAGACAGAATAAAACCTAAAAAGGATTTAAAAACCAAACTCCATACAAGATTTTCAAAGTTCATAGAAGTACACTTTATAGCCAGCATTTATGGACTGTCAAGTATTCACTCTACTACTAGAGCACAATAGGTCATGAAAAGAGCATAATGAGTATCAATCCAGACTAATCGATATTTGAATAAAAAGTGAGATAAGACATTGCAGTTAGGGACATTCAGAAGAGATCCCCAGAACAGAAGTATACAATGACAATTGTAACACTGGGATCTCGGAGGACAATTTAAGAGCAAGGTGCACACAGCTGGGGCTTCTGAGCATATATATGTTGGGATGAAGGATCTTTAACCATTTCCAAAATAAACAAACAATTAAATGAATGCATTGTATTTGCTATGCAAATGAAACTTCAACAAGGGAAATCTGGCATCCCCTCTAAGTTTATTTCACCTGTGAGCCACTTCTACAAAGAAATTCTACAGCAACAACACTGTTAGGGGAGACTTGAGGAGGCTAGAACTCCCAGCGTGGGATCCAGGGAGAAAGGTTCAAAACAAGAGAAATGGTTTTCTCTGTAGAAGATAGTTGAAAGATAAATAGAGGGCAATTTCTTTGAGATTAAAGGAGAAAATTCTTTTAAAAAGAAGAGTAATGAGAATGTATTTAAGGACTAATAGTAAACAACAACAACAAAAAGTAATATTAACTGTACAATTGCAAAATGATGTTGGTTAATGTCAACAAAACAAACTATAGAAAATACTTCTGTTGTAATTTATCACTTCCTTAAAACTTAAAAATTTGGTTTAAATAACCCACCAACTATTCTATTTATTTAGCTATACCTCAAATCAAAAAGTATGTGCCTAGTTAGGTGTGGGGACTCTATTATTGTGTTTTTGTTTCAATAAAGTAATTATTCTTATGGATTTAGTCGTGGAAGCCATTAACTTTATATTGAAGTACTCTCTACCATGGAAATTAAAGTAATTGATCACAACAGACTGGTGAGATCTATATACAACCCCTGAAAGAGGGAAATTACCTATAAGTCTTTCAGACAAGTTTTGAGACCTGGCATTAAATTTCCATATTATGAGGCAGGCAGCCTAGAAACAATATAAAAATACTAAGAAATAATATGTGAATGACCTAGCTCTAAACTTTTTGCAGCTGGTTTGTTGATCATTACACTTCCATTTACTAGGTAAGCAAAATTCCCATATAGTATTCTTCATCTATTCACTGTATCTTGTATTTAGAACCAACTCTAATTTCAAAACTGGCACAGACAGAAGTCAGGGTGGATATATAGGAAGGGAAGAGAAATTAGAAATATAAATTTTGCCATAAAACAGTGATTCAGACCAACCAACAGTTGAGAGAGACAGACAGACAGAGACAGAGAGAGAGACAGAGAGAGACAGCGAGAGAGGCAGAGACAGAGAGAAAGAGAGAGAGAGAGACAGTGAGACAGACAGAGGGAGAGAGAGAGAGAGAGAGAGAGAGAGAGAGAGAGAGAGAGAGAGAGATTTGCCCCCACCCACACTTTGCAAAGAGTTTTTCTCAGGAAAACAAGCAAATACAAAAAATGGAAAATCCAGCTGCTTGGCATGTATGGAACAAATTCATGGTCATTTATATGTATATCTTTCATGAGTGTCCTGATGGCTTGGGCTGAGATGATCTTCTTTGGGATAAATGCCTTTAACATGAGAAACTAGTCATAGCCAAGATACATTTCCATACACTGTGCCAGTTCTGGTTTTAAACTCACCAGTATAAAATTCTCCATGGTAAACTATAGAAACTGGCAGCAATGAATAAGCAAATTATGTCCTATATTTTAACTCCTTTACCAATTCTATGTTTTGTTTCCTTCCTGTTAGTTTGATGAAAAATGTCAGGTTTGGTCATCAGCTATCATTAAATTCCTAAGTCATTCAACTTTACCTAGAGTTGACAACAAAAGATAAAATTTCCATGGTCAACCCTGTTGTTTGATAAGGATGAGCCTTCAAAGATCAATATAAAAATGTTAATCATGTTTCTCATGTTAGAGGAGGAGAAAGAACAGAGAGAATGGACTACATACACTTTCTCTGGAACCTCTCCCTTAGCTTTCTGGCTGCGTTTTCCTCATATTTTTCTTTTGTTACATTTTTCTCTATTGCCCCTCAAAATAGTGACTCTCTTCTTGTGTAAGCCTCTTTCTGAGGAATCTCATTTGCTTCTATGACCATGGCTATTAACCCTAGTGTGATGGTTCTTAATTTAACAGTTCCATATATCATGTTGATGACAGATAGAGGACACTGAACTTCAAACACAGAATATCCTGAATAAGGATCATCATTTTCACCCCAAAGTCTGTATTTTTTTCTTTACTTTCTTACCTTGTTTGAAAGTTACTACAGTCTCATTGTACAACCCTTTAATCTCCTCACTGAGGTCCCAGACCTAATTGGCCACTTAGCCTTGTCACTGCCACCTCCAGCATCTCTCCCTGGTTCATACCTCTCAGCAAACTGATGCCCACTGCCCTGGTCTGGTTTGTCACTATCTCTCACCGAGATTGCTACAGCTGTGTCCTTGGGGTGACTCCACTGCTCACATTTTCCGTCAGCAATTTCACCGCCACATTGACCCCATGTCATCTTGAGGACAGATGTTTGTGAAGCGCGTACTTCCTAGTCTCTATCCATTCTGTTGTGGGGCTTTCGAAGTGAACGAAACAACGTTCCTGCCCTCATGGATTTTATGTGCTATTGTCATAGATTTAACTTGATAGTAACTCTGATGACAAATCTGTGATAACAATCCATCATTGGTGAATTATGGTCCCCAGTTCCAGGGGCCCACAAAGCCCTGAATCAGGCTTCAATGCATCCCCAGCCCTCTTTTCAATCTCAAGCTCACCCATCTCCCCCTGCTGTTTTTTTCTCAGCAGACTATTCTAGCTGCTATTCATTGCCTGAACATGCTTTTCAATTTGTTTCCTCCTATACTTCTTTACTTGCAAAATTTCTATTCAAGCTTTAAGACCTATCTAGAAATTTTCACCTTCAGTGAAGTTTTCTTCACTATCCTAACTAGATCTCATTGATGACACCTTGGTGGCTATCCCTGTTCATGCCTCTCTTGCCTCCCATGTTTACAGAATATTATAGTTTTTTGCCTGCGTAACTGTCTCCCTCACCAGGCTGTCATCCCCTTAGTTGTAGGAAAAATGATGTAGTCATCCCTGAATCTTGAATCCCTAGAAAAACTTCTGCCATGGTAAGAACTCAGTAAGGGTTTATTTAAAGACCAAAACAAATACACACACATACACATACATACACACACACCACAAAGGCAGGGTGGGGAAGAAACAAAGTCAGGGGCAGATAAGTTTTCAGGGCTGAAGCATTGGTGATAAGATAATTAACTACCTTTATTTTATACTCAATAAATGCCAAGGGTTAGGGGTCATTGTTAACTGGCAGCTAAGAGGAAAGACACTGATTGTCCCTAATAGACCTTTTATCAGTGAAATGATTCATTTGCTGAGGTCCCTTTTTCATAACAGGGAAGCGTTTCTTTCCTACAGCCCTGACAGCATGATGGGGGAGAAATTATACATAAACCATTGGTAAGAAAATAAAATTTGGGACCCCTTTTTAGTGCATGGATTTAGGATATTTTTTAAAAGCTGGGGTAAAGAGAAAAAGCTATATAAAATGAATGAAAGGACCATAAAAATATCAAAGTGTCAATAACTCAGATGACTTATGTACAGATGAGGCATTTTGGGGGTTCGGAAATACTGTGCTGAGGCTATTCTTGCTGCTATAAGCTGTAAATAATAGCAGTATCTGGAAGCATGGCTTTATTTCTAGAAGAGGCTATTTCAAGTGCTGTGTAAACTTCAGGTAGATGAATGTGCAATGCTTTAACTTATCAGAAACTCTGTGCTTTCTCTTGGCTTTCTATCCATTTTGGGTCTGTAACCATCAGTAGACAAGCAGCTAAATAGCCACTGAAAGATGTGTAGTTATCCAAGTTCTCTGACATTTCAATCATACAATCACTTTGTATACTAATTATGCAGATAAGCCTAGCAAACAACAGAATAAAGAGTGTTTTATTTTTAATTCCATGAGCTTTTATATTAAAAAGGAAACAATGATCCTTGGTATTTACTGAAACTTCTCACCAAATACATAATTTCATCTAAAATGGTAATATTAATTACAATTTTGCTAATTAGAAAGGCTTAGTAATTTGTAGTTTATCTGCATTTAGCATAAATAGGTGACACACTGAATAAATATGAGAATTCAGCCTCTCTTTCTCTCTCTTGCAGAGTCCTCCCCATGCCAACACTCTCAAAGGGATGGAAAGCCAAATTGCTCTTACTCTGTGTTCAGACAAAACTTACATTTTGTTAATTAAAAACTCAGGCATTTTTCTGGATGAATTATATAGGTATCCATCCTCTTGAAACAATACCTAATTATAAGTTTAAAAAAACAAAGCTTTAGAGCCCTGGCTGGTGGCACAGTGGATAAGGTGCCGGCCTGCAAACCCAAAGGTTGCTGGTTTGATTCCCAGCCAGGGCACATAACCAGGTTGCAAGCCAGGTCTCCAGCCAGGTCTTTAGCTGGAGGCAGGCGAAAGGCAATCATACATTGATGTTTCTTTCCCTCTCTGCCTCCCTCCCTTCTCCTCTCTCCGAAAAATAATAAACTCTTAAAATAATTAAAAATAAACAAATAAAAATAAAAAACAAAGATTTATTTTTTTGAATGCCGTAACAATTGCTGAGCAGTGCAAAACAATACATCTGAAGCTATAAACATCACTTGTAAATAGCAAAAATAAAACTTTTAAAATTATAGTTTCATTAAAATACAGCAAAATATTTGAATGAGGTTCTCAGAAGTTAAAGACCACCAAAAAGTAAGATTTATTCTATTACATTTGGGAAGAATAATTTTCAAAAAAATATTGAAATTACAGAACATAGGCTTGTGCTTACATTCTAAAGAAGAGGAAGTGGAAGATAAGGAGAGAAGGGTAGAAACAAAAAAAGGCAGTTGATTTACATGAAGAAATTTGGGGGGAGGGATGATGTTTCCCCTGGGCCACAGGTAAAACTGACCAGAAAATGAGAATATATTAAGTACCATTCAGACATGTCAATATGTATTATGTGATCCAGGGAAAATTATGATTCACACATGACCCAGGATATTCTCTAGTTGTAAAAGAAAAGGTCAACAGATTATATATTGATGAAACCTGTTATTGTTTCAGTAAACTCTATGAATATAATATATGCTATCCATGAGTTATCCTTACTTAAATGTTTTATATCAAAAACAATATGAACTATTGTCTTAAAAGCTATGTGATTGCATGGAGTTAATTATGTTTTATTTGTATCTCTTAGGAAAAAAACAGATGTGACCTAGCTTCAGTATTTTGGCTGCTTTGTGATATGATTTTAATTTATAATGTATTCACCTATTTGGAAGCGAAGAAGCTGTGCAGTTAATACTTTCAAAGCTCTAGGAAAATGTTCCAATTTTAAAGTGCCATTTAGAAATAAACATCAAATGACTGTTATCACTTCCTCTCTTTCAATCAGTTTGAATAGCATAAACTGAAGACTCTTATTTAGCAGCAGTTTTAGAAGTGACACATGATCTTGGACTATGATATTAAGGTGTAATACTTACAGGACTATCTTCTGGCACACTGATTGTTCTTCTACAAAATGTTCACATTAATATGTCATAAGAAAGTCATTCTGGAGAAAAGATGAAAACTAAACAAAGTACACTCATATCCAAGGAACAGTTCACTGTTACATATGAATTAGTTAAACTGTAGAAAGATACAGTTTCTATTTCACTTGGTAAAAATGTTTAATGATTTTTCTATGTATGAAGCTTATCATATTAAAGGAAGCAAATTAAGTTGTCAGATGATGGGCATTGATAATCATTAAACTTCTGCTGAAAACATGATTTCCTAAAGAGTATCCTTGGCCCTTAAACAATGAATTACATTTGAGTTCAGCCACTGCTAAATTAAAGGTAAATATGAACATAATCTCCATAAGGTATTTTGAAATAACATAAGATGGTTAAAAATTCTGTACAGCACCAGAACATTGATGTTGTGACTTTAACATTTACCTTTAATTTTTAGACAAGTGCAATAATGAAATTGATTTTGACACTATCTCAGAATTCTCTCATTGAGGAATTCTCATTCCAGGCAATGCTTTAATTACCCAGACTGTTTCTTTCTTAGGAATAAAAGACGATAAAATATCAACCAACATAATTTACCCTCTTTAACTCTAACTCTGACAATGAAAGAACCCTGATAATTAAGAGAAATGGCCCCTGTATTAATCATGACAATACATCATTTTAATTTTCCATATGATTTCACACATGAGAGATTACCAAATATTTGGAAACATATGGAAGATCCAAGAAAAACCATTTCCCCATTTTACTAGAGATTATTCAAAAAGATATAAATAGGTATTAAAATTCATGGTGCTTTCTATCATTTTACAATTTAAGCCATATAGTGTATGATTAAACAATGTTCTTGTTACATTTCACAGTTTTATATTATAGAAGTACTGAATAAACTTCCAAAAAGATGATCTTGAAAAAATAAAAAATGTATTATTGTATTCTCTGAGAAAGTTAATGAAACCCCCACTGAGTAAGAGTTCATAGTTATTTACAGTTTTATATAGAAAATGTACTAGGAATTAGAATTTGAGAAAATTGTCCTTATTCGAAGACAGCAATTTAAAAAGACTACAAATAAAAACATGTATTTAAAAATCTGTAAATAGGCACCAAATTTCCAGAAGCAAATATAAGCCCAAATGAGTCTATCCATGTGGATTAAAAAACTAAAAGGAGGTATGTAGCACTTAACTTAAAACACTATTATCAAGATCACATATACAAACATTATATTCTACAAAAGGACTCATGTACCTAATGAACCTAACAACAAAGAACCAAATCCTAATATGTCTTCCAGAAAACACATGGGCTAATAATGAGCAAATCTGAACACTGAAGAAGAGCTATTTGCCTTAAATAAGAAAAGTAAACTCAAGTAAACTCAAGTCTCACTTTCTCTCTGTGTCCTTCTACATGGTGACCTCGGGCCACATTTGGAATTGCTTTCTATTTCCTGACAGAGGTAGAGAACCAATGTAATTAAAACATTTTTCAAACACATTTTTAAATCATATGTGTGTAGAAAGTAGCAAATTCTAGTGATTTATATATATATATATATATGTATATATACACACACAATACACATATATATTATGTATATATTATAGATATGTATATATATACACACACACACACACTCTTTGTGGAGACAATGAATAGTTAACTGAAGTGAGACTTTAAAGCAACAGTTTTGATTTATGCAGCAATCTCTGTCCTCCGAACCCGAAACTCCACCCCCAAGATTTCATTATCACTGCTTCTAAATATTCTAATAAGAAAAAAGTCAGAGATTTTACCTTCCATGTTTTTTAGAAGAAAGCCAAACATTCCACAACCTGACAGTTTCACATTCAATCTTCCTTCATTATAGGTGTGATGTGAAAAGTCAGTTAATTTCTAGATCTCAAGAAAGCTCACCTAGACTGGAGGTTTGATGACTTGACACTCATCTTTCCTTTTATCAAGCTGAGGGTGAGAGACCAGTGACCACACATAATACTTCAGTACCTTCCCCTTAACAAATGTTTAGAAAGCTAGTCTTGACAGAAACTGATTACCAGGATAAAAATCACACCCCCTGCCCCTCACAACAAAGGGCTCAACAGTGAGAAGATTAAAAGACAGGCTTTGAAGTGGCTTACTGTCCCCATGGTCTTTAAAGTTAAGACAGGCCACAAGGTTTTTCCCTTCATTAACTTCTAGCATCTTTTGGTTTGAATGGATTGAAATCTTCAAAGATCAAATAGCATCCCAATGGGATCTGAGAAAGTTTTAGCCAAACTTTCTTGAAAAATAGATTATAGAAAATAAAATTGAATCACCAATTAACTAAATAAGATTGGGGAAGCTGAGAATGTTCATGAAATGAATACTTAGTTTGTGCTGTTATCAATTGTGACTTCACCAAAACGCTCTTCCTCAAACTTTAATCACTTTTTACTTTTTGTAAACAGATGCTATAAGCAAAGCTTTTGCACACTTGCTCTCAAAACAACCACAAGAGTTTTAAGGGAGCAAGGATGCTTTTGTTGTTTAAACCTCTACTTTGTAAATTAAAAAAAAAATTGAGGCATAGGGAGTTTTTTACTGAATGTGCATTAGAAAACTAAAGATCAACATGCAATAAAAGTAGAATAAGCAGATTTAGTATCCTTAATAAGACCAAAATGTGAAGGGAAAAAAAAAGATTGCATGGCTTATCAATTTTTGTTATATTTTCCTGATGACTGTGTATTTGCTTGCTCTGGTAATTTTCATTACATGGCCATATCATTTTCCCAGAAACTCTCACAGTCTTTGCTCACTACCTTGTACTACCTTGGTTTCTTCATTTTTCAAGTTTTTGTCATTGGGCCTCTTTGCGCTATGTTTTATTATTTTCCTTTTCCCAGTGTAACAGCTTAGCAAGTGCACCCTGCCACCTGTACCAGCGAAGCTAGCTGACTCTGGGCCCAGAAGAAGCTCTGTTCTTTGTCTTGAAGCCTTTGTTCATGGCATTCCCATTAGTGGGAAGAGTTAGCTAACACAATGTTTCTTCAACCTCAGTTTCATTTCAGAATCACCAAGAACAGGGAGAAACCATACAATACATAACTTATTTTACAAGTAATTCAGGTAATCTAGTTGATTTCAATATTCAGCACAGGTTGAAAACCACAAAAACCTATCAAAATTCTCCCCATCACTGCAAAGCCTTTTATTAACTCTTGCAACCATCTGTGTCCATTCCGTCTTTTGAAGTTTCTCTTCTTGCAAATTTCTACTGATCCCTCCCAAACTCCTCTTTGTGTTCAGACTTCTGCAAGCCCTCTACACCCTGATAAGCTTAAAAAAGACCAGGTGGCAGTCTGATAGCTGCTCCTTCTTTAAGTTAAATCCCTTCATTCCCTAGAACTAGTCCTGCTGACTGTTTTTCACCCAAACCATTGAACACCGAGCAGGGAGTATTTAAACATCGTCAATGTCTTTCCTCACCAATCCAGATCAGTCCGGCAAGGTCTTTCTCCCAGGTGACAGCTCCAGGGCAGGGCACTGTGTGCTGAGTTTTTCTTCCCAACACTCTGGTTTCCTCTCTGCTGCGGGCAAATCCTGCTTTTTGGTTTCTGTTTTGCTCTCAGAGACTCTAGTTTCATTCCAGGATTTGGATAATCATACCCTGACACTGGTATGCCATTTGACACTGTTCCTTTATATTTTGTTTTCTACATTCTAGCCATCTATTACGGACTCCCTACATTTTCTTGGAAAATCTTTACAAAATGCTTCCTAAATCCCTTGACATGTAGACACTGCACCTTGATGTGCGCGCTAAGCTAGTGGTCAGCTGGCTCTAAATGTAGAAATTATTCCAGGTCTCAGTTCTGGCCTCACCTACTCAATGTGTTTTTGGCTCTTAGAAAGTGTGAGGCCTTAAAGTTGAGCCCAAGTGTAGATAAAACCTTCATCTTACTTATCTTTTCTAAAACATTACACAAAGTGTCTGGCACATGTTAAGGCTCAAACTATTTTGAACATTTTATTAAATAATAAAATGAACAAGTTTTGATTTAAAAAGATTAAATCTCCCTTAAAGTTTCTAGCCTTCCTCCTCCCGGTTCATTTCACACAAACATTTCAATATTCAGAATTTAAAAAATAGAATACAGAAACCACAAAGATTATTGTGTTCCTATTCTTGACTCTTTACAGATCAGACACAAGGGAAGAAAATTGTTTAATGAATTGTCCAAGGTCCTACAACTAGTTAGTAGAAGAGCTGAAAGCTAGAGCTCTTAATTCCAAAGGATACAATTCATTATCAGGAGGGTCTCATAATAAGTGAAGTCATGGAATGAAAAATGGGAGAAAACTTCTATTGTTTAATCAATCCCCTAGAGACTAAAAGCTTTGTATATATTTTGTCATCTAATTTTCTTTCTTTTTTTTTTTAAATTAATTCTTTTAAAAAATGATTTTAGGCCCTGGCTGGTAACACAGTGGATAAAGGCACCGGCCTGTGAACCCAAAGGTCGCAGGTTCAATTCCCAGCCAGGGCAACATAACTAGGTTGCAAGCCAGGTCTCCAGTCAGGTCTGTGGCTGGAGGCAGGTGAAAAGCAACCATACATGGATGTCTCTCTCCCTCTCTGCCTCTCTCTCTTCCCCTCTTTCTAAAAATAATAAAATAAAATATCTTTAAAGAAAAAAAGAAAAGAAAAGAAAACTGAAAATTTGCCAGATCGATTCCCAGTCAGGGCACATGCCTGGGTGGCAGGCCGGGTTCCCAGTTCGGTACATGCAAGAGGCAACCAATTAATGTTTCTTTCACATATCGATGTTTTTCTCCCTCTTTCTCATTTCCTCCCCCTCTTTCTAAAAATAAATAAAAATTAAAATATTTAAAAAATAACACAGTAAAGTTAAAATATAGCACAAACTTGGCATACAACTTCCAGTAGAGACCTGGAATCCAGAGCTCAGGAAAGCCCAGGGTGCTTATGACTTTGAGAACTGTGGGTTTGTCTTGCCTGATAGTAAAGACAGGCTTGGTGATTTGAAGGCACAACAAGCACCGTTGACTTGCATAGTTTGATCTGACCAAATTGACAGTTCTTGGAGATCACAGTCTGTCTGTGAAATAATGTAGTCTTTAGGAGGTGAAAGGAAATTTAGCTCAGAGATTAGGTCATACAAATAACCCTGGACAATCAATCTGTTCTTCCTCTACTTACTTTTGTTTTGTTTTAATGAATAATTAAAGTATATCCAAAATTATTTAATTTTCTTATGTTCTTTTTCTATGTCACTATCCTTAGCACAAATACTATTTTATGTTATTTTTCTATTGCTATAAAAATTATAATATTTATGATTGGAAAATATCTTTATTTTTGATGACTCATAATTTCACAAGAAGGAAAACTAATTAATCTAAGGAATAACTCTAACAATTTTTAAAAGATAAAAGCAAAACAAAATAATAACTGCATTATAAATTTATATTAGTTTTTACTATTGGAAATATATGTTAATTTCCCTAATTTGATCTATAAAATTACACTTTTCCAGGGTAATATCACTTGTGAAATGCAAAGACATTTATAATTGCTAGAAAATTACAAAAAACCTCCAGGATACATAGAGGTAGGCAATGTGTTGTATAGAAATAAATTGTGTCTCATATCTAACTCAAAGAAAGTATCTCAAGGAATAACTTCCATAATTGATGCAAGGCAACTGATATGTACATGGAATATAATTTTACTCATTATGTTATCTTAAAAATGCATAGAATAAGATCATAATGTTGAAATGTCATGCAAAGAAAGCCAAATAAAATGCTTTTCTCGTTACCACATAGTAGTTCCTATAAATTATATATATGTGCTATATTTCTTAATGTTTTTTTCTTGAGGTAAATTTCAACACCCTTATTCAGCAGCCATCTTTTATAATATCTTGACAAGCACTGAGACGTCTGGCATGGTTCTCTGCTGATTTGCTCAGTGGAGATTAAGAGCTATGTCAAATTTTTATCCTACATTTTTACACAGTTTCTTCAATACTTTCACAGAAATGATATCTTATATCATAAAGCTCTGCCAAAGAAGAAAAACTTAAGGTTGTGGAGAAAATGGCCATAATATAAGAGAAATGTTATATTGAAGATAAGGAAAAAAACTTAAGAATTGCTTTTTTATTACCCTCTATAGGCTATAACTGGAGGAGCTTCATATGTTTTGTGATAACAAATACTTTGAACTTTTATAGTAAAACAAATAAATTGTACAAGATCAGAAATAATAAGGCCTGCATATTTTTCCAAGATGTCAAAACATGAATAGGGAATTAAATATATGTATATGTATACACACACACATATATATATACATACAGTTTATTATCGGAGCATGGTTTCAACTTTCCTCTATTAATGGACACTAATTATTGTTAATAAGGGTCTAAATGTAGAATTTTTCTCCTCAAAGATGATGAGAAAATAATAATTGCTATTAATTGTAACATCAAAAGAATTGGCTATCTCTTCTATAGTATATATAAATATGGGCTGTACAGTTTTGGTTATGTTTAAAAAATAACTGGATACACAATCTTCCTGAGATTTTCATTGAGTATTTGCCTTATTCTATTGCACACTGTACTCCACTTTAAACTGGAGCAGATACAAGGTGTTTTTGTAAAAGAATTTTAGAGCATTAAACATACACACATAAATATACCTGTAAACTTAAAGGATGAAATAAGTCTAAGTACTTGCAATCATCTGAAATAACAGACTTTCTAGATACATGAATATTTCTGCTAGATATTATGAACATTTTTTTGTCTTTCATGTTAAAGTACCCCATGTTTCATTTTAGTTAGATATAAAAATAGGGTTACTTCTTAACCATTTCAACATCAAATGAAGAGAATTGAACCCTGGATATGAATTAGGTTAACATTTAAGTAATTATTGATCCTTGGAACTTTATAGTCTGTATATTATCTTGTTTTCACAATAATGTACCAAACTTTCCTTCCACTAATAAACATAAATACATGACATTCTCTAATGTTTGGGCACATTTAATAGGTATTCTTAAACAACCTATAAAATACCTACTGTGTCTTTATTACACAGAAACTATTTGAACAGTTTGCCTCTATTTAATTTCAACATATTTTATTTTATTTTTAAAGACTTTATTTATTATTTTTATAGAGAGGGGAAGAGAATGAGGCAGAGAAAGAGAGACACCTCAATGTAGGGTTGCCTTTCACCTGCCTCCAGCAAAGGAGCTGGCTAGAGACCAAGCTTGCAATCTGGTTATGTGCCCTGGCTGGAAATCGAACCAGTGAACTTTGGGTTCACAGGCTGGTACCTTATCCACTGTGCCACCAGCCAGGGCTTCAACATATTTTAGATAGGATGAAATGCACCATTATGTTCTTAAACTTTTATTTAAAAATGAATACCTATACCCATTACTCATTTTGCTTTTTCTATGCCCCTGCACTAAATAACAAATATACACTGGGAGTGAAACAAACAAAACAACAAAAATCTACCTCCACAAGCTAAAATTATTTAAAACATTTTTAAGCAAGATACTGTATTTTGTTACACGTTCATGAGAAAACAAAAAGCTAGATGTTAGGTATGGAGAGACAAATATAGGTGAAATAGAGAAACAGCGTCTATAACTGAAGATGTTCATGGACACTGAATCTAATAATAATATAGTAGTAGACAAAGTATGTCAGCCTCTAAGACAGATCAACCTTAGACCTGTCCAATGAAGACAATGTAAACTTAAAAGAGTCTCACTTTGACCAAACTTCAGTCAAGCTCCTCTGAATTTTTTTCAATCAGGCCCTGACTTTCAAGCTTTTGTGTTCAGCTCTGCATTGCTCAATTTTAGCAAGTATCCTACTAAGTCAATTTAGATAGAATCCCCTACCATCTGTATCTGATGGGAGTTTTCATCCTCCCCAGCCTCCTAGGTAATGTCTAATCACCATGGCCTTCCTTCTTGAGGTGAGTTTAGCCAGATTCTCCCTTTATCCCTTATGTTTCCTCTTGGCAATTTTCCATTCAATCCTTTTCCCCTTTCCTTGGCAGTAAATTCTCACTTTTCCTTCTTGTATTCAGGGTTGAGTTCAATCTTTCTCTGTTACTGCAAAAACCATTGCAGTGGTTACCATATCTACTGATAAAACCCTCCTGAATAAGGTCTGCTTCTCTGTTCTTTAACAAGTATCACGAATAATTTTTGTTTTTAACAAATACACAGTTCTTTTCTTAAGTAGTATCAGAAGAACACTTATGAATGGTGCTTAGTGTGAGTGGCTAAACAAGGGCACTAATTAGAAGGCCCTAGATGATAATTAAATGCACTAAGCTTATATGAGTATGTGCTCCATCACATTTAGAACAAGGGGGACTGAGCAAAATAATACATTGGGTTCTGGAAGAAAATATTACAATTTGATTTTATATTATGTTCATAGAAGAAAATATAGGAATCCAATATTGTTCAAAATGTGATTGGTGTTGGCACTGTCACTTAGTGCCTATCTCAGATCATCTCTTTTGCTTACTGAACAGTCTTAAGCAATGGGGACAAGTGTTGCAAGGCAAATAACTGAGAGCTGAGATCTTACATTTTGTTTGGCTTTAGAGCTTATTGAATAGGTGATGGTTTATGCACTCACAATTAAGTGAAGTAGTGGATGAATATCAATTTTAAGAAACTGGCCTTCACAAAATGGACAGATGGCTTAGAAAGATTCCTTCTAAGAAACCAGGGATCAAAGACAATACCAATAACTCAAGTGCTAGTCAAGTCCACTAGGTAAATTACAAGTAAAAAATTCTAATTGGATATGATTAGAAAGAAGTAGGGCAAAAACTTGAAAAATATTTACAAGATTATTTAAAACATATAACTGCTATTTTTGTTTCTAGACTTTGTTCTTAGTGTATGTTGATTGTACATCATATACATTCTGCCTTTGTGAGATAACTTATATCTTAGTTAAAATTGTCACCAAAATAATCACTTATTAAATAACATGTTAAAGATTTTGAAAATAATTTATTATCTTAACATATATCACTATTTAAAGTATGAAGGTTATTATTTTTAAAATACAGTATCTTTTGCTGCATGTTTCTTTGATATAAACTTCCCTACTTGTGAATGTTGAATAGAGGAATGATATTAATAGGCTAACAGTTGTGTTGTAGATGACTTTTTCATATAATGTTAATGCTTTTTCACAATGAGAGAGAAAACCTCAGCAATATTTGAAAACCTTAAGAACAGAGCTGAAATCTAAAAGTGCCTTCCTCTGGTAATAGCTTATTTAGAAACTTTAAGAAATACTCAACCTCTCAACAGGTTAGGCTTCAAGTGCAGTTATAGAAATGACATGACATATCCCTCTCATTTAAAATAATAAATTAAGCCCTGGCTGGTGGTTCAGTGGATAGATGCTGGCCTGTGAAACCAAAGGTTGATGGTTTGATTCCCATCCAGGGCACATAACCAGGTTGAAAGCTAGGCCTCCAGCCAGGTCCTTAGCTGGAGGCAGGTGAAAGGTAACCATATATTGGTGTTTCTCTCCCTCTCTGCCTCTCTCCCTTCCCCTCTTTCTGAAAATAATAAATAAAATCTTTTAAAAAATAAAAATAAAATAAAATAATAGATTAATGAGAAAGTCTGCAGCTCAAATAAGATTTTTAATTTTGCTGAAAATGGTCTCCATTAGAAGCGAGTACCCTTCCAGACCCACATCTCTAAGGAAGAAGCACAAGCCCAGGATTCAGGGCTTCAAAGGACAGACTGGCCAACAGTAATGCTAAGTGGCAATGTCCATGTATATTTAGTAGTGTTAATATTGGTATGAAGATTTTTAAAATCCTTATTTGTGCTCTGTTTTCAAATTGCTCTAGTTTTTGAGTCATCTCTCCCTAATTTTATGAAAAAGTACAAGCCTTCATATTTTTATGCAGCAATTTTGAAAGACAGAATTTTTTAGGAACCTATGGGAAAGAGAACTGCTTAACTTAATAGCTGAACCTTAAAATTATGTTTTTGGCAGACTTTATAACAAAAATACATTAATAAAACTTACATAAGAAAATGAATATATTTGAACTGGACTACAAGAGTCTATTTGTTTTATTTTATTTCTTTTTTTAATTAAGAGATAGCACAGTCAAAAATGTTCTGAGGCCACTGGTCTAATCTATTTGACCTTGCTGGAGAGGAGTGAATAAAATTAGATATCAGCTTTAGTGTGGACAATGGAAGAGAGGAACTGTCAAGAAAGAGTCAGGCACAAGACAGGATACAAGATACATATAGTGAAATAGAAATGCATGAAAAGATGTCTCATGAAATGGATACGTAGGAATATCCAATAAAAGCAAGACAGACTTGGGTCATGCAGCAGGTAAGAATAGGATTACTTATTCTAAACATTTTGAACACCCTGTGACAACATATATCACACTCCATTCTGGTTAGTTTTTACTGCCTTCCACTCCTGTATGAGTTCTGGGGACACTGCACCATGTCTTATTCAACTTTGTAAGTCCTCTGTACTTGGCAAAAGCCCAGGTACTTAACAGATGATCCCAAGTATTTGCTGAGTGAGTAGTGATTGATGAATAAAAATGTGTGCTCATGCCCTAGCTAGTAGCACAGTGGATAAGGCTCCGGCCTGCGAATCCAAAGGTTGCTCATTTGATTCCCCAGCCAGGGCACATAACAAGGTTGCAAGCCAGGTCTCCAGCCAGATCCGTAGCTGGAGGCAGGTGAAAGGCAACCATACATTGATGTTTCTCTCCCTCTCTGCCTCTCTCCCTTCCTCCCTCTCTAGAAATAATAAATAAAATCTTTAAAAAAAAAAAATGTGTGCTCACCTAAAAAGGAAATAGGGCAAAAAGCAAGAGAAGAAAGGACAGATGAACATTTATCAAGTGGCCATAAGTTGCCAGAAAAATAGCCAGATATTCATGTTATTCAGGTATTTTAAATTATTCTTACAGTTCTCCTATTAGGTACATATAACCATTTATATGGAGGAAGCTGAAGCTCTGAAGTCTATTTGTTCACCCTGAACAGACACCGCTAGTAAATAGCTGGCCCAGAGTTTGCAATATGATCTGATTTAGGAGTCCCTGCTTTGGGCTCCCTGTTCCTTCAGGCTGACAATTAAGAGTAGATCTCCACTGAGTGTAGCTCCAGCCATAAACCTCAACCTTTTTATGCATAATTCTAATGCCAGCCACAGGCATCTACAGCATCAGCAATACTATGGCTAACTGTAGCTTCCTAACCAGGGTAGAAAAATTGGCCATTGATAATTCTGCTTGCCATTTTTAAAAAAGATATTATTCATTATTTTCAAAGAAAGGAGCAGGGAGGGAGGAAGAAAAGGAGAGAAACATCAATGTATTGTTACCTTTCATCTGCCTCCAGCTGGGGACCTGGCTGGAGACCTGGCTTGCAACCTGGTTATGTGCCCTGGCTGGGGAATCGAACCAGTGACCTTTGGGTTCGCAAGCCAGTGCCAATCCACTGAGCCACACCAGCTACAGCTTTACCCTTTGCCTTTTTAAAATTTATCCCTTCTTCATAGTTCAATTCCAATGGATTCATTTCAGTTTGTTTGAGAGACGTTTTAAAACTCAAAGTAATTTTTATATCAATGTGTTCATTGATTCTGCCTCCGTAATGTAAAATATAAGACCAAGGAAATTAAAATGTTTCTGTGAAAAATAAAAGGTTTCCTAAGTTCAAGTCACTGGTCTATAATCAAAACATAATCTATTATGTAAAAAATTCAGTCTGCTTAAAGTTTATGAGTAAATAATTTATGTGTATTTTCACAGCTTTCCCTGTGAATATTGTAATGTAGATTTAATATGTAGTACACACTAGACCTTAGTTAAATGTTTGGTTTAAAGAGCAAATAAACTTTCAAAAAGGTTAGCTATAATCATTCTTTTTAAATGAAAACAATTTACTCTAACTCTTATCTTAGCATAATAATGTTATCCAATCAATAATTAGGAGTCTTCAAGAGGGTAAATGTTATAGATAACATAATGCTTCTCTTGTTTCAGTGAAAGAAAGGGTAAATGTGCTCTGCAGAAGAACATTAATTATGAAACAAATGCACCTTAAGTTTCACGGTCTTTCAATGCATGGACCTTTCCCAAGGTCCTGGAGGGGCTACATCAAGTGCTTACAAGATCCTATAAGGTTGTAAAATTCACAAGTGAAAATATTTTGGCCACAATCTATTCCAGTTTACCAACCATCACACTTTCCCTTTGGTCAGGCAACACCAGCAGTTTTTGTGCCTTGATTAGGGGAGCTGTATTGGAGATACATTTAGTTTAAGTGTAGTGGAATACAAGATCTGTCCTGAAAGTCTTGGCTGTGCAAACTGCTTTAATCATATAGACATTAGCTCAATATTTTCTGGACAGACCTGTATATGAACATGGTTTATGGAAAGAACAAATGATCTTCTCATTCTGTAGAATGTGATATTACAAAATGATTGTCAAATGAAGAGGTGACCAATTAAGTTGGGAAAGAAGATGCACTGGGCATTTTATAAGTAATAATACTGTTATATTTCTGGACTTGTGATGCTTGTGGGCATTTGTCAGCTGTCATAAAATTTGTAATTTTTATGATTTTTTCATTCTAAAATTAGTTGATATTTAACTTATAGTTTTATGGGGGTGGGGGGTTTCCTGCTAAATATAACTCCTAGAAGTTATGAGGTTTAAGCCTTTCAAAACCTGGAACTCTCCTAACCCTAGATTGTAACCTGAACTACTTGTACAGGTTAAAATTCTAGGCTCTGTAATAGAGTTATACACATTCTTTAAAATAGATGAGAAAATGAATACCCTTTCTTCCAGCCAAAAATTATTTAAGAGATCTTTAGTCAAAGGAAAGAAAAAATGAGAATAATTCTACTCTCATAGGTACTTGATAATTCTTCCTCTAATTTCAACATTACCCTG
This sequence comes from Noctilio leporinus, assembly GCA_004026585.1. NCBI lineage: Eukaryota > Metazoa > Chordata > Mammalia > Chiroptera > Noctilionidae > Noctilio > Noctilio leporinus. The sequence continues at coordinate 71,555 of PVIW01001572.1, forward strand.
GTCAGCAAACAGAAATACAATTGTACCATTTAGTAGGTGCTATTCAGTACAAGGAAACTTGAAGTAAACTCATGAAACTGTCAACAATAAAACAGGATACACTGCCACCTTTAAAACGAAGGCAGGTTTATTCCTTTTGTTTTGCCTCTCCCAATCTCTCCTCCTTACTATGTCTGAAAAATATTTCTTCTATATGCAGTATCAAAGGAAAAAGACCTAAAACCCTCATTAAATATTTAAATTGTGGGTTTTAAATGTGCTCAGAACACTAGGTAAAACCTAGAGAAATCTACCCTAATATATTAGACATTTGCAATCCCCAAGCACTTCTGCATTCATATCAACCCCAAATATGTAAGTTAATGGAAAAGGAATGTCTATACTGATTAGCAGACTTTAATCCTGAAAAAGTTAACCCATACATTTTGAGGCAATACAGACAATAAATTGCCATACACAGACAGATGCACAAATGAGTTTTCACAGATGAGAGGCAGAAAGCTCAACAGCATACATTAAGTTCACATTTCTTACTGGAAAGCAGTCAATAACTGAGGTCAGTTCACTTTATAGCCATACCTAATGAATGAGTTCTACTGCTTACATTTCACCTTTGGAAAAAAAAAAAAAGAAATATACACATATAAAACCTTAACAATACAGGCAGGAAATAGTTTCATATTTCTAAGCACAATTGACTGGTAATATTTAAGGTCAGGGAAAAAGCAAAATGATGAATCCTATATAGTATAAGAAAACATAGATAATGAAATCAACTTTATTTTTTCTTTGGTAATACTGGTATCACTAACGATAATATCAGCTAATGTTAAGTGCTTTTCTAGTGTCAGGCACTTTTATGAGAGTACTATGTGCATTAACTCAATAAATCCACATAATATTTTAGGCTGCTACTATCATCCTTAATTTTCAGATGATAAAATGAAGGCAAATAAATATCAATATATTACTGAACAACATAAGTTACAGAGCTGATAGAACTAAGTTCAAATCCAGACAGTGCGATGCATAGCCCTGGCTCTTTGCTTGGAGCCCATGAGCTGACCTCCAGGTCTGTTCTAAAAGGAATTCTAACTTCAAATACTCTACCCTGAATTCTTAATAAATCAACTGTTCCTTTGATTTATGCCTTGACTTCAGCTACAGAAAACAGAGTTGCCAGAAGCCCAAAATAATCAGCTCCTTAAGCAGATGCACCTGTTAATCTATAAAAGAAAAAAATGATTCTAGAATTTCATGGGAAAATAAATCTGTTCCTTTTCTTCAATTTGGTGTAAAATATGCTACATTTTTCTATTCATCCATTAGGTGTCAAATTGATGAGCTGGTAGTTTCTCAGCTTCATGTGTTTTTTTGAATGTTTTTCCCCTGGACAAGACTGTAGTAATTTAGAGTTAGGTGATAATAGCAGATATCACTCAAATGCAGCTGGAGGCACACCATCTGGTAAGATTGCCTGGGAGTTAGAGCTAATGCAGTGGATGACAATGGGAATGATTGGGTTGTTGGCTCTGTTTTTTCGCTTTCCTTGTTTTGAAGCTGTAGTAGCTCTTTTGTGCTTGTAGGGAAGGCATAGGAGAATCTCCAAGGCATCAGCCTGAACAGCAAGGGCTCCTGGTTAGATAAGAAATAACCCCTAATTATTTTGAGCATTGTGGTCAAGTGTTCTATTATTTGTTGACAAGTACAGTACTAACTGATAGACCTGAGGAAAAGGAGAAATCAGTATGGACCAATTGAATTAGTAAAGAATCACCCACAGGTAGATAGTAGCTGTTATTGCAACAAGGGCATTTACTATCGTATATATTTTTAGAAGATTTACCCTGGTGGCATTTGGAAGATTAATAAACATGAGAGGTTGTGATCTCTTTTAGAGTGATCTGATTTTTTTTAACTTTTAATTTTTAGAACATGTTTAGTTTACATAAAATTGGAAAAGTAGTACAGAGAATTTGATGTAACTACAGTTAACATCTTAGATTAATGTTTCATTAATATGGTACATTTAATTTAATTAATGGGCCAATAGTGATAATTATCAACTAAAGTCCATACACTATTCAGATTTCCTTAGTTTTTAACCCAGTCCTTTTCTGTTCTTGGATCCTATTCAGAACACCATATTGCATTTACTCATCTGATCTGCTTTGACTTCTCTTGGCCATGGCAGTTCCTTAGACTTTCCTTGTTTTGATGATGTTAATAGCTTTGAAATGTATTGATCAGATATTTTTATAATGCTTGTCAATTAGGATTTGTCTGATGCTTGTCTTATGATTACATTGGAATTATGGGTTTTGGAGAGAAAGACCACAGAGGTGAAGTGTCCTTTTTACCAGATTGTATCAAGGGTGTACACTATTGACATGACTTTTCACAGTTGACATTAATCTTGATCATTTCAGTGAGGTACATCAAGTTTCTCCCTTCTAATTATACTTTTCCACCTTTTCTTCTGTATTCTTTATAGGGAAGTTATTACTCAGAGCTCATATTTCAGTAATGGGAAGTTATGATTCCCATTCTTCAGGGAATCTACATAAACATTTGAAATTCTTCTACACAGATTTGTTTTTTCTCCTCCAATTTATAAATGATATAAATTCAATCTTTTTAAAAAAGATTTTTATTATTTTTAGAGAGAGGGTAAGGAAAAGAGGCAGAGAGGGAGAGGAACATCAATGCATGGTTGCCTTTCACCTGCCTCCAGCTACAGACCTGGCTGGAGACCTGGCTTGCAACCCGGTTATGTGCCCTGGCTGAGAATCGAACCAGCAACCTTTGGGTTTGCAGGCTGGTACCTTATCTACTATGCCACCAGCTAGGGCTATTTGTATCAAGTAATAACTCATTTATTTTATAGTTTCAATTATAATCCAATATTAGTTACACTGCTCTAGCTTCATCCTTTGGAATCTCTTTCAGTTTGTTTGTTTGCTTGTTTGTCCCTTTGACATATCACCATAATTGTGTTTCTGTTTTTGTTTTTTAATAGCACATCCTTACCTTCTGGCCCTATACAAGGCTCTAGGCTCACCTTGATATTCCCTGTCCCAGTCCTAAATAAAACATTTCTACAAGAATCCCTGATTCCTCATTGAATAGTTTTTAAAACCAAAAATGGGTGCTCAAAAAAGGGGATGGATATAATACAACAACAATAAAATTAAAAAAAAAATGGGTGCTCAGTGTATGAATGACTTTTTAAAAATGCTCCATAGAAATTTTCATTAACTTTATTGAAAGTAAAATGTAAGTTTTTCCTCTCTGTCTGCCTGAAGATCAGCCACCATTATGAATGACATAGTAACTATCTGGACCAAGGAGTTCATGACTGAAAGACTAGTTCAGCAGAAACAAATGACCTTTGTTGTCCTTCACCCTAGGAAAGCACCAGTACCTATGTCAGAAATTCAGGGAAAACTAGCCAAAATGTACAAGACCATAGCAGATGTCATCTTTGTATTTGGATCCAGAACCTGTTTTGTGGTGGTTAGACAACTGGCTTTGGCACAATTTGATTCTTTGGATGAGGTAAAGAAAAATGAACCCAAACAGAGACTTACAAGGCATGGTCTGTAGGAGAAGACCCGAAGGAAACAGCAAAAGGGATATAAGAACAGATGAAAGAAGTTGGGGACACTGCACAGGCTGGTGTCGGGGCTGGCAAAAACTGAGCTGGAGATTAGACAACAGAAGGAGTTAAGATTCTTCAGTAATTTATCTGTGGTGATTATGCAGATTTTTCATGAGAGGGTTATAAATTAAAAACTGTTACGTGTGTTTTGTAATATAATGAAAAGTAAACATAAGAGCTATTTCAGCTTTGTACATGTGATAAGGCTGTGGGCAATTTTTTCCCATATCTTACTCCCTTTTCTTTTCCCTTAATACTTGTCTTAATTTCACAATACCCCAGTTGGTCACTATGTTCTTGTTGTACATAGTCAATGGAGGAAATGTAGATGCCTTATAATTAAGGTTTTCAGTTACAAAGCTGGCAAACAGAAAACGAAAACCAACTTCATCCCCCCACCTGAATTGTAATCACCATTTCTATGTTCATATCAGGCTGCACATGCCCAGGTCAAATATGACTTTTGAGAAGGGTTAATTTTAGCTACTATATATATCATATCAGTTTTATACATAAACTCAAAAGTAAACAAATAGAGAATTTTAAGGCTATCTAAATTACTGTTGCTTCACAATCATAGCACTGAAAATTGACATTGAGAGCTGGATATAAAAATAGGATTCTAAAAAAGATTGGGAGCTGAAACTTCTAGGCAATGTTATGTTTCCATTTCATTCCTTTCCAAAAAAGTAACGAGTACTTTATTGAGCAAGCAAAATGAACTGTGCTATTTTGAGCAAAGAGGATGTCCCAACAAAACATTTAAAAAAAAAAGAAAATCATATGTTTATTATGCTTAATCCTAGGTCAACTAAGGTTGTTACCATAGGTCTGGTGTTCTTTTAATTCTGACACTGAGTGTAAATTTAGTAGGACCCATGACAATAGAGCCCAAATGATACTTAAATATGTTAAAGATGATGCACAGAGCATCTGAATAAAATGGCATTTTAGGAAAAAAGAATGCTCTTCAATCACATTTTGAAAATTTAATGAAAATGACTGCTATGTGCTAGAAACTTTATGTAAATATAAATTATTTCATTTAATTCACTCATTTAGTCCTCCTGAGTCAAGTGCTTTAAAGTCCATTAAAGAAAATAAAGGTAAAGTGATTTGTCTGAACACCAATGAAGCTTAAAGTACAAATTTAAAGACTATTTCCTAACTAAAATTCATATAGCATACAGAACCACTCATGCTATGTGTACCAGGCTCCTGGAGGAAAGAGCATATGCAGGTTAGGGTTATCCATTGAGAGTTTAATAAAAAGACTATGGCCAAAGATGTGGGCAGGCAGCAAGGGAACTGCAAGGGCACTACTCCCTGCTGGGCACTGTGAAGTTGGACCACCCCCAGGATGCAGCCAGCCATAGGTGACCTACCCAAGCCTGCACCCACACTGAGGGAGTCAGGGAAATTGGCACACCACCCTTTTTCTGTTCCCTGTACTCCATGTCTTGGTTAGGTTTCCAACAGGCCAAATCCAACCACAAGGCATAGGACAAGGGAGGCTCATGGAGTGGTCCCCACTGATCTGCCCTCTGTAGCAGAGAGCAGGATGGGAGGGTGGGCACTGAGTGCCTCAGGAGAGGTGAACAGAATAGCTTAGCAAGTGCTGAAATTTCTCTGTTGATGTGAACATAGAAACAACATAGAATTTACATTCATGTAAGTATGCTAATTATTTATCTTCTTAAAAATAGACTTGAAAACCAGCAGCAAAAGACCCTTGTGCTGAATTTTTCTAAAGGTAGAAGAATCAACAGTGAATTTTTTCATGTGGAAAAAAACCCAAACCAGATCAAAACAAACTTTGAAAAAATGCCAACAGCTCCAGTAGAGCCTTTGCGGGCTAACAAGGGAAGCGGAAACAGTGCCCTGTGCTATTTCAGATGCTGCTGTGAAGTCCCAAGTCTCTATGCATAACTTGCTGTTTGGTGAAGCACTTCTGAATCCTGAGAAGTTATTATGGGTTTCTGAAGAACTGGGCTCTGGCTCTGTCACTGAGTGGTTGAATGTGTTTAGACAAGTGATTCCAAGCAGGGGTCCCTCTGGGCTAGGGACTGGCACTGGTCCGGTCCTGTTAGCTACTGACCACACAGCAGGAGGTGAGCTTGAATGCAATGCGCTTGGATCACCCGGAAACCATACCCCACAGCCCCTGCTCCATGGAGAAAGTGTCTTCCTCAAAACAGGTTCCTGGTGCCAAAAAGTTTGGGGACAGCTGATTTAAAGCTTTTGGCCTCATTTACTTTTTCTACTTCTAATACAATACTGGATACTTAATGTTATATATGTATTTATTTATCAAATTAATATCACATCTGATCAATGTAGAGTGAACACATCAGTAAATAAGGCTGGCACAGCAACAAGGGACAGTGTGAGGATCACAGAGATGGTATATGAGAAAAGGTATCATTGTGCTAAGAAAACAGTAAGAACTCTGCAGAATAGATGTTTCCAACAGATAAATCCATTTCTCTGCTCATTTCTCTTTCCATTGTCTTGTTTTCTGATGTAAATTGTCTAAACTATTAAGAAATATACAGGAAATAACAATATAAATACAAATAATAAAGTTAAGCTAACCTTGAAAATTCAACAATACAGTGATATTGGAGTATATAGTCATGTACCATATATAGGCATTTCAGTCAGCACTGGACTGCATATAGGATGGTGGTCCCATAAGATTATAATGGAGGCCCTGACTGGTGGCACAGTGAATAAGGCTCTGGCCTGCGAACCCAAGGGTTGCTGGTTCAATTCCCAGCCAGGGCAACGTAACCAGGTTGCAATCCAGGTCTCCAGGCAAGTCTGTAGCTGGAGGCAGGTGAAAGGGAACCATGCATTGATGTTTCTCTCCCTCTCTGCCTCTCTCCCTTCCCCTCTCTCTGAAAATAATAAATAAAATCTTTAAAAAAAGATTATAATGGAGCTGAAAAACTTCTCTCTCCTAGTGACTCAGAAACTGTACTACTTTGTAGAGATGGGTTATTCATGGTTGCAGTGATGGTAGTGTAAACGTGCCTACTGCATGGCCAGCCCTATAGAAGTATAGCACACACACTTATACCAGTGGTGTAAACCACAGTGTGTGTAAGTATACTCCAATATTTGCAGAATAATAACATTATCTAGGGTAGCACTTCTCAGAACATATCCCCAATGTTGTGTAGCATGTGACTATGACCGTATTACAGATGCCATCTGCAAAAGGATCCACTTTGAATTCTCTTTGAATATAAATTCTTATTTGAAATGAATAAATCCTCCTACTTGCACACATTTTGTTTTCAGTATTCCAAGTTTACTTCTAAAGTAAACTACACATCAGTAGATTGAACACCAGCCTGTGAATCCAAGGGTAACTGGTTCTATTCCCAGTCAGGGCACATGCCCAGGTTGCTAGTCAGGTCTCCAGCCAGGTCTCCAGCTGGAGGCACATAAAAGGCCACACATTGATGTTTCTCTACTTTTATTCTCCCTCTCCCCCCTCTCTAAAAATAATGAATAAAATCTTTAAAAAAAAAAACTACAGAATTCTGAAAAACATAATACAATATGTCCCCTGATCATAGTTTGTGATTTATTAAAAGTAAGCAAGTGATTTTTATCTCATGTGCCAACTCACAGAATCTTAGGATTTAATTTAGCCACAATAATTATTAACCTAGAAAAAAATTTAAAAACCTTTAAAATTCTTGCTATTCATAAAATGAAATAGAATAACTAATATTATGAAGAAATATATAAGTATTTTTCCGAAACTCATCCTAACAAGAAAGCCAAGAGTAAAAACAATTCTCCAGGGAACCAGCAGACTCCATCAACTCATCTCTCCATCTGTTTCGCAGGAGCCCTACAAGTGCCTCTTAATGTGTGTTGGATTGGACTTCGGTCCATTTGCTCATGGAGCCAAGACAACACAAGAAGGAGGGAAATGGATGAGGCATATGGAACTTATTCATTTCAAATGTATGCACATTCTCAAGACATTATTATAAATGATTTATTTCTAAGACATTTTAGTGAAAAACTTCAGCCAGAGCTCCTCTCACACATAAAAAGAAAAACCAAACAAAGGAAAAAATTGGAAGCTCCTCCTCTGTGTACTTCTTACTGCTCTTCTTGATGGTGAACAAGCCAGCCTCAGGGTGACACCTCTGAAGGATGCTTGCTTCCTTCTTCCCCTATCATTTACATCCTCTGACCCCACCCCCAAAATATCTAATTTTCTCCTTCTCAAAAAACTGCCTGTACATCATAAGTTTGGCCTTAGAATTTCTGTATAAATATCTTTGCCAAGCCAGAGGAGACTAATTCTATTTTTCTTTGAGTATACTGAATTCAAAATAAATCTGTACCAAATTTTACATGGTTAATTCAATCCTCTTACATGACTATACTGTTTTCTTTGGCAGGGCTAAACTATAAGCCTTATTCAAAGTTCCTTAACACCATTCAGATTTTTATTCAAGGAGCAATAAGCTTTTCCTAGCAAGTATAACCCATTCCATATACTTAATTTGACAATTCAAGTTTTCTATCATTAACACTGACAATAAAATGTTTACTGAAGTTCAAGTATTTGTAGGGTATTTTTCTGCATGTTGGGAGAGTAACATGTTACAAGACAAAGTCTACAACAATGGTAAGCATTGAGGACAAAGTAGTGAGCATTCAATGAACTAATCCTCATGAGCATCTCTCATTGCCAGGCATGGTGCTAAGTGCGGAAAATACAAGGATCATCAGGCAGACTGGTCCTTGACTTCACTGAGCAAACATTCCAGGTCGATGACAGATGAGTCTTGTTTTTTTTTCTTTTTAAGATTTTATTTATTATATTTTTAGAGGAAGGGTTAGGGAGAGAGGCAGAGAGGGAGAGAGACATCAGCATATGGTTGCCTTTCACCTGCCTCTAGCTACAAACCTGGAGACTTGGCTAGAGACCTGGTTTGCAACCTGATTATGTGCCCTGGCTGGGAATTGAACCAGCAATCTTTAGGTTCACAGGCACCTTACCCACTGTGCCACCAGCCAGGGCTCAGATGAGTCTTTCTTTAAAGGCTATAATATCAAGTAAGTAAACAGATGACCAAATAAGCTGAGATACTTATAGTAGTAAGTGCTAGGAAGGAAATATACAGGGCTGTGTGATAAGAAATAATGGGGTGGTAGCCTGCATTATTTAGGGTTGCCTCTCTAAAGTAAGCTAAAACCTGAAAGAGAAGCTGGCTAACCACGGGAAACAAAGAAACAGACCTGTGGGGAGGACCGATGGCTCTAAATATAAAGTCTAAAGGCCAAATTAAAAAAATCCCAGGGTGTATCCAGGAATAACCACAAGGCCAATTTGTCTAAAATATATATGCCACAGAGAGTAGCCTAGGATGAGGTTAGAGGTAGACATTTTTACTCGAGTCTACAGGCCATGGGATGGAATGTGGACAATGCCAAACCAGGAGGGGACAGGACCTAAGGTTTGTTTGCTTTCATGGCTGTTATGTGGAGAATGTTTGAGTGGGAGGCATGTTAGGGGGCTCCTGCAGTATTCTAAGTGATGGTGGCTTGTGCCACAGTGAAAGCAATCAACAGAAAGAAAAGTTGAAAGATGTAAAATATATTTTGGGAGTAGAACTGGTAAGACTTGTGAATGAACTGAAAGTGAGGGATAGCAAAGTAGGACTCTACCAAATATCAGATGGATGATATTCTCACTTACCACAATAGGAGAAGGTGGGGAAGGAGCTGGTGATGGCAGGGAGTGAACACAGAGATGTATTTTGAACAGCTGATGCTTGGGATGCCTACTAAATTGGAGTTGGCTGCCTGCCTATCAAGGGAGAGGGCTGGGGCAGGAATTCAGAAGAGGAGGTTCACTCTAATGGAAGAACAACTGAGACTGCATATTCAAGGAAGAATGGGACTTAAAGTAGAAAAGTAGGATGCCACACAAGGTACTTAGCATTGTGGGTCAACCTAATTGTGAAATCATAAATGATAAGCTTGGCTGCTGGAGAGTTGTCTTGTAAAGGTGTATTGAAAGATAGTGTTGAAGAAATACATTGTAAGGGCCAGGTTGAGAGAACTTTGAAATTCAACCTTAGGACTTATGTTGTTAAATTTGAGCTGAGTGGAGATGTCAAGTGGGAGGTGTTGTGTAAAAGAAATGTGTTATTACAATTGTGACTGTTGAGTATACTTTTTGGAAGCTCTCTCTCAGGTCCTATGTTACTGAACATGGTGTGAATGAATGAATGAATGTTGGAACTAAGATGCACATAGAAACCAAAAGGAAGAGAACAATATAGTAACATTAAAAAAAAAAAGCATAAAAAATATTTGATTCCTGCGTATTAAGGTGGGTGTGGAAAGTAGGGGAGGTAATTTGGTAAAAACCATTCAAGCCCCTTTTCTTCCATAAGTATCCAGAGTAAATTGGCATTGGCCTGCATGGTGCCCACCATGCGTTCTGTGCCTCATTCTGGCTTCCTCTGAAAAGACAGGCACTGACCCCCAAGGCAGTCATAGGAGACATCAGGTGAAAGCTGAGAATTGCTGGGCCAGAGATGTTGCAGCACAGAAATAAGGAATGCTGTGGGATAAGATTAATATCTGCAAAATCTCTGTGATGACTGAGGAAATGTGTAACATGAAATATGTTATATAGCCCTCTTGGAATAGCATTTAATCTCTTCCTTCCTTCTCCGTATTAGGTGTTTTAGTATATGGGAAGGGGATAATCATTAAAATATTACAAAAGTATACAAAATAAACAAGTAATGGGAAAAACATTGTCACGATCAAAAACTGGCTGGACAGTAAGGCAAATTAATAGTCATCTTTATGCTTTAGCATTCTTATTCTTATATTGTTAAAAGAGTATCTGGCCTTGGATAATTCTTTCCCCTTTTGTATGCTGCTTTACCATCTACAAAGGGAAATTATATAGCCTAGTACAGAGAGGGTTGTGTTTGCATGTGTGTAAGCAGAATAACATATATTCTTATAAGAAAAAGAGAAAATAGAAGTATAACAGATAATAGATAGTGACAAAATGCATTCTAACAAAATAATATTAAACATAATACATTCCTTCTATAGCATTTTATTAAAAAACCATAAGGAAACGTTTAATAATATTAATATAAACAACCTGCTCACAAAATATGATGAGTAGAAAGACTGACTCTCATAATTCATTTTAAGAACTAATGAAAAGATAAGATTGATGCCAGCAATTGCCTTCTATAAGGTCTACTGTCATTCTACTGGTGATTGACAAATTATTTTGTATTGCATCTAGGGTACAATATTAAATCCACTCATTATCATTTATCACTTTCTGGCGTCCTGTTCTCAGGAACTTCAGTTATGTTCAATGCCTACCTTCCTTTAGTAATTGGTGTTTGACTCAAAGAAAAGCCATCAATTTTAAGCTAGCCTTGGGTTTTGCAGAGATACAGGCAATAAAATCTTCTAGCCCTTTTAGACAATTATGCTGGTGATTGTGTCATAGTGGATTCTACAAAAAAGGGTTGAAGAGCTTCCCCTGGCTAAGAGGGCTGACAGGTTTAATATTAAACCACGATGAAGAGATGTCATAAAAATATCATATGTACTTAATATGTGGTCTTTGTCAAGACCATCTCTGTAAATTGCAGTTCCTTCTGGGCATCTTCTGTGTTTTCTCAGGATCATATGTTAATGTGGCCTCATGGGGTACCATATTTCAACAAGTCACCCAGTTTCCCCCATCTCTCTACACACTTGGTTTTTATATGTTCCATAAATAGCACCTTGTCCTGTAATTCATCATTCATGCCTCATTCATTCTAAATCTAAGCTTCTTGGCCCTGTTTCTGCTATATTAAAATACTTCCCATAGCAAGCTCTTATTTTTAAAAAAAATCAATTGTTCTGATTCATTTGACATGAGCTCCTGGATGTTTTTAGGATTTATTGTTCATTCTCAAGTCAATACCTCTATGATACCTCCATTAAGTATTAAAAGTTGCCTAGGGCAGGGCCTTATCAGAAAGTTTTATCCTATTAACATCAGGGAAGAAGATACTCTCCCTCTCAGGGAGATGCTTGAATTATTTCTTTAAGTGTGAGCTCTAAAGCTTAGGTTGGCCACTTTGATATGGTAAAGAAGAACAAACACTGCTGCAGACTAAAAGATAACTAGGGGAGTTCAAAAGGGAGGTTGTGGTGTATTTCTGTTTTTCTGCCTGCTGCAAAAACTCACAAGTAACTGTAGGCCCTTAAATAGAACAGGAAGTTAAAACTGGAGTACAGCAAGCTGGGTGAATCTGTCAGTAAAAATAGTCCACATATCTAAAGATAGGAACCCCCATCCTGCAAAGTTCAGGAGTCTGGAGTGATGGTCCTGAAACTGCACTTGCTGCCACAGCCCTAGACACTAGAAGGGTCTGTGTTGATGCTGAGACCTACATCTTACATGAAATATATGAAGAGAGAAAAACAGATAGAACTATACCTTTAGCTTCAAAGAGAAACTATTTCAGCAGTTAGGCTGCAAAGTGTATCATGTATTTAAACAATTGCTTCTTATTGTTGAATTATGCTGGCACTTACTGAAAATTTTTAAGTCTTTATCTGCCAAGATTATTTATCACTCTATCATCATTTTCTGTCTTTGTTCCATAAAGAAACATTATTTAAGTAAATCTCTTGAACGTTCATATGTCAAAAGTCTATGAAATCATTTTCAGGAGATGTCCAGAGGAATGTCTAATCCTTAGCAGTTTAAGTTGAGGAACTGATTGTGGAGTGTACGAAAACCACGCTATTGTCAATTAGGACATAAAGCAAAAGCACATTATGTATTTGTCTGTGAGAGTGTGTGCGTGTGTGTGTGTGTGTGTGAATAAAGAAAGGGTCAGATCTCTACCCCTCACTTTTTTCCCCCAAAGGCAGTAGGGTAAGCCATATCTTAATGACCATAAAAGGCCTGTAGGAATGTGGGGAAGAAGGAAAGAGCTTTCCCTAAGACCTCAAAGCAACTGGTCATAGAAGGATATGAATTGTATGGACTGTTTGTGTGTACTTGGAGCTCAATCTTTTTTGGTGCAAAAGGTTATTAAATATCTGGCATCTATCTATCTCTTTAGATTCACTTATTCTTGTTTTCATCAGATGTATCCCTTTCGTTCCCTGCAGATAGAGTAAACTCTTCTAGATCCTTCCAGCCTTATTTTCAAACATGGTCTTTCTCTGTCTGGAAGGCCGTTCTTTCCCATTCCTAGTTAATTCCTCCTTTCCCATGGCTTTCCTTCTTAGAATCACCGTAATAGGCAAAGTCAATTTGGGGAATCATAACAGACCAGATAATGTTTTATGTTTGCACAAATTACTCTACTTTAATTTATTGAACTCCCTCTGTATGAACACAGCTTACTTGCACAAAGCATGCACTTATTTTCAGGCAAATGCTACTCATAAAAGGGTGAAAAGAAGCAAATACATCACATTACCATCATGCACCATTTACTGGTAACCTGTAACTGAAAAAGTGAAGAATTAAAAAAATAAAATGGTAGACAGTATTATTATGTGTAAAAAATGGCTCAAATGAAGAATGAATAAATATCAATCACTGGTCATCTATGGTGAGTTCAGGAGTCTTAAGACCAACTAAGGCTTCCTGTTCCCTTGCTCTTATTTCACAACTGTTAGAGTTGACTCTCTTGCTCCCCAGAGCTTGGTGCAGTGCTTTGTACAGTAGGCATTTAATAATATTTCTTGACTGTTACACGAATGAATGAACAACTAATTGGAGAAAGGCACGTATCTGTTCTATTTATTCTATACTTCCCACAACTCCTGTGGTAAGGAAGAACTTACATTGAGGTAGATGCTGAAAAAAAAGTTAAAAGTAATATCTGTTCCACTTGAATTTCTTAATTGCAAGCAACAGAGATTTAAAACTGGCTAAGCATGCTCTGGGTGGTGTTGCTCAGTGAATTGAGTGCCAGTGTGCAAACCAAAGGGTTGCGGGTTTAAATTCCAATCAAGGCGCATGCCTGGCTTGTGGGCCAGATCCCTATTTGAAGGTGCATGAGAGGCAACCACACACTGATGTTTCTCTCCCTATCTTTCTTCTTCCTTTCCCCTCTCTCTAAAACTAAACAAATAAAATCTCTTTAAAAAAAATGGCCAAGTGAGTAAGTCAAAGCAGATCAATCTAAGAAGCAGAAACAAACAAGAGCCACCTAAAATAGGGAGACAAAGAAATAGGCCTTCATCAAATGGAAAGGAAAAATTCCCAGGAAGAGTACAAAATGAAATAGAGGCAAGCACACTCTCAGACATGGCATTCAAAATAATGATGATAGAGAAGTTCAATGAGCTCAGAGATTGCAAAGAAAATTACAAACAACTCCAGGGGAACTGCAAAGAACTCCAGGGGAACTACAAAAAACTCCAGGAAAGTTATAAGGAACTTATTGAGAAATACACAAGCATTAAAAAGGACATAGAAATTATCAATATGAGCTAGGAGGAAATGAAGAATACAATTTCTGAATTGAAGAACACAGTAGAAGAAATGAAAAGCAGGCTAGAGAAAGCAGAGGATCAAATCATCAAGCTGGAGGTCAATGTAGAAAACAATTTCCAGGCAGTGCAACAAAATGAAAAAAGACTGAAAAAGAATAAAGAGGTTTTCAGAGAACTGCAGGACAACATGAAACATAATAACATCCATCTCATAGGGATACCAGAAGGAGGAGAACAGGAGCAAGGGATAGAAAACCTGTTTGAAAAAGTAATGACAGAAAACATCCCCAACTTGAGGAGAGAAAATGTCATGCAAACTCAAGAAGCACAGAGAGTCCCAAGGAAGATGAACCCAAACAGGCCCAACTCCAAGACACATCATCATGAAAATGGCAAATTTCAAAGACAAGGAGAGAATCCTAAAAGCAGCAAGAGAGAAACAGCTAATAACATATAAGGGAGCTACCATAGGTTATCAGCTGATTTCTCAAGAGAAACAGAACAAGCCAGAAGGGACTGGCAAAAAATATTTCAAGCGATGAAAAACAAAGGCCTGCAACCAAGAATACTCTACCCAGCAAGGCTCTCATTCAAAATGGAAGGTGAAATAAGGAGCTTCCCAGACAAAAGAAGACTAAAAGAATACATCTCCACCAAACCAGCATTGCAAGAGATGCTAAAGGGTCTGCTTTAAGATGAAGAAACAAAGAGACAGACACAGGTACAAAGGTAAATGGATTAAATGCACCAATCAAAAGACATAGGGCAGCTGAATGGATAAGAACCAACTTTAACTTATGAACGCTTTCAAATGATCTTGTTATAAATAGATATTACTAAATAAGGTACAATTTTGTATATTACTTGTATCTGCATTACTGCAGGTTAAGTTTTCTTAGATTGCAATTATTTCACAATATGGAAAAATCAGGTTACTTGCAGTAACTCAGAAAAATCAAATGCAGTTAAGAAAGAAGAAAAAAATAAGAAAATATGGATGTACATTACATAGAAGACATACTATCTTTTTTATTCACTGTTATAAAATATCTGCTCATTTGTGGGTGTATAATAGAGGTTTTGTTAGCAATTTATGTTTTAAATAGCAACCAACTGGTCATGGGTGTGTTCTGAAATCAGTCAGTCTTTAGGTTAGAAAAGATGCTGTGAATGAAGACCAATTTGGATGGAAGTTGCAAACTAATAAACTATATGATTAGTGTACATAGACAATATATATTCTCATATTAGCATGTAAATTAGATGAGATTCCTTTCAACTAAATCATGGAAATATACATTTACAGTTAGAAAGGCCCCCAAACAGGGGATACTTGGGAAAAGGAATTAATGCTATAATAAACTTTACTATTGAAATGTGAACATACCTAATCTCTACCTCAACACACTCTTAAATAGTTCAGGAGTTAGTTTAGGACCACATAGAAAGTCAAACACAAGTTCAAAAATATAGCTAGAATACTATTCTACAAAATTATTTAAATCCTAGGGATTTTTATTTTTTACCTCAATTTAGCAGACATAATAATTTCTACTTTGGGGAGTGGCTGAGAACCGCAAGTGCCATTATTTCTGAAGGCTTCAACTTGTAAAACACATGTAGAGGAAAAACAGAGGGTATTGAAAGAAGTGAGTCCTATGCACAGCCTAAATAAATAAATAAATAAATCTACTATTTAAGATGGAAAACTCCAAAAAGAATAAGTTGTAGTTCCAGTAGCTTGAAATAAAGTTGAGTTGTATTATTGGAGGGCGGAAGATCTGACTCAAAAACCAAATTCATTTTTTACTATGGTTTTGGCACTGTCTCTAGGACAATTTCCACAAAAGTGAGTTCTGCAATATACCATTTCTGTGATTTATTTCATAAAAATAGCATTCTAGAGTAAAATACATATTAAAGAAGAAAAAACTGCTTAATCTTGCTACAATATATCTAAAATACTATAATTTAACATGTGATAATTATGTAAGCTATTGGCATATTTAAATTTTTTTTTGTATTAACTCTTCAAAATCCAGTATGTACTTTGAATATGTGTAAAAATGTGTATGGGTATAAGTGTATTTTTCCATGTATTTGGTAATATTGCAATTCATATTACTTAAAAGAGTAGTTCTTTAAACAAATGAATTAATATAGGCATTTTGGAATGATGAAAAGAAAACTTTGTATTAATATGGTTTGAGAAGCTGACAGAAGACAATACTTAAATAGTGAATTGTCTGGATGTGAAAGGAAAAAATAAGTACACATTGGTGGTTACAGAATAGACAGGGGGATATTAAGAAGAACAAAGGAAATAGAGAAGCCAAAGAACTTATATGTATGACTCATGGACACGAACTAAGGGGGGCATTGCTGGAGGAAATGGAGTACTGGGTGGAGGGGGGCAAAGGGGGGAAAATTGGGACAACTGTAATAGCAAAATAAATAAAATATATTAAAAAGGAGAATTATTAGAATATATATGGGCTCAGACGCAATGAAGACTAAAGATCAGGCTTTAGAGTTTTAGTGTTGGAGAAGTAGTTAAATATGAACACAAAGAGGAATTGAGAGGCACAGTAACCAGCTTACCACAGTAGCTAAACTGCTCCTTTTGCCTCCTCTGCAACTACTGTTTAAGTGTGTAGCTTCCAACCATTTCTCCTTCTCTTGTGTGTCTTACAACTAAGAGAGGGCACTGTATTGGTCCAAATAAATCCACACACCTATTGTTTGTCTTTGTTGAACTGAGGAAATAAAGGTCTAATTACTTTTGCTTTTGAAGAAAATATGTAAACCAGGAATTTTCCTACCACTAACACTACACAGAGATCAATTCTGAATAAGAAATGAAAGTATTATGAGGAGACTAAATGGATTCTAGGAAAACAAATATTTATGATGATTAATTTGAATTCATAACCCATGCTTTCTTTTTCTTGAACAAGCAGGGAGAAATGAAGTATATACAATGCACTCCTATGTTTTCAAAGAGTACGCTATTCAAATAATCTTACCTTCAACGTTATATGTTTACTTTTGTATTCATGACAAGTGTCTTTTTTATAGTTTATAAAATGAAAGTATGAAATCACCTTTGATGTGTTTTCCTCATAGTCTTAAGATATCAAGGAAGTTTGTTTTTGTTAACAGATTTGTTCATTACCTTGTACCAGTAAATTTCTGAACAGCAGAAATGTTTGCTTTGTTCACTACTGTATCCTCAATGTCTAAAACAGAACCTGGCACAAATGCTCAAGAAATACTTGTTGAAGGTTGATTTCTTAAGAGTGTACATCTCAAGATGTTTATTGAGCCATTAGTTATTATACTATGCCAACAAAAGTGGGATCAATCTACATACCCAGCAAAGGGAAAATAATAAATACATTTTGATGCATCTAAATCTATGAAAAGTGTATACATATTACAGTTTTAGAAAATGAATTAACTTATATATTCATATTTTTATTGAAATATTATGTGTATACATAAAAGTAGTCATTGGAAAATGTACTAAAATATTGAGAACTTATCATTAAAGGTGAGTTTGGAAGGGAAGAATAAAAAAGGTATTTATAGTACATAATATCTTTTTAAAAACCCTTTTATTATTATAAAAGTTTAACATGTGTATTATAAGAAGTAATAAATTATTGCCAAGCAAAACTAAAAAAATTAAAACATCAATTTTTATTAACTTAGCTATAAAGTTATCTCTATAGTGTATGTCTTTTTGGAAATTTATCTATGTGTATCTATACACAAAGGTATATGTTTTACCAATATGAGACCATTCCGTATGTGCAGATTTTCTAGTAAATAATACCTACAGTTTTATTTCAGTAAATTTTCACTTCATCTAATACAGGGTACATGCAATAAATTGGCAAAAAATTAGTAAAATAAACAACATACCACAAAAGTGGCATATTTTGAAATAAATTTATTCTTATATGTAAATACATCAACATAGTCATTATTTTCTAAGTTGTTCAAAAGTCTCCATTTGCTGTAATAATAGACTTCATTCAACTTTGGAATTTTGAGCATGCTTTAATAAACTTTTCTTTATCCATGGACATCATAATGCTTTCAATCTTAGCTTTAACAGCTTCTTTATTAGAATGAGGTTGTTTATTAACTTCTCTCTCACAAATGCTCCATGCATAATAGTCTAAAGGGTTTACATCTGGTGAACTAGGTGGCCAGATTTCCTTTGACCAGAATTCAGGTACATTGACAATGAGAAAGTCTTGCATCTTTTTGGTGTTATGTGCTGGTGCAGCATCTTGTTGGAAGATAAAAATGACGTCCATTTGTGACTTGCTTCATCCCTGATACAACTACATACTTCTTTCAAAATGTCAAGGATAGACAGCAACAGTCACCTTCAAGCCTTTTGGAAAAAAGTGCTGGGACATGATATCTCCTTCATTGTTGACAGCACTTAATATCATCATTGTAGCAGGAAATTTCATTTTCATGACAATTGGGACTTCATTAAGATTCTCATAGAGGCATATGTTCTTTCTTCTCTTGACTATTTGGTAATACTGAAAATTCTTTTCATCAGAGAAGAAAATCAGAGGGTTTTTTCTTTGGGATTTTTCAGTTTTGGTAATAGTGTCCTTGTTTTTTCAAAGTGCTTTTCCTTTGTCTGCTGTGTCATATACTGGCCTCTTCTAAGAATTAACGATCTGTATATTCAGCAATAATCTTGTGAACCACTGCATCCCACATCTGCAGTTCTCTTGCTATGGAGCCCATTGACTTCCCTGGATCTTCATGGATAATCTCCTGGATCCTGTGTACAATATCTGGACTTGTGTGATCCTTATGTACCTTATGCATTTTCCTTGTTGGCATGGCGACATCAGGATCAGCATCATACACTTCACATTGTCAGCTGTACGTAAAGGGATATTATTGAAGTAATTTCCTTAGCAGTTCACTCTACGTGCTGTCCAGAAATTATGGTTGCTCTAACATTGTATTCCTTGGACATGACAGTTGCTCTTAGAATTTATTACTTTATATCTGAAACAATGATGTTAAATTGTAACCTTAGAAACATAGTTTTTCAACATTGATAAGAAGCACGTGAAATAAGGAGATACAAAGTTATTGCCAGTGTATTGTGTGCACCCTGTATGTAAACATGTTTGCAATTTAGAACTCAATGAAATTGAATTTTTTTTTCATAGAAAGACACAGTTAAGTAAACAAAAAGGCAAGCTCCAGATAGAAATGTTTACAAAACATATTATCTGACAAGCCTTGTAACCATATAACCATATATATAAAGAACACTTAACAATACATTAATAAGAAGATAAGCCCCTTAACATAAAAGGGCAAAGGCCTGGCTGGTGTGGCTCAGTGGATTGGCACCTGCCTATGAACTCAAGGTCACTGGTTCAATTCCCTAGGCAGGGTATATAACTAGGTTGCAAGCCAGGTCTCCAGCCAGTCCTTAGCTAGAGGCAGGTGAAAGGCAACCATACATTGATGCTTCTCTCCCTTTCTTCCTCCTTCCCTGCCCTTCTTTCTGAAAATAAATAATAATAAATAAATAAAAATAAAATAAAACCGCAAAATATTTGGTTGACAAAAGGAGATAAATGAATGGCTAGTAGTGAATAAACAAATATTCAATGTCATTAGTCATCAGAGAAATGTGAATTAAAACCACAATAAAATACACCAAGTGCCCATTAGAATAACTAAAATTTTTTAAAAGACTGTCATTACCAAGTGGTGGCAAAGATATATTCTAGTGAGAACATAAAATGGCACAGATTACAACAATAAAATTAAACTTTAAAAAAATGGTACAAATTACAACAATAAAATTACATTTTAAAAAATGGTATAAATCATGAGGAAAACAGTTGTTCAGTTTCTCATAAAGTTAAAAATATACTTCATAAATCATTCTACCATTCCACTCCTAGGTTTCTTTCAAAAGAAATCTAAACACAAGTCCACAAAAAGAACTGTGCATGAATGTTCATAGTAGCTTTGTTTATAGAAGCCCAAAAGTTAATCAATGGTACTAAAAATTGGTTTTATATTGAGGACAGTATATCACTTCCAGAAGTCAAGTCCAAAGCTGGACTGAGGGAATGAGAAATTTCTCAGCAACCTGCTTTTCTTAACAGAATATAAGCATTATGGGACTCGGGTTCTTCATGTAGACTCTTAGATGCTGTGAAATTAACTGACCCTGCATTTGTTTACTATCAAAGACAGAATCAACAGATCTAGACTTTATTTCAGAGTATTTTTCCTATGTTCCACAGTCATGTTTGGCTACAATATGTTGGATTTAGGTTTTATGTGGCTTAGGGAAGAAAAGAGTAGATTTAGAGTCTGAAGATTTTAGCTTGTCTTTTGGCTCTAGGTCTCTCTATTCCTTATGTATACATATGTATACACAAATAATGTCTGACCATATTGTATTAGCAATTTAACACTAGCCAGCTCACAAAGTTATTGTGACTACTAAATGAGATAATGTACAAGAAATTGTTCAAAATGGAAATAGCTGTACCAATATTACCTTCAACCTGCAGGCCTAATGGTGGGATGCTTCACTGCAGTTACACAAAATAGTTGACATGCTGTCACCTGATATGACTTCCATGAGAACAAAACACAGTTATCATAAATCTATGATCTTAGAAACATGAAAATCCTATGAATAGTCCTTTGTTTTTAGGACAGTTTCAGATGTTAAATTTACCAGGTGTGTTGTTTTCCTCTTTGAAATGCTACCAGTAAGGTGCTGGAATTAATGACAAGCATGTTGAGTATCTCTTTCCTATATTGTGAAGTCATTCTTGAAAATACCACTTCAAATGGCAGTGCTCCAGGATCAAGTGTATACAAGATGTCGAAGCTCACTCACTGGCTCTGCATGAACACCAGTTTCTCTTTAGACCTGTCCTGATGTAATAAAACACTGCCACTAAACTATGAGGCTTCTGGGCTTATAAGGCTAAAGGAAAAGAGGGAATGAAAGTAACAAGAAAGGTGCATTCATGGAATTTTGAAACTTTCCAGAAGGAACCTCAGAGACTTAGAGATTATGTTTTACACCTTCAACTTATAAATGAGGTGGAAAAGGAAGGGAAATGGAAAAAGGGAAGAAATAATTTTCACAAGAACCTTGCTGCTTATTATCCTTTTCTTTGAATTCATAGTGGCTAACAATGTACTAGAACCATTATATAAATAGCCATTTGAGCTTAAATATTATCTATAAGTCTTCAGTCCTTAAGAAATTAATTTTCTAATTTTTCAATTCTGTAAATTCAAACTTCTACTTGTCAAGTATATTTAAAATGCCATTATATATTTCCTCTGAGGTTTCAATTCACATAGATAAGATTTATGTAGCAGTCCTCATTTCATGTAATTGCTTTCAGCTTAATACAAATATTTTAAAAACACATATGTAAATATACCATTTGGCTATTTTGTATCTCCTATGAACAAAATTACAAATGGGGAACATTTCATCTGTCAGCCCATGTGTTTCTATTTTGGATACAGAAATGGACACAGGAGATTTGCAACACTGTGGAGATAACTGATGAACTGGCAGAAAAGTTACAGGTCAGACATCAGACTACCAGCTCTACCATAACTAACTGCGTCATGAATAACACCCCTCACTCACTTATTGTGGCACATCTGCATCTGAAGAGCACACAACTCTTCTGCAGCATTGAGAAACCCTGAACTACTAAACCTACTCTCTGGTGGCATTATTCTCCAACACCACCACATCCTGACCTCTAATCTTTAACCCAATGAAGAAACAGACAATCACATATTTAGCCAGGGCTATGTAAGTGTTCTCTTCTCTGACCTCACCCACCTCACATTCTTCTCTTTGCTCCCTCTTTTCCAGCCAATCTTGTCTCCTGGCACCTCTTCCAGCAGGCCAGGTACCCTCCCTGATCTGAACCTATTTGGGGGTGGTTCTGTCCACCAGGGTAGCTCATTACACAGTAGGCTCCTCCAGGCTTTAGCTTACAATTCATCTCAGGGAGGTGTGTCTTGGCCATCCCATACAGTATATAAGACTAACCTGCTTCACCCATTCTTTGTATTTCCCTTACTCTGCTCTGTCTTCCTTCATGCCCTTTGCTACCTGGCATACTTTCCATTTATTTTGTTAAGCATTATGTATACCTATAATGTATTATAATTATATATCTTGAGTCTAGAATGTAAGGTTATTGAAGATAAGGAGTTTGTTAATTTGGTTCACTGCTATACTCCCAGTATTCTCAGAATAACACTTAACACATATATGAATATGTGTTATAACAAATAGTTACTAAATGAATAAATATCAAACAAATTTTCTAGGTGTTAAAATAAGGTAATGTTTTAAACCCTTTTATTAGAAATTCACTGCAGGTCATGAAGTAAATAGTGAAATCTAGGTGTTGGGGCATTATATGTTATAAAATTTATTAATTAGAATTTTTTGTATATACTTCAGAAATTCTTAGTAGAAATCTGACATTCAGAAATTCCCAATGTAGTTCATACAGGTATGTGCCCTCAAAATCCTCCCCCCTTTTTTTAGAATCAGTTGGCATCCAAGATTTCTCAAAGAATGTATAAACTTAGATTACTTTTGTTGAATCATATGCTAGCCTTTGCAAGAGTTGAGATAGAAGCTGGTAGTAAACCTATTGTAAATCTTTCTCTGATGTCTTATTCTAGAACATAAATAATAAAATAGTTTTAAAGGTGGCCCCATGAGTGACAGGCTATTTAGCTATGTTTCAAAAATCAAACTGGGAAAATCTGTTTCCTTATTGCTTTTCCTAATTAAAAAGCCGCAAATCCATTTTTATCAATACCCATGGCATGTTGGTGTAAAGATATTGGAATCCTGACAAATTATCTTTATCCAAGATAACAAGGTAGAATGAAAGTTGGTTAATAACCACATTATGATGTCTGAGAATGATGCCATTGCCACCATTTAGGTGGGAATTAATTGATTGCTTTATAGTTATTCCAATAGGAAATGTAAAGTTTTTACTTCTGTAGAACACTTCCCTAATCCTAATGATTGATAGTAGGTAATTTATGTTGTACTGTCTGGCTTGTATTACAGTAGCAGCAATAGGGGAAATATTAAAGTAGTATCTCTCAACAAAATTATAAGGTGTCAGACTTCTGACTTATGATTATCAAATGCTGAGTTTCTTAGGCTCTTATGAGAGCAGAGCAGAGGTTCAAGACAAGGTTTTGTGGCAAGGCAGATTTTATTTTTATCTTATTTTATTTATTTTATTTCATTTCACTTATCTGCCAGCAATGTCAACAACAACCCCATAAAATAACAAATAGAAAGGTTAAAAGGCCATATTTTTACTTTAAAAAGTGTAAGCATAACACCAGTACTAGTGCCTCTGTTCGTTTCTCATTACACAAGGAAGACCGGTTCAAGGCAGGGAGTGCACAGCAAGCACTTGCACAGCTTGCTGAGGCAAGCATGCACAGCAAGAACCTCAGATACTCGTCTTGAGTAAGTTTACTGGTTTTAAAGAGAGACAAAAAATATATAAGCATAAATCTTTACATGCTCTTAGTAGCTAAGTAAGCTTTTCTAATGTCTGAAACTTTTGCAATTTAAAACAAAATAAATCGTAGTGTAACCCTCTCAATGCCCACCAATGGAAACTGTTGCTCTTTCACTTCCTTATTCTTAACTTTATTAACATAGTTGGAAACTTGCCATCTGAAATTTATCATTTATCATTTATGTAATGTAGCAAGTTATGTTGTTACTTCTCCCTGAGTGAGGTGGATACTGATGAAGAAACACTGCTATGTTTTAAGCGTGTGCCAGCAAAACTTGTATTAAAAGAAGAGGGAATATTAAAAGTACAGAAAAATTCTGTGGAATCAAATACAAATATCATATTTAAATTTCAAACTATATACACAGATATATAGTAATGTATTATATGAATGTACTGTATATGTGAATATTTCCATAGTTTGAGAGCAAGATAGGCCTGAGTTAGCATAGGGCTCTGCCCCTTTGTGCTTAATCTCTATTGGTCTTAGTTTTTTAATCTTTAAAATGATGATATTAGCAATAAGCTCCAAGACTGTTGTGAATAAAATTCATTAAGTAAAGACATAGCACAAGCTGGTGTTTAAATTTGTGTGAGCAATAGGATTATAATAATTTTTTTATACAGAAGTTACATAAATTAAAAACAAATTAATTTATATTTAGAATCATAACTTAAAATTCTCAGAATGATAAATTTCTCTAAGAAAGTTAGAATAGTGTTTCTTTTATTGCTTAGATGTTATTCAGTAAGTTTGACCTGTAAAAGCAAAAATATGTACATTGTACTTTTCACTTGCTGCAAGGTTCAAGTTGGAAGTGATAAATCCAATAGTGTATAAAATAATCCAGGTGGAACTAATACCAGACTAATATTTTCCAAACTCTCAGTCAATGATACATCTGTCACATTGTTGCCATGCAAAAGGGCATCTGAAGGGATAAAGTGGTCATTGGTTCCACTAACCCCACTCCGATCACCAATAAACCATCTCCACACACATACATCTGCAATCTCCTTTGCTCCTCAAAGATTCACCATGGCTCCTTTCACTTCCTCATATTATAACTGAGCAAAAATTGAAATTAAAAAAATGAATTATGAGATACACCAACAATCTCATACTGATAAAAATTCCCTAGACCTTAACCATCAAGTAAATTCTCTAAAACCAAGTACAACTGCTATTGCAATTTATATGACACATTCAAACCATTATTTGGGAAAGGTATAAAATATTCCTTTTCTTCTCTTTTTGATAAATACAGTCCTTATCTACTTTTTAGTTGCTAAAAAACTTTGTGGCTTGTGTGTGAGAGAGTTGCTGTTAACAACTGCTAACACTGAAACAGAAGAGAGATTAGAAATTTTAAAATTTAATTCCCCAATCACAAAATATCACCACAAAGCAGCCTAAATTAAAACTCTGTAATTTAGGGAAGAAGTTTCATATATTCATTCAATGAATATTTATTAATAGTTCATAGTATGCTGAGTATAGAGCTGTGAGCTAATGATACACCAATGAACATTCAGCCTGGATCATAGCAGGCTTCAACTAGCAGATTCTTTTGAAGAATCTGTATCTCTTTAGAATCTTGTGCCAGTCCTTACTCATTAAGTTTCCTTCCTTCTAAATTCCTTAATTTATAATATTTCCCTGTTGTAACATTATGTATAAAAGTTTACAAATAATACTAAGATATTAATAATACTGATATCAATAAACAAGGTAAATACTAGACTTCGGCCAAGATGGAGGCATAGGTAGACATGCTGCATCTCCCTCCACAACTCAGAAGGAATACATCTACCTTAAAACTAATGACAACCAGAAGTTCCAGAAAAGTGAGCTGCATGGAAGTCCAATAAACAAAAATATAAAGAAGAAATACTCATCCAGATAGATAGGAGGGGTGGTGCCAGAACAGAGAGGCAACAGAGAATGAAGAAACAAGAATTGAAAAAAAAATGAAGAAAGACTTAAGAACCTCTGGGACGACTTTAAATATGCCAACATCCAAATCACAGGGGTGCTGGAAACAGAAGAGGAAGAGCAAGAATTTGAAAACTTATGTGAAAAAATAATGAAGAAAAACTTCCCAAATTTGGCTAAGGAAATAAACATACAAGTTCAGGAAGTACAGAGAGTCCCAAACAAGCTAAACCCAAAAAGGATCACACCAAGACACATCACAATTAAAATGCCAAAGTTTAAAGATAACAAGAGAATTTTAAAAGCAGCAAGAGAAAAGAAGAAAGTTACCTATAAAGGGGTTCATTTAAGACCATCAGCTGGTTTCTCAAAATGAACTTTGCAGGCAAGAAGAAACTGGCAAGAAGTAACCAAAATGATGAAAAGCAAGGACCTATAACCAAGATGAATTTATCCAACAAAGCTATAATTTAGAATGGAAGGGCAGATAAAGTGCTTCCCAGACAAGGTAAAGCTAAAGGAGCTCATCATCACCAAACCCTTATTATATGAAATTTTAAAGGGACTTACTTAAAAAAAGAACAAAACTATAAACATTAAAATGACAACAAACTTGCAGCTATCAACAACAAATCTTAAAAAATAAGAACAAAAGCAAATTAAACAACCAGAACTAGAATCAGAATCATAGGTGTGGAGATCAATTGGAGGGTTATTAGCTGGGAGGGGGAAGATAGTGAAATGGGAAAATGGTGCAGGTATTTGGAAACAATTGGTGAGACAGGGGGAAGATAAAGATAATATAGGAAAGAATGGAATCAAGAAACTTATATGCACAACCCATGGACATGAACTAAGGGGGATGAGGTTGCAAGAGGGAAGGGGGGCCCAGGTTAGAGGGGAGCAAAGGGAAAAGGAATTGGAACAAGTGTAACTGTATAACCAATAAAATAAACTTAAAAATGATAATTATGATATTTCAGGGAGAAAATTATATATTATTTGTTATTCATTCTTCACAGGAAGAAAGTAATTGTTACATTTTTATGAAATACTTAAAATTATGTTATCGGATTACTATGTTTAGGAATTTTGTATAATACATTCTATTTAATTATTCTGTACTTAAACTATTTCTTATTGGTTAAAATTTATACATTTATCTGTAACTATGTTACAGATAACATACGTGTAACTATGTTGACACATAACATAGGCCAATGTGCACTTTGCATTAACATCAACATCTATAATGTACTGTGAAAGGAACCAATAATATGTAGTCAGTGGTTTTCAAATGTCATATTATCTAGTTAATTGTTGAAATTTCCAACAAATTTTCTAATTTTTGTTTATTTTTCTACAAACAAATGTGTTTCTCAGGTGTTTCATAGCACCCTTTCTTTGACAAATATTTTTGTCATGGTAAATTATAATTTTATTGAAGTTGATGTTATTGACTTACTATAATCTTCTCACCTTCATTCAATATTGTACTTTCTCAGACGTTTCTTGGATATGAAGTTGTGTTTATTGGCCTTGAGTATAAGTGAAAATGATTTGAAAACTAAATGTGCAACAGAACTACATACCTAACACAAATTAATGCCCCATCTCTGTAGCATACCTTAATGTGCTAACTTCAGTATATATGTAAAGCAATAAAATAAAATGTTTTGCTCCCGTTTTACAAACAAGTATCAGTACAAACATATCCCCAGGCTACCCTGCTCACTAATACACACGTACACACATGTAAATACACATACTTCCACACATGTAAAAAGACACTTTATTTCCACTTCTGGAACACAAAACAACATAGTAAATTTTTATCTTGAAATCATTTAATTTTACTCAAATTATAGTTGCATACTTTTTCAATCTAATAACACTATACTATCTTACATTCATATTCAATGTCGTATTATTACTTCTACAGAACAAAGCATGTTAAACATTTTTTTCTCCCAGCATTAATGAAAATCACATGCAAAATGTTGATTCAGGAGAAAATTTTAGCCTTTAATGAACAAACTTTCCATAACATGTCTATCCATGAATATATAAATTTATATTTTTGAGAAATTATTTTAAATTATTGATTTATTTTTAAAGAGCCCTTATTTCTTTTCTTATTTCTATTATACATCAATGCCTAAATTCAGATTTATTCCATCAGTTGAAAATAGTAGTCAAGCAGTACTGGTAGTGTTTGATTTAAACTGAATTGTCTAATTAGCTGAGGAAAGTAAACATCACCCATAACACTAATTCAAAAAAACAAGCATCTCTATGTTCATTGATGTTCATTGTTGCATTATTTACAATCACCAAGATATGGAAGTAGCCCAAGTGTCCCTCGGTAGATGAGTGGGACATTTACACAATGAAATACTACTTGGCCATAAAAAGGAAGAAAATTTTACTCTTTGCAACAGTATGGATGAACCTGGAGAACACTATGCTACTTGAATAAACCAGTCAAAGAAGATGACAACTAAGGCAGGGGTAAGGTAGGGGGTGGAGAAATTGAGCAAAAGGAAGAAGTACACATGGACATGGACAACAGTGTGGTGATTGCTGGGGGTAGAAGGGTATAATGGAACTAAATGGCAATGGAAAATATACTATGAAAATTTTAAAAAATAATATTGAAGCAAAAATAATACAAAAGAAAATCAGTTCTATGTTTTTGAGTTTTGCTTTTAACTTTTGTTATAGCAGATTCAGAGCAAGCTTTATTATAGGATTCATTTTGTCTCACTATGAAAGTGATACCATTCTGAGGTCTCTACACCCTGCCTCCTGAACTACAAGGTCTCCCCACTCAGCTGGAGTGAAAATGAACTATTCACACCTATGTTAGCTTTTGGGATTGTTGGCTCTACTGCTCTCTGGTTATTCTTCCACTATCTTGGGAAGTTTTTCTCAGGATAATACAAGGCAGTCCTCAGTGAAAGACCTGAAGTGATCCTGGGTAGCTTTTCAAGCTTTCCTCTCTGTGTCTCTTCTTCATTTCCATAAAAAAAAAAAATATATCAGAGAATGATTAAAAACCACAATCTGCTTTCTGACCTATCATGGATGAATCAAAGGACTTAAAAATTCAAAGTTACGACTCTGCTATCAATTTTATTTTAAGTCCTCTTTGCCTCTTAAGTAATTAGCATCTTAAATTTAGAAATTATTATCACCACTTACCTAGCTGATCAACCCTTTCTGACCTGTAAGTTACAGATAAAATTAGAATAAAGAACTAGAATGCATCTTTCCTAACAAATGACTCAGTTTTTATTTTAATTCTGTTACCCTATAGATATATTATTATATAAAAGAACTGATTAACCCTATGTTTTAATGGCAGTATTAATCTAAATAGTAAACCTTCCTGTGCCATCAATCATTTTAAGATTTAAAGGAGGTCATAAAAATTCAAACTGCATCTCGCATATTTGATTTGATAATGACAAATTTATTACTTTCCATGTGTTTATTTCTTATGCACACTTACCAGAAAAATATTTTTCATACATTTAAAATTTCTTACTTAGGTGCATAATATTCATCCCTTCCACAGTTTTCCTCTTCATTATTATCTTAGTAATAAGAAAGAACTATGAAAAGTTATAAAGAGAGAGAACAAAAATGGAAATGAAAGATACCAGAGGTATTTGAGTAAATTACTGCTAGCAAGAAAACTAGAGGCCATTTATAAATAGTGCTTGCTGACTATACAATTTTAAATATCTTAATGTGCAATGTGGTATTCCTTAAAGTTAAATTTTTATTTTTACTGTAACTCCAACTGGACAATGGTGAGTATATTTAGCATTATCAAAAGCAGTGTGTTCTGATTACATTTGTACTCAGAATCCCATTTACCACCTGTAGGTTCTTGGTTGATTTATTGGACCTCCCTCATTGCAGTCCCCTATGTGTATACGAGGGGTTTTAATACCATCCGACCATCAAGTTGGGAGAACCAAATGAGACAGTTACACAATGCACTTGGCACAGATAGATGCCCAATGAACATGAACCCTTCCTCTTCCACTAATGCCAGCTGGCCGGCAGACTGCATTCAGCAGAAAAGGAAGCTATGTTCTTTTTCCAGACAGCTGGTAATCCAGACATCACAAGCCTTCTACAATGTTGACTTATTTTTGCCACAGCTGAGGTGTATACAATGGACCTTGATAGTTCTCCTCATGGGCTGAATTCATGAGCACATAATAACTGACTTGTTTTCCTTTATTGTTCCTCATATTCTGGGACCAAATTGGTTGAGGTAAAGTGGCAGTTCTAGAACATTTTATACATTTCATGGACCTGGAAGACTTGGCTTATTGTCTTGTAATAACATCAATAAAAGTGTTTTACATTTTTCAGTCCTTGCCACAGCCCTATGATGTATGTTATTAGTCCTTCCAATCTGTGAATGCAGCTGCTATGAGATGCAGGTTAAATAGCTTGAGTCTCATCACTGGGCATCAGAGAGTCAGAATTTGAACTGTGATGTCCTGACTTCAGAGCCTGCACCCTATACTCATAGACATGAAGGGAAAGCTAAATTCACACAGGGTTGGGGGATCAAATACATCTTTGAACCCCTGGTACTAATTATGCATTTATTTCTTCAGGAGTACATATACATCATTCCCTTATATATCACTCAAGTTCAGTACCTATAGGATATATGTATGTTCACCAAACAACACATTTATTATATCTAAAACATTTAACAGTTTCAAAGGCATATTCCTGACTCTTTTTGTCTTTTTTACCTAAGGGGAAAGGGAACTGTGAGCAGTCTTAGGTGGAAATGCTTACATTAGTGCCTGGTACTTAGTGAGAATTATAGTATGTATTACTTTTGTTACTATTTAATGTTATTATTGTTTTTTACAATACATAAACTGTAGAATATAGTATTTAATAGCCCAAATTTGGGGAAAAGATTGCCAGGGTTCTAATTCCAACTCCACTCTTTACTAGCTGAGATCTTGGATAAGTCATTTAACCTTTCCCATTTCCTCATCTATGAAATGAGAATAATAGAACCAAACTCACTGGGTTACAATAAGAATTACTTAGAATAGTTTCATGCTTATATATGTATATCAGATATCATTATTATTATTATCATCATTAATCATCTTTCATCATAGCAGCAGTTCTGTTTGTTGATTTACTTTTGTTTTTATTAGAAATTTTTCTTCAAATAAAATTGGACACTGAAGTCCAATATGCATAGAGGAGATTTCATATAGCAATATACTACTACATAAAGTCAATTTTATTGGGTTGAAATAGTGGTGAAATTTTCTTCCTTTCCCATCACCTGAGTATACCTACCTGCATATTAAAGAAACTCAGGGAGTGCATTTCACTCAGCAGTATTCTGCAGGCCATGCATCAGCAGCTTGCACCTTGGCAGTCTGTAAAATGGAACTGGGGAGGATTGTTTAGGCAAGAAGCTGAGATCTCCTGGCCTTTTTGTTTTCAGGATCAGTTAAGTTTGGGCCCTTAATTAATTACTCTGCTATCTGATAGTTGGGGAAGTAGGTCTATCTCACTAAAACTCAGTTGTTTCCTTTGCTCTAAGATGGAAATTATATGATAACCACTTCATAGGGCTGAATTTAGGTAAAAAATGTCTAGTGTAATTATTTTATCATCTCAATTTCATAAATGATTGGAGTTCAAAGGCTCTAAGTCAGGAATTCTTTCACCAATATTTTCTCCTTAAAGACCTAGTATGAAAACTTTGGAGTTACATGAAGTATTTGTTAAAGATAAAAACAACTTTTCCTGCTTTCCTCCACTGCCATCAGCAGTTAACTTTAGAGTTTCAAAATATATTCATATTTTCCATTTAAAGTGGGTAACATCATTTGAATACATCAAGATTTGCATTGAAAGGTACGTAGGGATGCATTTTGAAATACATATTTTAACTAAATTTGTACCAATGTTGAAAAGTGTGTGCTTATTTCAACACTTAAAATTATAAATTTGTTTCTTAAAGATGCATAAATTTAATTACAATAACATTTTATAATACATTATATCTCAAGAAAATAAAGCAATATTGAATAAAAAATATATACACTAGAATGAATTAATTCACTAGGAAAAAGATAAAAATTGCAAGGCCCTTACTCCCCTAGTAGCATTTCATAACTTGAAAGAAAGTTCCTCTTCACACATTTTATATAATTTTCAATCACTAGCCTTAGATATAAACTTGAATTATAACAATTAATTTAAGCTTTATTGCTTAATAATATAACCTAAAGGTGTACCCAATAAGTAAGCAAAATACAAATACTGTACAGAAAGATACTTAGAAAAAGTATACTTTTGAGTTAAGCAGGCATCAACCACATTAGATGCCACATAAGGTAATTAGTTGTTAATGAGAATGCCATCAAGAATATTCAGGTTGTAGCCACTAACATATGATTTTTATTAGAACTACATATAGACCAGAACCACAACACTAAATAAAAGCAAGGAGCTCAGTTTGTCCAAAGGTATGAGCAAGGAGAGGAAGAGCAAAAACACCACAGGCGTGTTGTCACATGAATAAGAAGAAGGAAGGTGCATGACAAAGCTAAATTGAGAGGTGTGGTGTTAGGGAGGAAGGGTATGGAAAACATTTTATTTGGTTTATATGAGTATCTAAAAGAAAGCATAACCAAATATGTCACTTGAGGAAGGATGCAGTTTCACAAAAAATGGGAACATCTGTAGTAATAATTGTGCAATATAAAATATTTTAAAAACACATTTTAAAGTAGTTATTTTGGCCTTTTATGAGATATTTAGAATGACTACTTGACTCTCTTGAGAGGTAGTATCCACAGTAGTTATACCCACACACTCTGCAGTCAGACCTGGAATTCTGATTTTGACACTGATTAACATGGCTACTTATTTAAACACTGTCTCAGAAAAAAAAAAAAAATGGATTTTTTCTGTCCCTTGAGTAATTGTGAACTGGCACTAGGTTTCCTAAATAATTTTTCTTATTAAATTTCACTGAAGTTTACTCTGTCAGGTGTTTTTGTTTTGTTTTATTTTGTTTTGCTTGTTTTTTCCAATGTGATGCAAGTCTGCCTCAATTTCCTCATCTGTACAATTTCATCTGTAATTTACAGCATTGTTGTGATAATTAAATGTGCTTAAGTTTGTAGAGCATTTAGGAAAGTGGCTGGCACATAATAACAATACATATTCACCATGCTGCCTTGACATTTTTCAAATCCAATAAAGGATATTAGCAGAAAGGATGGTCAAGACATTTAAATGATGTCACCACAACATTTTCACAGTATGGTTTTACTCCTTAATACTATATAGGTAAAGCTAACAGGTAAGCAACACCAGTACTTACCTAGTAATCTGAACCAAGTATAGATCTCAAAAAAAGATGATATAATTGTCAAGAGCTCTCTTATTTATTTTTCATTGCAAAGGTTTGTTCCCATATTGGAAAATTTATCTACAATACTATTCACAGTAAGGCAGTTTTAATGAAATCAGGATATGGTTCATATTGTGCACCTGCTGCTATCCTGGATTATAAAGAAGCAGATTCCTCCTGAGCATATTTTAATTCTGTGGACAATAGTATGTCACTTCAAGTCCCCACTCCCAGGAAAATGCCCTCAGACTTCATCTCAGGAAGCTGTATTTATTGCCCAGCTATTATAAGAACCTGCCCAACCTGACTCCAGGACAAAATTTAGTTCTGCCTTTTTTTTGTTTATAAGATTTGTTTTTCCATTTGCCTTGGTGTGCCATAGGCTCTACAACCACAACCTCTGGCTGAATTAAAATTTTAGGGAAGCACAAAGACTATGGAACAAAAGAAGCAGAAATAAATGAAACAAGAGTTCACGTGTTTTTAATCATTTAGAGGGCAATGCTATAAACTCAAATGCTTTCCCCCCAATCTGGGGGGAATTCTTTTTCCTCAGTGGTTTTATTTCAGGAGTAAGTAGTATGAGTCAGCTAGCCTGGTCAACGGAAACTGTAGACCAGATTGGTAGGGGAAAACAACTTAAAGTTAGCGCAGGAAAAAGAATTTGAGCTCTGTGTATATGATGATCTGAGTCTATTCCCAAGGAATCATGTACAGTAAAGGAAATGACTCACAATTGAGCCTTAACTCCTAAAACCATCACCAGGTATCAATATCCTCTTTATAAATAACTGTGCCATAGCTGGGCTGGAATAATGGCCCATACTTGCTATGTGCACATATCAATAGGACCTATGCACATAAGCACTGTTTTTTGACTGTTTTTGTTCTTCTTCTTTGCATTTGAGGACAAGGCTTTTATTCTGTGAGCTGGAACAGCTTTTCTCAAATTTCAATGAACAAACAAAACACTTTGGGCTCTAAGTAAAGATACAGATTCTGATGCAGCAGGCCTAGGCTTAAGGTTATGCATTCCGAATTCCTAACCAGTGCTGAGGTGACACTGATGTTGCTGGTCCACTGGCCATGCTTTGATGACCATGGAGGCAATAAGGCAGCCCTTCCTGTACTTTGAATTTTCCTAGGTTTGCTCCTTAGTATCACTTGCCTTGAACCAATGATGTGGGTTGAATTATGTCTTCCCAAAAAGGTACCTTAAAGTCCTAACACCTAGGACTTTAACTTAGAAATAGCAAGGGTCTTTACAGAGACAATTAAATTAAAATGAGGTCAATAGGGTATCCCTAATCTAATATGGCTAGTATCCCTATAAAAAGGAAGAAACTGAGACAGACATGCACAGAAGGAAAATGGTGTTAAGACACAAGGAGAAAAAAGCTTTCTGCAAGCTAAGGAGTGCCTG
Organism: Noctilio leporinus; assembly: GCA_004026585.1. NCBI lineage: Eukaryota > Metazoa > Chordata > Mammalia > Chiroptera > Noctilionidae > Noctilio > Noctilio leporinus. The sequence continues at coordinate 106,169 of PVIW01001572.1, forward strand.
AGACTATAGAAACAAAGAGGGACCTGGGGCAGATCCTGTCCCAACACCTTTAGCCTTGACTTGCTAGCACCTTGGTGTTAGACTGCTGGTCTCCAGAACTGAGAGACAGGATGAATCAAGAGAACATTTCTGCTCTTTCAGCCACCCGGTGTGCAGAACTTTGTTATGGTATACTTGAGAAAGTCATATAGTTACCGTATTGACTTTTCCCTGTTATCTCTCCTTTCTTCTCTCTGACACATACAGATAATCTCCATGCACGACAAAACTTAGTGCCACATGAAGATGTGAGGCAAACATCCCACACACAGATAAGGTGACCCAAAGGGGTGAGTCATGTTTCTCAGGACTACCTATGAATGCTTGGATCAGTCTTATAGTGTTAACCATAGAACAAGTGAAATGTTCTGTTTATTTTGACTCTGAACACTCTCATGGGATATATCCTGAGATTTCTGTGACTCTCTAGATTCTCAAATACTTCTACAGCATATAATTTCCCTTAGAAAATGAAGCCTAACTAAAAATGTGGGGTGACCCCTTCATAATTTTGAAAATACATACCTAAAGTAAATTATAAAGGCATTAAAACAATTTTAAAATCAGTTTTGTTGTTGCTATTGCAACAAATGTGTGTTTTATTACACATTTTGTGAGCTCATTTTGACAGAGATTATCAATTTTACCAAACTTGAATCCCATAATTTATTCAAAACTGCTCTTGTCTATGAATTCCCATTGAATTTCACCTCTGTATATCCTTTGTGCATCATTAGCAGCCCAACCAACTGCTTTTCTTTCAGAGACATTTTTCTATCAAAAAAAATTTTTTTAAACCACATTATGAGAGTTTTTAAGCTTGCAATGAATACAAATGGGAAAAAAACCCAGCCCACATAGATGTATACATGAGGGTGTAGGCAAGAATGAAGTAAGCTAATCTTACTTTATACCAAACATGATCCAAAGACATTCCTCAGCAAAATGACAAATTACTTACAAGGTATCACAGATCTTTGTTTCACCTTTAAAAGAGTAGAGTCATGTTTACAAAATCCATGAAAGTCAAGGTGTTGAGTTCTTGATTGTGATCAAGATTTCTTCTGAGTATGATTCATCCTATTTGTTATACTCTCCATGGTTCCTGACTAGGAGTGGTACCACTCCCTGGAGGGGTATTCAGAAAAGCTTGGGAGTGACAGAAGTGCTTGAGTTTGCATAATAAATGAAAGGAGTTATTGGCATTTAATGAGAAACTAAAGCAAAGCAAGAGATAATATATTTTTGCCACTCTCCAAATGCCAAAGGCTCTTCTATTTTGAGGCCCTCGTCCCATTTTAACTCTTTTTTTTTTTAAGATTAATGGTCTTTCCTGTTTAGGTTCTGAGTTCACCTTTTGACTTCCAACAGAACCCATGCTGGCTCCATAGATTTCCATCTCTCAGAGTTGACAGGTGTGTCATTCCTTTGTGTGTTCGAAGAACATGGGTTTCTCACTCCCTCCACTTCATGGACTATAATAAAACCCATGCAGTGCAACCAAAATACCTGTGGTTTTTGTTTTTTTCTATGTGTTTTTTTTTTGTTGTTGTTGTTTGTTTTGTTTTTGTAAAATAGATAAGTCTGACCAGCAGCATATGCTTCAGATAAGACACTTAGAGGTGTTTTTAACTATTCTTTTATACAACCTCTCAGGTCCCTCCATCATTACTATTCTTTCTCAGGTTTTCCTTTATCTATTCATTCTTCCAGCACTTGCTACCAGCAAGGTATTGTGTTAGTCCATGGAGGGAGATTACATACATGATAATCCCATCTCCCTTCTGTGATAATCAGATTTACCCTGTTTTATCTCCTATTATTTTTTCTTCATTGTGTCAGACAAATTCCCCCAACTTCATCTTTTTGCCTAATATAGAAAACAAAACAAAACAGAACAAAACTCATTTGCTCATCCACAAAATCAAGATAATTCTATTTGCTAAAATATCTCTATTTACAACCTATACCGATTAGCTTTTTTTATTATTCTTTCTACTATAGACAAGGCAATATATACACAATATATAAATACTATATACATATTTCATCATTTATACCTAAAAATATGTAATTTATGATAAATTACAGATGTAAAACTGAGGCTTAATATGTTAAATAATTTACATAGCCAAATACTTGTTCATGGATTTCAAAACAGGTCTAGTTGACCTAATGTCTATGTTCTTAATGAATATAAAGCAGTCCTGATAATTAAAATCACCTTCCTGTGGCAGCCAGTGAACTTTATGTACCCTATTTTCAAATTTGAGCATAGAGGCATTTAGCACCTATTCTCAGCACCCTGACTATATTCACCATGACCGCTTATACCTTCCAAGTTTCTATTAAAAATAAACCAAAAAATACTTTAAAACTTTTCTGGGCTTCTTAGCTAATACACACTCACAAAGCAGAACTTCCAAATATAACTAGGTACTCCTCTGTGATTTTTCAATGCCCATAGGCTTTGACGTGCTGTGGATTTGTCCTAATCTGTGGCTGGGAACATTGCACATCGTTCCCAACAACCTGCCAGTCTGAGAATCCTAGCGTGAATGACATAAGTGTTCCTTTTATCCAGGCCAGGGGATGATGTGAGGCAGTAATGAGAGGTCACAGGAAGGGTGGAATCCCAGGATAGAGAAATTAACTAGCAGAATAGGAAGAGAAAAAGAAAAAATAATCCACAGACCCTAGAGGAAAAGCTTTCCAGCTGAAACCCTCCTGTTCCCCACCAAGCACACGCCCCTTGGGAGCTTTTGGAATCAGTCCAATCTGGTGTTCTAACATTTCAGAAGGGCTCGCACACAGCTGACAGCGTTTTTTCCCTTGTCACGCCAATGGAAATCAGATCAGAGGCCCACGGAGATGGGAGAGTGATGCCACTTTGAGCCTCAATCAAGTGTCAGCTTCAGGAATCCTGAGACTTAAGAACAAGGAATCAATCTACATTTTTTCCCTAATACTTGTCTGGCCCCAGAATAAAACACAAAGCATCAACTTTGAATTAAAAAAGAAATTAGTAATTGACGTTTACACCTTCTTTGTTTGCCTTTATCTCAGGAGCTTAAACACAGAGATGATGAGGCAGATGTTATGAAGAAATGACCACTTCTTTTGAGGTTTTTTTTTTAGTTTTATTTTCAATTACAGTTTACTTTCAACATTATTTTGTTGTTGCTCAATATTATTTTGTATTTGTTTCAGTTGCACAGCACAGTAGACAATCATATATTTTACAAAGTGGTCTCCCTTATATTTTCAGCACCATATATATTACAATATTATGAATTATAGTTCCCATGCATCCTCATGGCTACTCTGTAGTTACCAATCTGTATCTTTTAATCCCTTCACCTCAAGAAAAGATCGCCTTTCACACCTCCCTATTGCTGTTGTCACTGCCATGACTGCCACCCCAGTAGCCAGATGCTATTTCCCTTCCCGTTCTTGGCTGCCTTGTGACATGGTGGGTACAGCAGCTACTCTGTGCAAGTTAGCACACCAAAGCCTTCTCCTCACATGCACGTAGCTTCATATTTTATGTGTAAATCACTGGCTCCTTTAGAATTTATTTCAGTGTAAGGGATAAACTCACCACCCTCAAATGGTTATCTAGTTGTATCAATAGCTGCTTCAAATGTCCACACTTTTTAACACTAAATTTTTATGGGAAATTTTAATAATTAAAATGAAGAAATAAAATTAGGGAGAGTTAAAAATTTCATTTCTATTGAAACACCACATATATGTTTTCACTTTTCCTAAATGTTTAAAAATGAAAACATAGAAAGGGGAAATTTCCATATTTCTGAGGTCTCCTCTTCCTTGATAATAGATTATTTTCAACATGCGCCCATATATTGTGATTTTATAAATTAAGTATTATATTCAACTATTTCAAGTTCTTTGATCCCTCTGCACATTGCTGCTGCATTGAGGACTAGTGGCGACATTATGAATTATAGTTTTGCCAATTAGGCTGAAACTGAATTGTTACTCAGTTTATGAATGTTTCTTGCTCTGATTTATGTTTAATATAAGGGTATGGCTGTTTATGAATATTTTAAAATAATAAACAATCAGCTTTTGAGCAAAATAATGAACATATTTTACTCTTCTGAATTTCTTTAATATAAAAATCAGACTGGAAACAGTATAAATGGATCTTAAGGGATGTGAAAAAATTGTGCCAATAAATTTGGTTGATTTAATCTTTTTGTTTACTTAACACTTATTGTGTTATTAATAATAATTATTTATTACTTACTAGATATTAATTAACATCAGAAAATGATTTGAACCAAAGGTAAACGATGAATGTCCAAAGAGAAAATTCTTTTAATAATTCTAGTATAAATGTAGGTTTTATATAGACCCTAATGTGGAAGCATATATTGTTAGTCTCTAAGTCAAATAACACATAGCTGTGTGGGACAAGTCAAAATGTATGTCACTAGTCAGCAAAGAGGCTTCAACGATTTTTTAAAATCCTTTTGCTATTTCAAAGTACTGCATTTAAAAGACAGAAACAAATGAAACAAAAACCTGTCTGGAGTTTAGTAGAAAGGGTACATGAGTCAATGGGGTACATCTGGTGACAGGGGATTGCTGCCCATAGTACCTGATCCAGGTGACCACCACATTTGGCAAAATGATGCTAAATGGTTTATTCTTGTTTAAGTGTGTTCATTTGTACTAGTCATGCCTTTTCATTTTCTGATTTTCTGATACTTTAACATTTGGGTCTTGCTGACCTTGGAGGGGCTGGCCCTCCAGAGCTAGCCAATTCCTAAAGACAGTAGAGACTCACCGAGGAACACTTCTTTTATATACAAATAGGCAAATAAACCCATATCACAGCTTCCTGCCTCTGATTCTCACCAGGCTCTCACACTCTGAGCCACTTGCCATCTGCTCTATACACCTCAAGGCCAGCTGCCCAAAAAACTAGAGACAGTCCCGAAGGTCCTGCTCAAATTATTCAAACTGGACAATCCTAAACCTGCTTACCCTATTCCTTCCCCAGAAAACTACAACAAAAGCTTTTAGCCACATTGGCCCCTTTCCTCTAACCAACTATGGTTCTTCCCCATGCAGTCCCTATGTGGCATGGGAACTGTGAGGAACCAAATGCCTTTTCAATGGTAATCATCTCCTGGTCTGTTGGTCTCACTATACCGTAATGATAACAAAACCTGCATTTAAAAACAAAGTTATCACGTAAACTTATGAAGAAAAGAAGGCAATTCTTACAGTCCTGTCAAGTGAAATAGCAGGGATGGTCTCCAGTTAGTTTTACACTTTATTATCAAAATAGGCAAAGCATACTGATTATTAAAATATTCCATCAGAGGAGAGCATATACAAGTCTCTTTTTATTGACTTGTATATGTTGGAGTAAAATTCATGAATATTCTTTGACGATCCAATATGCCTATAATAGAAAACTTTGCAATAATTTTCTACTGATGATTTCTTGGCCATTAGAAATATTTGGAAGTTGTAATTACATTGTCTTAAAGTGATTATTTGAATTACGTATTTACAAGAATCACTTTGCTATTCAAATATAAAGAGTTTAATGCAATATTAGTATTTAAGAAAAATATTTGCTGTGTATAGTAGGGGATGGCTATTAGGGGGAACCTGGGTAGATACTGGAATCAGATTTGAAGTCTGCCCTAGTAGAAACTTAAAAGTTTAAAAGACAGGAATTGTATTGGTTGTAACAATAAGTGTTTGAGCTAAATTGCTTTGGTGAGCACTTCCTGTGGTGGCCAAGGGCCACAAGCAGTCACAATTTGGGCCCATCTTCAAGCAATTGGACTTGACCTATTCCATTTCCTTAGAAGCCACACTGGATTCTAGATAAGTGAAGCAGGCCACCTGAGTGGACTTGTAGAAAATGTTTTAGTGTTTGTCTTGGGTGAAAAATTGTCCTGCTGCCACATTCTCACAGCCCAGTGACTGGGCACTGAGGGACATTCTACCAGAGGAAAAGCAATATCACACACCCTGCCTTTCATACCTCTTGTTCCCAAATAACCCAGGCTCACTTTAAGTAATCTGGAAATAATAGTTAAAAGTTGTTTGAATGCTCATTACTTCCTCTGAATCTATACTACTTTGGGAGGAGTTAGCAAGCAAAATAGAACTTAATGAACTCCAGGCTAAGGTAAAGAAACCTAAAAACTGCTAAGACTGCTTTAATCCAACTCCATATACTGCAATCATATTTAATTTCAATTTATCAGATGTCTCTATGAAAGTGTAGCCATGTCAGCCCCTTTGGACAATTGTTGATCAAGGTTTCCAAGTCTAGTTAGAAACCAGATGGTAAGAAAGCATGAGTAACAGAGATGCTAGGTGAGATTGGCAAGGTCCTCCCTTGCTTGGTAGCCATTTACCCCCTTCTTTCCCACTAACAACCTCCATTTTGGGGGGCAGTGATTCTTGATCTCAGGGCAGGTGGGTCATTCCCCAGTCCCAGGAGAGTGAGCATAGGTCTCAAGAGAGAAGGTTCAGTAAATGAGGGACTTAGTAGGTTGAAATTCTAAAATAAAGTATAAAGCTAAAAGAAGAAATGGAGAACACTATGTGTTTAGAAGTTTAAGCTTTTAAAACTGTTAGAGATACTTATCAAACATGTAAGTAAGGGTTAGTAGTTCAAATAAGAGAGTTCAATGACATAGCAGTAAATGTGTTTGAACGGACTGACATGTGCTTTGAGAGCAGTATCTATAATCTCCAAGTCTTTTTGTATGTCGCAGTGAGCTAGTTATCTAAAGAATAAACACAGACACAATTCAAGGCTTTTCTTGGTTGTTTACACTGATATGGTTCATCAAATAGATGACTAAGTTTCTAGTCTTTTTTGCATGGAAGCTAATCATGGGCACAGAGGGACACCACGTTGGACCACAGTCATCATCGAGATGCAGATACTCCTATGTTTATAATACAGTATTTCAGACCTTCCATCCATCTTTCCAGTCATAGTGATAAAGTCATATTATACCCTTATAAAGAAGTAGCCAAATTTTAGATCATGGCAGCAGAAAAGCTAAGGTAGTGCAGGCTCCAATATAAAAGGGTCAATTAACCATTCTTTGTACACCTCAAGTTCCATATCTGTCAAACACTTGCTGTTCTTAACTCTCAAAAGACAGCATGCCAGTGCTGGAGTTGGGGGTTCTCTGCTCACCACTCCACAGGGTTCTAATAGTGTCTGAAAGCAAGAAACCGTGAAGATGGCATCCAAGGAACCTACTGGTCCATGTGTATGTAGCAACCGGTGATGTTATAGTTTAGAATATTAGACTCTTTCTTCTAAACTGACATAATATAAAAGCAGGACAAATGTCTTTGATATTTTATGCTAGTTGGTGTTTTGAACAATTTCAATGTTCACCACATTTGAATATAACATATTTTACTTTGTTTGTTTTCAAAGTCTACCTAAACAATGGAAACCAATTTTAAGTAAAACTTAAAAAATTAACATTTAAAAAATTCTAATTTTATCAATCTCAGCCACAGAATTCAGCTTAAGACAGACAAGTATGTTCTGCTGGTTGACACTATGTTTTATTAAGAATTTTTGCTCTTGGCCTCATTTCCGCTGACTGAATTTTCTCAAATGTGCTATTGTTCTTTCATTAGGCCTAAAATTTGAACAGTTGAAGGATTTTCAGCATTCCATCATAATCATTTCACATTTTAACATATTATCTTTTCCTTCCATTTAAAATTTGATACTTTTTGAATTGTTTCTTACTCACTTTCTACAATACCATATACTTATGTTTGCCTTTTCTAGGCATATGTTTCATGAATGAAAACCTCCAATGTATTTATTTAGAGACAATGCTACAATGTTGTTTTGTGCAGGTTCAATTTAGTGGCTAATGTGCAAACTGTGCTGGATGCAGACCTGTCAGTGTCGCCAGAGCACATTTGGGGTTCCTATTGCGCTGAGCATGAGCACACACTCCACGTTCTCACATACTACTGCACACTGTCATGCTGTCTTTGTGAACACAAGAAAATAAGTTTCAAGTTCCAAGTTCACACATGCTGACAACAAACCTGTATAAGCTGATTGAGTAATTAGAAGTACATCAAAACATAGCAAAGTGTTTAGTTTTCTTTTGGTTCTGAAACATTTTTTAAATACACACGCGCGCCCGCCCGTGCACACGGACACACACACACACACACACACACACACACACAGAGGCCACGCAGAAGTTTTCATTCCGACAAGCAAAACCACAGAAAACTCCCACTGTACTTTTATCATCCGATCATAACCTAAGGCACTCCACTCTCTCCAAACTTTCAACCACTGAAATGTGGGTGAAGCAAATAATATGCTGCAGCAAGTACTCCAAAAATCTAGCAGTTCAGATTTACATCTAAAGCAGTTTTCCTATGCTTTCAGATCAGCACTAGGATTCTGTATATAAACAGCTTTATCATTTGGCAGCAGCAATTAGTGAAAGAATCGAAGAAAGTAGCACCAAACTGATCACATTTCAGTTTAAGAAGAGCACTGTATCCAATCCATTGCCATAATTTCACATCCTGGAAAGCTGCATGGATCACATCAGAACACACTGGCATAAATAAAACCACATACAGTCTAGGACCTGAATATGTGGTGATATCCCCAAACCATCAAACACGATCAACAGCAATACCTGGCAATGTCTCCAAATTAACGATAAAGCACCCAGCACTCACCTTGCACAAATACACACTCCAGTGGTCAGTGATAAATGCAAGCTGGACTTGCAGGCTGCGAGACAGAGCAGCTGCTCTGTCCTGAGCCGCTTCAAGCACAGGCTCAGGTCCTCCCCTCTGCTGGTTCACTGCAGTTTCTCCCATGACTCCATCATCCAGGAATGGAAATCACTGCCCTCTCCCCGCACTGAGCTCAGGTGAAAATGCTGAGCTTTGCAAGGTCACCACAAGGCGAACACAGGCAAACAGGTTGTAGGAGGAAGAGGACAGAGGGGATCATCAAAGGAAGACCCTAAGCTCCAGACACCTTGCCTTTCAAGACACTCTGAAATCCATAAATCAGAGCTGTGACAATAATTAGAGAAGCAGTAAATTTGAGAATCCCTAAATGGCACTGAGCCAATCTGCTAACCCTAGAGCACTCTTGAAGTATTAATCCCTCTCTCTCATTCACACACACACACACACACACACACACACAGAGGCACACATGCACAAACTTCTCTGTAGCTGTCTCTTTCTCTCTCTCTCTCTCCCTCTCTCTCTCTCTCTCTCTCTCTCTCACACACACACACACACACACACACACCACATCTCTGTAGCTTTCTAATTGCCCAGACATACTTTTAAATCAAAAAGTTTTTGCAAACCCTTTCCAGATAACAAGTCATAAAGAAAAGTCTTGGAAAATTGAGTATTTGCCAAAATCACAATGAAATAATTACTTGAAGAGCAAAATCACTTTTGGTCCATAAACTAATTCATATTAATGAAGTCTTGTTTTTTGTGTAATACTAGAATTATGCAAACACTCCCCAATATTAAAAAAATAGTAAAGATGTATTTATTTTAAAAATGACTGGGGGAATCAATTAAAAACTCTCATAAAAATTCCTAGCATCCTTTTCAAGATTAATCTTGTCTTCTGCATATTTAATTTGGAGAGGTTTCAAAAAGGCATTTCTTGCCTAAAATATAATCATTCTGCATGTTGATGTTATATACAGATACAAACATGTTTATAAATGTTTCACTGCAGTCTCTTTAGGTTATTTCCCATGTTTTGGTTTTTCTATCAGAAGTGGAGGTAACAATTTTAAGCTTGCAAATAATTTACAAAGCATTTATTTCTCTTAGCTGTACTTTTTTCTTATAGGTACACAAATATTTACTGATGTTTAGATCAAAAGCTTTAATAGGAAATTATTCTAAATCTCTGGCACTTTACTTTCCCCTCATCCAACCACCAGTGTTTACTGGCCATGTGACTTGAGCAATTGATCTATCCCCCTAGGTATCAATTTGTAATATCCAAAATGGGGATTTGTTACTAGTGTCTGCTTTGTCTACATTCTGGGTATGTTGAGAGTGAAATGGAACAGCATACAGGCAACAGTCCTTAGTAAATTGTAGAGGCCAGAAAAAAAAGTACTTACTGTATTTTCCTCCCTTCCAGGGTCCTAGTTAGTCCTGGGACTAGTGAATTACTTTCTGTGTTTTCAAGAGGCCTCCTTGGGCTTCACAACAAAGTGTTTGTTTCAAGTGGGCTATAAATAGAGTTGAAGATTTTACTGAACTGCTGTCCTCCTTGTGGCAGATCTTGATGGCAGCTAGCACATGGCCAGAGTCAGTTAATTGTGAGCAACATGAGCTCCATCTGGTCTCTGAGACAGAATCAGACTAGCTGAAGTCCTGTTGGAAAACCTGCGCGTGTTCCACCAGTTTCCCAGCTTGCTCTGTACCTTCACTACTGCTGTATTTCTCCAAGGGAATTAATGAAGGGGTAGGTTGGGGCTGGAATGCCAAGTTCGCTGCTGAGTTCATTCAGTAACAAATGCCTCTGGGCATCCAAGCTAATGTTCCTACAATTATGATGCATTATTTAGAGATCGGGTTTTTTCGGGTGGGGGTTGGGGACCAAGAGAAGGGAGACCAGTGGGGAACAGGAAAGAGACTAATGATGTGAGCACCTGTCTCATAAAACGCACAGGGCTGGGAGCTTCATGGATATTATCTCACATAATCCTTGAAGTAATTCTATCAGGTAACTAATTATTTCCATTTCATAGATAAGAATAATCAGTCTGCACACTGTTACCACAGACCAGAAGAGCTTGAATTACATTTGAGGTCAGCATGACGTAGAGTCCCATATTCAGTGCAAATTTGTTCATTTATAACTTTGTCATAAAGAAAATGAAATAAAGTTGGTATTTTTAAATAATGGGGGTAGGAAAGGCAAAAATACAAGTACCAAGAAATCTTGAGGGTATTTACTAAGTGCTAACTTTCATAATGAGTGCAGAAATTTTTAGAAAGATTTTATTTTTATAAACAATGAAGACATTTCAAGATTATAAAAACCCCAATTCTGTTAATATGTGCCAATAATTCTTTAAAACTTTGTCCTGCCTGTCTTCAAATTGAAGTGAATTCAGAGGTCTTTCTATAGCAGAATACCTCTTTGTTTTTCAACATACATCCCATGCATTATTATTTTTTTTTTAATTTTATTCATTATTTTTAGAAAGGAGGGCAGGGAGGAAGAAAGGGAGAGAAACATCAATGTATGGTTGCCTTTCACTGGCTTCCAACCACGGACCTGGCTGGAGACCTGGCTTGCAACCTGGTTGTGCCCTGGCTGGGAATTGAACCTGCGACCTTTGGGTTCGCAGGCTGGCGCCTATCCACTGAGCCACCAACCAGGATTTGCATTATTTTATTTCGATTCGTGTAGCTACCAGATCCTTAGGAACGCCCACGAGAAAATGAGGCAACTTCATACCCTTAAACTAGCAGAGAAGACATTTTTTTCCACTGTAGTTTGGAGGACAGAGGAGGAGTTTCAATACTTAGTCCCTTGGCTCTGAGGATGGTAATAAAATGCCAGGTTCTTTCTACAAATTTCATTGGAAAGGTGTAGACAGAGTCTGAACTGCAGCTCTGCATGGTACAAGTTTCTACTCTCCCCTTCTAAAGTGGCATTCCCAGCTGTAAGGGAAACCTGGAAATTGTATCTAAGGACCAGCAAACCCATCTGTCCATACCAAATCCTCTATTTATGAATTCAGTCTCCTTTTTCCATATTTTTGCAATCTTTTTGGAGAATATTGCTTTCTGATTATACCTTGCCTCTGCCTTTAACCTTCCTATCTGCAAAGTGCACCATCCAAAATTCCTGCACATAACTAGCTTCTTTATCCTCCCCAAATCTAGCTTTAGAGAGAAATCTGTAAATTTTGACGTCTTGCGGAGAGAATCAATTTGTTTCAGAAATTTTTATTAAAAAGACATATATAACTGGACCACTAAGTTAGTAATAAGTCAAAATAGTGGATAAAAGAATAAATACAGATACTTTCATCTCAAGTTTTGAAGTTAAATTGTGAATAAAAATCCCAAACATTAACAGTACCCTAAATAACCAACCAACACTCATAAAAGAAGCTGAGTGGCTTTCAGCTGTTTGGTGTTCAATTCATTCTCCTTATGCTTAGAAGACACATTCTGACACTCACGACAATTCACGTATTCTAGAGGCATCATAAAAAAAGAGTTAATCTATTGTGAAGCCCATGATGACGTACATTACATATGCTAAAGAAAAAAAGGTGCTTCCTCTCATTCTCCAATTCAATTTATTTTTGAATGAAGAAAGAATGAGAAAACAATCACTGCCATTTTAAAAATTAGACATGACTGCACTAAGCTTTCAATTATCTCTCAAGTTAGATATGATAAAAATGAAAATACAGTTTTTGGCCCTTTCTTCAAATTATTATTCTATTCCATTAAGGAATTTTGTTCTCCAAACACTACAGCTGGTGTCTGCTTGAGTGTAATTCCACAGCAGCAAAGAAGAGAGTACATTGCCTCCTTCCTTTCTTTGTCTCAGAGTCTTCATTTCTTCTCATGGATTTTAAGATCCTCATTTCAAAAACACGTATTTTTTAAAATCTTGCATTCTAGTTTAAACATATGAAGAGGTTTGATCCCCAGCCAGGGCACACATAACCAGGTTGCAAGCCAGGTATCCAGACAGGTTCTTAGCTGGAGGCAGGTGAATAGCAACCACACATTGATGTCTCTCTTCCTCTCTGCCTCTCTCCTTTTCCCTCTCTCATAACTAAATAAGCATACAAAGAGGAAAACATGTGAAAGCACTGGTTGGTTAACACTAACAATCCAGTGGAGAAAGTGAATAAAATGTTTTTATTTTCCCTTTGGTCCTTGCTGTCTTGCCCAACAATGGCATCCTCTGAATGTGCCCTAGTGGCAGCATTTCACACTGACATTCAAGGAGGTCTGGCCTGAAGGCCTTTGAATCTTGCCAGTTAGTGTGAAACTGGATTCATGGATGAGTAGGGCAGAGCTGTTTCTAGTTTGTAATCTAATGAGAAAAAGTGTTTTTCTAACACATTTTTTCCTGCCGCTCCCATCAGTTTGATTCCTCTTCTTAGGCCTTAGAAACAACTTCCCATGATAAATCTAGAAGCCATGGAAATCAAATACTGTTAAAACACTGAAGCTATTTAGGGAATATTTTAGAGTAATCTGAAATGTGTAAGTTTTTAGCATTTCAACTACATTGTCTGGATGCTTAAAATATGTATGTAAAGTCTCAATCATATAGTTAAAATCATGAAATCAAGCACTTTCTGAGAAGTCATGATTTACTGTATTTGAAAACATAATTTTATTTTTTACTGGATGACAATATTTTTTGGTATGCAGAATGATCAATTCATGCCCTTTCTATGCTAAGATGTGAAGAACCACTGTTTTGGTTTTACAGAAAGCTTTCCTAAGTATGTTAAGTGGCTTTAGAAACAGAAATACTTTGGAGTATGAGGGAGGGAGAGGAGCCTGCAGGCCGTACCTCTGTGAATGTCAGGAGAAGGATCTCTAGGCATTTAAAGTTATTTTATAATATACTGTCAGGATCATTGGAGAGATTTGAAATTTTTGTAAAAGTACAGCCTTATAGTATAATTGCCATCCCCTCACAGCAGGACAGGATAGTCTAGAGAGGTAATCTGCAAAGAGGGCTCTTAGCCACCTGGCAGCCTGAGCTTGGTAGCTCTTCAACTGGAGCCCTTTAGTCAGAGCTCCACTGGAAGCCTGGGACACACAGGAACATGGTGCTCCTGTTTTCTATCTTTGAGGGTGAGAATTTCAAAACGTCAGTGTCAATGCCCCTGTAATACATCTTAACAACATCTATATGCCATGCAACAATAATGATTGAAATACAGAACACCATGTTAGGATTTTTAAGATACTTACTTTATGCTACATTTACTGAGTAAAGCATATTAGAAAATTGTGTGCCATGTTATCTGAATTTTCTAATAAATATTTAATACTGTAGAAAAATCTGGAAAACTATGCATTAATAGATTTTATCTGTAAGTAGTTAGTTATACCAATTTTATTTTCTTCTCAAAATTTTTCCATTTTTTAAATGTTCTGCAATGCCTATTACTACCAGTGAAAGAAAGAAAGACCAGTGACTCTAGTTCAAGATGTTTGAGAATCATTTTTAAAAATAAATTTCTCGTCAAAGCTAATTCACCATTCTTATAATCTCTGGAACTGGAAAAGTTCTGTCTTTAGATCTGTTATTATCATTACTCTCACATTCTGCATTAAAAATATTCATAATACTCATAACAATTTTGAGCTGCTGCAGTATTTATAGCATAAGGAAAATATAAAATAGTGGTTTTATTGATTTTTAGAATAGAAAAAAGGGAGATATGGAAAATAACAGATGCATGTCTTTATGTGTATATAAACTCAAATATAGAGAGAATGGATGTTGTGCAAATAGAAATAGCATGATATACATTCATGGATACATAATTGTAGTTTGGGGATCACTAATTATTTCTTAAAGGGGATAGGTAAACTAACAATATATACATGATCAAGGATAACTACTGTCATCTAAAAAATGATCCTGCTTTAGCACATATTTCAGAGAGACCTTTTCTGTAATGGCAATACTAATTTCTTCTTTGGGGGTCAGCAGGGTGCCAGGCAGAGAGATTGCATTGCTGAAGTTACTTAGGCCTTATAAGTACTTTCCTTTGTGTTCTGTATCTTCCTGACCTATCTGGGAGCCAGCTGGTAGAGAATTTGGGATTATAAGAAAAATAACCAAACATTATCCTGTTAATTAAATGACAGACTTCAGTCCTTAGTGTATATATTATTTGGGAACAAAAGTGTTGAGCACAAAAATCTTAAGGCTAGTCAAGATTATTTGGACTGGGCTTCAAATTAACCCACCTGCTTATGTTTTATTTATTTGTTTGTTTGCTGAAATAGTGATTGAGAAACTGGAAAAAGACCAAGACCAAATCCATAAATTGAACGCTTTATTTTTTAATAACTAAGTATTAGCATGTTTTTTTTAATCAAAATTAATGTTTTTAACATGTTCATATGGAGAAGAAGTTCATTAGCTGAACAGTGTTATATTTCAAGAGAACAGGTTTTGTTCTTTAAACACAAAGACAACACAAATGAAATTGAGAGCTTGCTATGCTCTTTGGATATTATGGAGCTAGAAGCTCAAAAATATAAAAATGTATTCTCAAAGTAATAATTTCCATTACATTCTCTTAAAGAAAATAATAAGTAGTACTTTTACTTACATTCTGTCTTGAGTTGAACTATAACTAAACAAATTTTTTATACTTGTATTATCTGTACCCTTTAGTTTTGCTACTGTTAGAATTGCAGTTGTTTTTGGAAATGAAGTAATATTCAAATAAACTTACATTTTATTTTTATGGAATAAGCTACTATAATTTATTACATTTTATTTTGGCTAATTGAAAAAAAAATTTGGACTTCCAACCAAGATGGAGGGAGGTGTAGACATGCATTACCTCCTTGAACAACCATGAAGGATTAAACTATCTCAAAACAAAGAAACAAAAAACAGAACTGCCAGAAAATTGAACTGCATGAAAGTCTGACAATCAAAGATTTAAAGAAGACACATTCATCTGATGAGTAGGAGGGGCAGAGACTGGGAGCCAGAGTGGAAAGGATGTGGTGTGGCTGGCTGAACTAGCAGTTCCACATTCACATGTGGTAGGTAAAGGCCAGGAGATGCCTGGGGAACAATCCCAGCCCCAGGCTAGACTGCACAATTCATGGTTCCAGCACCCAGAAAATAAAAGCTTCATTGCTTCTGGCTATGAAAACCAGTGGGTGTTGGGGTGGCGGAATAAACTGCCTGTCTTTCAGGAGAATTTATTTAGAGGGTTCCCACAGTCCTAGAATGTAGGCAAACGCACCACTCTGAGAACCACCATTAGAGCAATAGCTAGAGGGGCATCAGTCACATACAGAAAACAGGGGAAGTGATTGGAAAAGGGGTGAGTGCCAAGCAAAAGGTATTGTTATTTCTCCAATCCCTCACCCACATACAGAGCCTTAAAGAAGAGAAACAGGTCACCCCACGCTGACAAGTAACTAACATAACAGGATGGAAGCTCTACCTAATACACAGAAGCACAGGAAGGCTGTCAAATTGGGGAGACTCCAATCTGGCCCAAATGAAAGAACAGATTAAAACTCCAGAAAAAGAATTAAGCAAAAAGGAGACAATAAACTTATTAGATGCAGAGTTCAAAACACTGGTGATCAGGATGCTCAGAGAAATGGTTGAGTATGGCAAATGTATAGGGAAGAAATTAAGTGAAATCAAGAAAAATCCACTAGGAACCAATAGTGAAGGGAAGGAAGCCAGAATTCAAATCAATGAATTGGAACATCAGGAAGAAATAAACAGTCAGCCAGTACAGGATGAAGAAACAAGAATTGAAAGAAAGACAGTCAGAAGATGCTGGCACATCTCCAAAAGTGCTAACATCTAAATCATAGGAGTGCCAGAAGAAGATGAAGAGCAAGAAATTGAAAACATATTTGAAAAAATAATGAAAGAAAACTTCCCTAATGTGGCAAAGTAAAGAGCCATATAAGTCCTAGAAGCACAGAGAGTCCCAAACAAGTTGGATCCAAAAAGAACCACACCAAGACACATCATAATTAAAATGCCAAAGGCTAAAGATAAAGAATCTTAAAAGCAGCCAGAGAAAAGAAGAGAGTTACCTACAAAGGGGTTTCTACAAGACTGTCAGCAGATTTTTCAAAATAAACTTTGCAGACAAGAAAAGACTGGCAAGAAGTATTCAAAGTGATGAAAAGCAAGGACCTATAACTGAGATTACTCTATCCAACAAAGCTATCCTTTAGAATGAAAGGGCAGATAAAGTGTTTCCCAGACAAGGAAAAGCTAAAGGAGTTCATCATCACTAAGTGGTTATTATATGAAATGTTAAAATGACTTACTTAAGATAAAGAAGAAGATCAAAACTATGGGCATTAAAATGACAACAAACTCACAATTATTAACAACTAAATCTAAATAACAAAAACTAAAACTAAGCAAACAATCATAACAGGAACAGAATCATAGATATGGACATTATACGGAGAGTTACCAGTAGGAAGGGGGAAGAGGCAGAAATGAGGAAAAGGTACAGGGATTAAGAAGCATAATTGGTATGTACAAAATAGAGAGGGGTTTGTTAAGAATAATAAAGGAAATGGAGAAACCAAAGAATTATATGCCCAACCCATGGATATAAACTAAGAAGAGGGGATTGCTGGAGGAAAGGGAGTATTGGGCAGAGGGGGGCAAAGGGGAAAAATTGGGACAACTGTGATAGCATAATCAATAAAATACTTAAAAACAATTGAAAGCTCAATTTATGCATTCATATAGAAATAATAGTACAAGATTTGTTTATGTATTTTATCATAAAAAAAAGTGTTTTTATTTTATTCAAGGGGACTAATCACTCTATGTCCCTGTTTAAAATTTAGTAACTTACTATTAGGACAACTTTCTGTTTAAATTTAAATATCTTAATATTAGAGAAAGTAATTTGTACATTATTTTCACCACTACAATGTATGTGTATATCTATATACATACATACATATAGATATGTATTCTAATCTTTCTTCATATGTAGTTTTATATGGTTATAGTCATAGTTCATATACATATATTTTAGTTACCATATCACTTTGATTAATTTGTGAACATTTACCTTGCCTCATCAAAATGAGATATTGGGGATACAATTATTTTGATCAAGATACAAAGATTTTTATCTTTGTAAACTTCAGAATATGAAAATAAAACATTATTATACTTGTTATTTTAAATGGATGCATAATATTATTTGATATTAATGTGATATAGATTATTTATTTATTCCTCTATTGTTGGGCACAAACTTTGCTTCCAGTTTTTCTAGTAAAATTATACTAATACACTACTAAGAATATGTCCTTCTATAGGGTTATATTTTTTTAATCTTCTCTTAGGACAAATGTCTAGAAAAAAATCACTGGGTTAAAAAGTTTATTCTAATTAGGAGCTCTGCTTTTAAGTGCCCCAAATTTGGCATACATTAGCTTAAAACAGCTCTATATGGGATGTAGGATGAATGAATAAGCACATTTATAATTAGTTGTTATAGGTTTTATAAATATTTTAATATATATGCCAACTTCTGTGTTTTGTTGATCCAAATAATGCAAATTTTTGTAGCCATATTTATCTTTATCCTAGAACAAAGGTGAACAATAAAGATTTTATCTCAATAAAACATTACATATAGGTGATACCAACTTCATAAGTTTCATTTATACATGCTGATAAGTTCTAGAAGACTGTACTATCTGTTTACAAAAACATTCATGTTACTCAAAGAACCCATTGTAATTTTTATGTGATAAATTCCATAATTCTTTGAAGGTTTCAAAGTACATGTTGTAATATTAAAAATACTCACTAAAATTACTGATAAAGAGAATAGTCATTGTCCCATCTTAAAATTCATGAATCACTTATTCATAAAGAAACACAATAACATGTTTAAAATTATTCACATTTTATATTTTATAGTTTTAGTGAATATGTTAAATGTATTTTTATACTTGTTCAATTCTTATCATCATTTAAGCTGGAAAAAATAGAGTACATTATATCAGTCAAAATGAATTTGTACTCATAGGTAAGCTTGCTTTCTTAAACTGATCTCCAGCTATTTCAACAGAGAAATTTAAGGGAATTATACTCAAACACAAGGTAGGTTTTTTATTCTATAAGTCTACAGTAAAGTAGATCATAAAGAAATAAAATCTGCATATGAAGAACTTTAACACCACTATAATTTTGCACTAATATGTTTTCCTTATTTGCTTTTCTTTTCTTTACCATTTCCAATTTTGACATCAGTAATTAGAGAAGTAAGTAAAATCTATGTACCACCAAGAATCAGTGGTAAATGGAGAGGTACCCAGTTTTGGTTAAAAGAGCCTAGAACGGGAGTTGGGTGGACAGTGCCACGTATCAGCTGAGCGACCCTAGACAAATCACTTCCCCTCCCTCTCTCTCTTTCCTTACCTGACAAATGAAGTTTCAATCAGAATGGATGTTGAAATGCTATATAAACTGAGAACTTAAAAAGTGTTCATTACATGATTATCTGCACTAAAATATATTAATTTGGCCTTACGTTGATTTTTAAAGCAACTCAATGAGTTTTACAACTAGTCAGGTATACATAATAATGCAATATAAAGATACATCCTTTATATTGTCAGGTCATACCAATATTTAATCATAAAGTAAAAAATAAAGGAATGATACCAAAAATTGAATGTATAAATCATTTCCATACAGCTTGTGGTTGCACAGCTTTCTAACTGGCTAAATAGTCTTTCCCAAAAATATTTCTTCTAATAACCACTTCCCTCCACAGGTTGCATGACATTTCCCCTTAAAACAACACCAAAAAGAAACCATATAATGACAGACAATCTGTTGTGAAGAGGACTAACATGACATGGAGAGAGAGAGGGGAAGGCTAGGCATGGACAGTGAGCAAAGGCAATAAACATCTCTGTCCACTGCAGAGGATGGTCTCTAATGAGAAGATATGATGCCTAAAACTAGTTTTTCACTTTCTCACCAAAGTTCCAAATGGTATTATGGTCAGCAACATTAGAAACAGAGGAACACACTTAAAAGGATCTGCCAATTGAGGTCCTTTTGATGATAAAGCAAATCACCCTTGCTATGGTTATAAACGTTTCTTTTCTGATTTACATTGGCCCCAACTTAGGCTAAATGGATAAAAGAATGAAAAGAGCCCATTGGACATCAGAAGTTTCTTCATGACCTTTCTGAGGCAAAAAAGCAAATTATAGAAAAGTGACTTAGTATGTATGATTATTTTAATTTTATAGATAAGCACAGTGAAGCTTAGGAAATCCAGTATCACTATCATCATGTCAACATCTTTCGGTAAGTGTTCAATAAAGCAACATTTTCTTAGATCTAGTCCAAAGAGAGATAGGGAGTTGGATTTTTTAAAATATTTTATTTATTTATTTATTTTTAAGATTTTGCAAAAAAATTTTTTTTTATATAGAGAGGAAGGGAGAGAGGCAGAGAGGAAGAGAGTCATCAATGTATGGTTGCCTTTCACCTGCCTCTAGCTACGGACCTGGCTTGCAACCTGATTATGTGCCCTAGCTGGGAATCGAAACAGCAACCATATGGCACCTTACCCACTGTGCCACCAGCCAGGGCTGGGAGTTGGATTTTAATGGCTAACATTATGGGAATATCTGAAACAGATCATGCTGCCTAATTTTATCAAAACAAAGCTTGTCATTTTCCTTTGTTTCTCATGGGTCCTTTGTTAGAACCCTGTCTTATATCAGGTGTCCTATTGGTTATAATAGGGAACGCTGTATTGAAAATTATCAAAGCATGAGTCCTTATGAAGTCATAATGGGATGATGGCCAATAGCTGACATAGACATATCTCCTGAAGGGAAGGAAACTCAGAGCTCTCAGCAAAAGAGAACTGAAATGATGTGGCCCCATATGAGACTGTCTTTCTTGACACACATCTCAGAGAATCCAAGTTTTAATGGAAAGGCTGAGAAAGCAAGGAAAGGTAATTTTTTGTTGTTGGAGGAAACAATTTGGTTTAGATTCTTATATTTTGGGTTAGATTTATCTAGGTTCTGAATGAAGTCTGAATTAGTTTTTTGGAATTTAGTGGATGTTATAACAAATAATCTTAAGTTGAAGATATTTCTTTCATAGTTATTAACAACCCCACCCAACCTACATTTGACAGAAAAAAACAGTCAGGTTTATTTTATTTAGCCATTATTATCCAATAATCATGGCATGAAAAAGATATATAAATGGTTTATTTAAAAGGTGAGAAATTCTCACTTACAGCTGATTCTTATTATTGAAAAACACATTTATTAAAAAAGAAAATACGTCACTAGCTTTTATTCTTTATACATACATGTTTTGCACTAAAAAGTGATTTGAGCATGTTTGGAAAAGATGTTAAATCAATTTTGCATACACATATTGACTTTTCCCTAGATCTTCCTGATAATTTTGAACTTAGTCACATGATAATAAAACATGTGAAGTTCTTCTCTAATCTGTGAATAGTTGCTTTTAATTGGGGTTGCATCTTCATTGTTAAAACTTTCCATTGTGAACAATATTATCAGTGGAATAAAAAGATAAATGTTTGAGTGATGACAATGAAAAAATAACATTTTATAGTAGAACCAACCTAGAAGTTTTGTCATAAAGATCAAGTACCATGAATATAAGCAGCAATATACATGGTTACCTCTTTGCATACCAAGTTTCTCTGGCCTGAGCCTTTCATTGCCCTGGTGTAGATTTTGCTGCTATTCATATTCACCAGCTGCTGGATCTCAAGTTCCAGAGTAAATTCAGCCTTCTGGTGAAGAATAATAAGGACACATCTGCTAAAATTTACGTAAGTTTAAAATTACTAAAAAATATTTTATAACATTTACAATTCAGCATCTCAAGACAAAGTCTTTTTGGCCCACACGAGTTAAATCACTAGAGATTATTTCAAATGCTGACATTTTTAATAGCCTTTTCAAGGAAGACATAAAAATCTTAAGATCTCAGCATTAGAAAAGATGCCAGTGGCCATGCAGTTCAAATTCCTATCTCATTATTAAATTAAAAATATGGATTGAACAATATTTTTTCCAGTTCACTACAGTAGACCCTTAATACTGGAAGAGAATTTTTCCATCCAAACCTTTCATGAATATAAAAATTTTGTAGAGGTACTATATGTTATGCACCTTCAGGGACTCATGAACCCACCAAGTAAATTCTGAGAAGGTATTGATTAATGGATGTGTTACCTTTATTGCTCTTCTCTGTGTTAATAATTTTAATAACACTTAATTTTGGGGACAATACCTCAAATTTCTAGTGAACATTTGTTATAATAATTTTATAGCTCTATAACTAAAAGAGAAATGGTGTTCTAGAGACATTTTTATTTGATCAGGGTGAGAGAATGAAATGTTGGTGTTTAGCCAGTTTGTGGTAAAACAATTTAAGATTTTAATTAGAACTATTTATTACATTTGCTAAGGAGAGCAGCACTGGAATAGATGAGTTAATAGAAGTTTGAAAACAAATTATTTTCTCTATAATATTATTGGAAAATTAAATTGTGGAAGGAAAGTACAGAAAATGAAGAAACTGAGGCATAAAGCAGCTGAGTGACTCACCTGGGATCACTCAGCTAGGTCACCTAGAGGAAACTACAATTAAAATGCAGGTCCTCTGGCCCCAGAGCCCCCGCTGCTGCTGAACTGGGCTGCATTGTGAATCATACTGATGCATATGCTTGTACTTTGCCTTAATTATGATCAAGAACAAAATAGACAGCATGCTATAAGCGCCATGTCCTTCTAGAGTTCTGGTGTTACTCAAAATATTATCCCTATTATTTCACATGTGAAGAAATTGAATCATATAAAAGTTAAGGGCATTTCTCAAAGTCACAGAGATATTTTGTACTGAAAAGTAAAGATCAAGAGAATATTGTCTAACAAAGTTGGAAATTCACTTATATGAAAGTCAAGGCTAAAATTTCAATAAAGGAAATTTCAATAATAACGTCTACCACTTAGTGAGCATTGGTTAGGTTCCAAGTACTTTAATACATTCTTATTATCCTTCCAACAGCCCTGAAAGGTAGGTTCTCATTTTCTCTCATATTATAATCCTCATGTTACAGATAAGAAAAATTGAGTCTCAAAATTTTAGTGGGTTGCCCAAGATTATAATACCTAGCTAATTATCTATCAGGATTTAACTCCAAAGACAATGTACTTTCAAATATACCTTTAGGGAACCTCAACTGATATTTTAATGATGAGGATTAAATACAGGTAAATGAAGGAGAAATCCCTTAGCTAGGCACACCTGTTTTGTGCTCTTTGCCATCATTTTCCCCCAACCCCCACTCACACTGCTGATCCACTTCTACCACTAATCATCCTCTGGTCTGTAAAGCTCCATCCTTATCTTTAAAACTTCCTTTATCTTTTAAGGTTGCCTTACTAGAATGTTCAGTGAGCCAGAAACTTTACACAACCATAAAGGATGTTAGAACTAAGCACTGGAGGGTCCTGAAATAGATTCCATCCCTGAAAGGAAAAAAAAAAAAAAAAAAAGAATGGATACTAAAAAAATGTTAAATAAGCTTTACATGTATAAATGCAAGGTGGGGCAAAAAGTGGGTTAATTTTTTGTATTGAAAATAATACAATAATTAATAAATAATAGAAGAATAAACATCTTTCAGTGCCTAATACAGAATGCCTCAAAATGTTAATCATGTTGACAGTGGTGGCTACATACATGTTAATGAATGCTTATAGTCATAACTAAAGAACTGTCTTTAATCCTGTTTGTAACTGTAGTAACAGAAGGTCCTCTGTCCTAAAGTGGTTGCCTTTGGGGCTGGAATCTCCCTTTGTTTACTCAAACCTATAACAGGGTGTCCTTATGATTTTCTACCCAAGATTCATGACAGTCACTAACCTTAAATTCAATGAAATATGGGAGGAGCTGTGTAAAGGATTCTTTAATGACCCTGTCTATGACTTCTAGGAAAGGCACCATCTCCAGTTCACATGTAACAAAGAGTTTGTTTTTTGTCCACAGATTTATTTTCTAATCACCTACCTTCTTCCTTTCACCAAAGAAAGCCTTTATTTTTTTTTTTTTTTGCAATAATTGCTATCATATGGACATGAAACTTGCAGAACAGAAATAAAATATATCATTCAAAGTACCAAAACAAGACTGAAAAAGAGCTGCCTCACAGGGCCAAATTTCTTTAATTCTAGACTCATAGTTCATACTGTCTGGATGATTTCTCTTGATCTTCCTTCTTTCTGACAACATTTAAGAATAAAAGGTGGGATTGACTTTGGGGGGAAAGGGTGGGTGGGGAGGGGGACAGAGGGGAGAAAAAAAAGGATGGATGTAATACAACAACAATAAAATTAAAAGAAAAAAAATAAGAGAAAAAAAAAGAATAAAAGGTTATGGCCCTGGCTGACGGCACAGTGGATAAGGTGCCTGCCTGCAAACCCAGGGGTTGCTGGTTCAATTCCCCAGCCAGGGCACACATGACCAGGTCTCCAGCCAGGTATCCAGACAGGTTCTTAGCTGGAGGCAGGTGAAAGGCAACCATACATTGATGTCTCTCTTCCCCTCTGCCTCTCTACCTTCCCCTCTCTCTAAAAAAAAATAATAAATACATCTTAAAAAAATAAAAGAATAAAAGATTATGAACAGAGGCAGTGGAAAAATGGATTGAAGGTATTACCCCGAAATGTCCACGAATCCAACCACACTCCCTGAAAGAGGCTAAGAAAAGCTGGCAACCAACAGCATCATTCATTTTACCTGAAGAAACTCAAACAAAACACTTCTGTCTGAGGCAACTGAAGGAAAATTTGAGAGTAAGATGTGAGTGATTGAGGATTCACATTAAACCAAGAAAGATTAACATGGCAGGTTGGTTAAAGCAGTTGAAAGGAAGCTAAGTTAGTCAGTGCTGCTCAGAGGTGAAGAGTTACTGCCTGCCTAGATACTGAAGTGTCTGTTTATCACCCCTAGGACTTAACATTGAGAATATTGCTTTATACTGATGCTTGCCACATAATTTTTTCAAAAAGATCACAATGAAGTAAAAAAAAAAAAAACAAAACAGCATATTTTTAGAATTGTGGGAAACATGCAAGAATGCTGAACATCCGGTTTCTTTCATTACAAGAAATAAATAACTATGTTAAGACTGTCAACAAGTAAATAAAAATATGTATAAAGGTTGGTAAAGAAAAACTCTTCTGCCCTCAAGAAAGACCGATTAATAACATGCTGTTTATAAAGGCCTGGAGAGGGGAACATATTTGGGGCAGAGTGCCATGGAGGGAAGAGAGAGAGAGATAAAGAAAAGTACTCGGAAGAATAGAAACCAAGTTGCTGACATCAGGTAAGAAAAAGTCCCTGAAAAAGTGAGACCTAAAATATCCCAGGGACATAATAAAACCAGAGGAGAACAGTGACATGATACAGCTTTGGGACCAGCACTGAGACCCCTGGACTCCAAGGCTTGACAGAGGTTTGAAGTCTTCGGAGAACTTGGAACAGAAGCAGCAGAACCATCCATCATCAGTTATTACGTGACTTGGACCTTGATTATTTCAGCCTGGTTTGGTGTAAGACTTGAGAGTCCTCTCTATGAAATTTTAACATAGTCCTAGTTTGGGGAGGGGGTTGGAAAGATGATGTAAGGAGAACAATAACGTCTAAGATTGAATTTTTATTTCTCTAATATGCTGGTGACTTGGATTTCAGTGTTTGATTTAAAGTAATTAGAAAAACAATGAAACTGTCTGGCACTGAATTAGTAGTGGGGTGAAAATTACCTGTGATAGATAGTTATGTTCCCAGTGATATTGGCCACAAAAGTAGACCTCAGTTTTTGAGATTGGCAAAGAAAGAATTCAGAGCCCCAAACTCCAATTATAAGACACAGTGCATTTGGAAAAGCACAGAGGTAGTATAAGTGAGCCAACTGGGCTGCATAGGCTCAGGGAACAAGTTGCAGAGGCAGAAGGGCTCTTGGTGCTCAGGAGAGAGAGGCAAAGGCAATGTGCCTGGGGGAGGAAGAGGGGAAACAGAAAGGTGAGGGTGTGCCCCCAGGAAAGGGAGCAAGCTGGGGTCCTTCTCTTAAGGATTTTAATGGTAGGAATTCTACAGGATGTCTTAGGGAAAGATCTCAATAGAATATTCTTCAGCTTTTGCTGATGAACCAACAGAAAATTTATTCCTTTGATTTCATCCCTCCTTGGGTGTGGTCGGCACAAATGGCACTAATTGGATTTCTGTTATTTATTTCCCTGAGTAGGGTGATTTAAGCTAGTTACCCTCTGGTTTGGGAGTAGAAGTGTAAACCATTTACTCAAGTGTTTTTGGAAGATAGTATTTTGCTGTTTACTAGATTGTTGTAAACTGCTTGGCTATTTCTCTGTCTCAGTTACAAATTTTACAAAATACAATGGGCCTTTGAACTTGAAGACAATAGCATAAATTGGAAATAGCTGACACTGGGTGTCTTTGATTTAGTTAAAAAAGTAAATTCATGTATATTTGTTCTGGAATAGTGCAATATAGGTCTTTTGTTGAGTTAAAAAGTGTATCACCTGTTTTCCTCTAACACCTGAAAAATGCAAGGATTTATTCAGATTAATTTAAACATAAGTAGGAATGAGTGTAGCAAAATGTCTGTATTTTGAGATGGTCATACTAAGCTTTCTCTTAATTATCTAATTTTTGAATTATATTGCATTTCAATTTTACAAATGGAAAACAAACTAGAGATTCTTCAAGTAAATTTATGAAAATAATAATTTAATGAGGTGGTGAAACATTTTTTTTTTTAATTTTTATTTCTTAACTCTCATTTTTGTGCTGGTTATCAAATATCAAGGGATCATGTAGCAACCTTCTCTTGAATTCCTAACCCATTCCCCAGTTAAAAAATATCTACAGGGAATGACTTTTATACAATTGAATATGTCATTTACCTTTAGGACTATTTTATAAAGCCTCCTCTTCAATATGAGGAGGAGTAGAATATATAAGTTTAGACCACGTAATTCATGATTGTCCACCACTATTGCCAAATACAAAATATTTTCAACAATGACCCTGTTTATACACACTAAGCTGCAATGACCTTAACTTTATTGGCAGAAACCATTGCTTCTTAGCAGAGAAACAGTCTTCTGGATGCACCTTCCCTTAAAAACTATTTTTAATTCCCCTCACCCCTGGATGAGTCACCCAAGATGTGCCTCTGTGATGTGCAGATTGTTTTGAGCTAAAGATTACTGTAGCCAAAGGTTTAAGAGATACTCTGTCCCTCCCTACCTAGAAGAAATTAAATTAGAAGCCTTGCCCATAAAAGATGATCAGAGATAACTTTTTTGACCTATCTATAAGAGGCAGGGCATAAACTTTGATTTATTAATGCCTATTCTTATTATTATTCTGCAATAACCCTTTGAAGCACCCAAGGTATATTACCTCAGTCCTAGCTCAGGATGTCATATGTACCCAATCGCCCATTTCTACCTCTGAATCTCTTATGCACGTGAGGCCTCATACTCTCTCATGTGTGTGGGATTCCCACACACATGCATGTATTAAATCTGATTATTTTCTCTTGTCAATCTGTTTCATGTCTATTTGATTATTAGGCCAACCAGAAGAGTATTGAGAGGAGAGGAAAGTTTCTTCCTCCCCAACAAGTGGAAGCCAAGAATGATGATTTTCAAATAATTCATTACTCCTTCCAGTCAAGAGTGAAACTTATTCAATTGGGAACCACTTGACTGAAGCAAATTGGAATAAGTTTAGCTGCTAAATCCAAAGTTCATGTTTGCTAAGGAACCTTAAAAATCTGGTCAAATGAAGCAGTTAGATGAAATAGGCTGATGGAATGAAATGGATACAATGCTGCATGTACAAGAGACAAATAAGAGTGTGTGTAAAAAAGATATATCTAATCTAAGATCCACGGATTTAACATAAATGGCCTTCAGAGAGTCTCCCTGAAATCATGTGCAAATTCTGTGATTATGTGCACAAGTGAATTTTTCTAAGGAGGTTATTTGGACTTTACATGAAATTTCCAAACAGGTTTGTTAAGAACAATTGTTGAGGGTTTGGGCATGGCTGGTTCTGGCTGACTTATTCTTGAAGCTCAAAGTCGATCAACATGACTTTTTGTAGAGCTTGCCAAAGCAATGAGTCCTAATAGGGCATTAACAAAAAGCCAAAGGTAAAATGTGAAGCTCAGGAAATTTGCATTTTAATTCTGGCACACCTGAGCAAAGCCTTTGCTACTAACCATACACAGCAGAAGAATCATTTGTGATCAAGACAAGTTTTAATATAGTCCCTAATCAACACAGCAGAGGAGAGAATCTTACATCTTGCTATTCCAGGTGGTGCCATTTTATCAGAATTCCATTCCTTGGTATGCTTAGTTAATTAAAGTCCTGACTGCTTATTAATGGCAGATTTGTGCAGCAAAAATGACTCTGGAACAGATGTCAACAAATTTGTCAAAGCAGCTGGGTAATCATCATGACTTCTCTGAAGGACTATTTTAACTCACCAGCCCTGAACTCCTGCTAGATCTAAATATTTTCTGTGCCTTGACTGCTTTTCAAAGGGAGGCAAAGGGTCAGGGTAGCAATGCAAAAGGGGAAAATAACGGCAAGAGCTTTGGTTAAAGTCATCTACTTCTCATGAAATAATCAGTAAAGAAAGTATCCCAGCAGTTTCCAAGAGAAAAGTATATATTTCTTTTTTAAAATCAATTTTATTGCAGTGACAATGATTAATGAGATTATATAGGTTTCAAGTGTAGAATTCCATGCTACATCATCTGTATATTACATTGTGTGCCCACCACCCAAAGTTAAATCTTCTTCTATCACCATGTGTTTGTCCCCTTTTCCCTTTACTACAACCCATCTCCATCCCTCTGGTAACCACTATAATGTTGTTGTCTGTATCTATGAGTTTTTGTTTTTCTTGTTTGTCCATTGGTTACTTTCAGCTTTATATTGCACACATGAGTGAAATTCATATGGTTCTTAGCTTTTTCTGAATTATTTCACTTAGCATGATATTCTCAGGACCCATTTGTCACAAATGGCAGTATTTCATCTTTTCTTACGGCTGAGTAGTATTTGGCAACTCAACACTGAACAAACAATGCATTTAAAAAGTGGTCAGAGGATCTGAACAGACACTTCTCCCAAGAAGACATTCAAATGGCCAACAGTTATCCAACAGATATATGAGAAGATATTAGGGGAAAGCAAATCAAAACTATAATGAGATACCACCTCACACCTGTTAGAATGGCTATCACCAAGATGAGTAACAGTAAGTGCTGGAAAGGTTATGGAGAAAAAGGAACCCTCATTCATGGCTTTTGGGAATGTAAACTGCTTGAGTCACTACAGAGAACAGCATGGAGGCTCCTCAAAAAACTAAGAATCAAGTTATCATATGACCCAGCAACCCCTTTCTGGCTATCTATTCCCAAAATTTGAAAATTTGTTTGCAAAAATACATGGACTTCTATGTTCATTGCATCATTATTCACAGTGGCCAAGATGTGGAAATAAAGTGTTACTCCATAGATGATTGGATAAAGAAGATGACATATTTTTATGAGACTTCCCCAATAAATCTCACCAAAGGCTCCCTAATCAACTTATATTTTATTTGCTGTAATTTTGAAAATGAAATAAACTTTTATCTTACATCTTCATTCTTATTTTTTCAGCATGTATCTGCAACTAAGATTGTAGCCTGTAATAACCAGAGATTAAAGGGGTAAAAAAAAAAAAGGTGAAAAAGGATAAGAAGCCATTGATTAACACATACACACACACAAACAAAATAAAACAACAACAAAAAAACAACCAACCAAAGCTATGGCAGGTACCTTGTCTCACAAAGCTCTCTGATTCTTTGAGTTCAAAATTCCAGTGGAGGTGGGGGTTGGAGGTTGTGTGCATTTGAGTACTGTCTGTTCTTTGGCAATTTAGCTTTCATTAGGATACAAAATAATAAAATTGTTTGAGAAATAGAAAGTCCTGTATAGGTATCAGACCTTTTTTTTTTTTTTTAAAGATTTTATTTCATTATTTTTAGAAAGAGAGGAAGGGAGAGAGGCAGAGAGGAAGAGAGACATCAATGTATGGTTGCCTTTCACCTGCCTTCAGCCACAGACCTGACTGGAGACCTGGTTTGCAACCTGGTTATGTGCCCTGGCTGGGGAATCGAACCTGTGACCTTTGGGTTCGCAGGCCGGCGCCTTATCCACTGTGCTACCAGCCAGGGCAAGACCTTTTTGTTTTAATTAATTAATTAATTAAGGGCTCTCAAACATTTGTGATAGGATATATTGTAATGAAAAAAAAAAATCTACGTGGCCTAGTAATTTGAACTGTCTGCTCAAAATGTATGTGTGTATGTTAAGCCAAAATTAACTTAGATACTGTCTGGTAGTATTACCTCACTCTCTTAAAGGGAAGACAAATTATCTTTTTTCTGTTAAACCAAAATGTACTTTTCAGGGATTCGTAAAAGTCTTATATAGAGTTTTACATTTAAATATTACATAGAATATTGCATTCTAGTATGTATTGCAACTATTGACATAAGTACAGGGTGTTATACGAGCACAAGATCTATTGTAAATATGAAGGGCTGTTGTGCAGAGACCCTGAATTATTCACCAAAGTTACTGGGACCAAACAACAATTAGATCTTGAGTTGCTTCCATACCAAGCTATTTCTTATAAAAGTCATCATAATAAACTCTACAAAACCTTAGTAAAGATTTTCCTAACTCTTATAGTATATATAGTCTCATTCCATTAAGTTATATTTAAAGAATTTGTCTATTTATAAAAAGTTTCACCTGGGATGGGAAATAGAGTGCTTATATTTAGTGTTAATGAGATGTTTCAAAACCTTTGGGAACTTTTTACTCTGATATAAATATGCAAAGAGCCATGGCACACTGTTTTCAAAGTCACTTTGTATGATCCCCCATGAGAGGGTGCCCGTAAATCACACAGAAAAAGGTGTGAACTGTCTCTTAAATTAACAACCTGGGCAAATGGCAGAAGGGATATTGTGGCTATACTTTTAGAAAAAGAGAATCTCTTAAAATTTAAAAGGGATTGAGGACACATTAAGCTTCAAGCTCATGAACTTTAAGGAAATATGTGCAAACACAAAGAAAAAAAAAAGCAAAATAAGCATCATAAAAATATATCAGATTTGTTCAACAATGTAGTTACGAAAGTGTCCTAATTCCCTGGTGGTATAGTTAGCTGAAAGTATTTCCTGCCTTTCTTCCTCTTTACCCTAACAATGAGGAGAAGATTGCCTTGGAAGGGTTTGCCAGAGACAGCAAACAAATTAAGCTTTATTTTAATTAAGGGAAATGTTACAAAGAGTTAAGCTCACTTTCCTATAGCTCTAGTATTTTCTAGTATTTAGAGAACTCTCGTCATGCAAAATTTACCCAGTAGAAGAGGTGACTGTACTAGCCACTTACTAGCGTCCATGAGGCACAGATGCCAAATCCAGTTACATTACCTTAGTCTCCCCAAATTGACATGAATATAACCACAAAGTACACTGTAAAGAACCACACATTGAACCCCTACTTTGTATCAGATAATTTACACACATTAATCTATCATTTCTTTTGCCTCACTAAGTATTTTCAATAACAGTTCTTGTTTTGCAGATGTGGAAACAGAAACCCATGAATGTTAACTGATCTCTACAAGTTTTGCTAAGGAGTTGAGTCAGAAATTCCAAAGCAAGTCAGTCTAACTCAGAACACCTTGATCTTTTACACTCCAATGTGTTGTCTGTTGACACTATCTTGATTTCCCATAAAAATAATCTTTCCAAAAGGACATAGTTTAATTGTCTTGAACCTTCCATTTTAAACTGAAATACTATTATTCTTTATCCACTATTTACAAATAAGTCAATAATCATGAAGCTTGGCTTTTTCTCTGGAATATCTGTCTGCTCCACTCTTAAATTCTTAAGTTTTCTGTTACTTGCAGTATGGCATCATTAAGTGGAGATGAGTACCTGAAAAGTTATTTCGTAACTCAAAGGTCTTTCTGGCTTTAATATAGATGTAGGCAGTGGATAGGCAAGAAACTGTCTTCAATGAGAACCTTTTACACAGGCAGTATATATAAATATTATCATAAGTGGTCTTTATAGCAACCTTTAAGGGAAGGCCTTATGAGGTTCTAAGTGGTTACATAATTTGATTAGGGGAAGGTAGAAACTGGTGGAAACCCTTGGAAACAAGGAAGCCATGCCATCAGCAACTAAGACATAACCACCCAGACTTGATCTGTATTTACTTTATTCATCTTAAAGCTGTATGTTCTTTGAAAGTTTTGTGATATTTATGTATTTAACAAGAAAAAGGATGTTAAGTTGAATAATTTCTTAATGTAGACATACTTCATATAATCATCTTGTGAATGTCTAGGACATGATTTACCTGTGCTATAATTTTCTTGAATAATGTATAAAGGAAACATTAAAATTCTTTTAATTCCTAACACTGACAGGAATTACAAGGACCATGGAATTAAAAGTATTATCTTAATAGAATTTGTTTCTGTGTTGCTACACAGCATACACAACAATAATTGTTCCAGCCTCTCTTTATTGATGCTTCAAGAAATAAATAAAATTTATATTCTAATTTTAAGTCTTTTCATTCAAACTAGTTTGTTTGAGCATGTTTTTTTCTTCTTTTTCTTCTTCCTTTCTTCCTTTTCTTTTTCTCCTTCTCCTCTCCTCCCCCATCCCCTCTTCCTTCTTCCCCTCTTCCTCTACCTTGTCCTTTTTCTCCTCTTCTTACTTCTTTCTTCTGACTCCTACCCTTGTCCTAAAATGATTTGAGATGTCATTATTTTGTCACTGGAGCCTACTT
This sequence comes from Noctilio leporinus, assembly GCA_004026585.1. Lineage (NCBI taxonomy): Eukaryota > Metazoa > Chordata > Mammalia > Chiroptera > Noctilionidae > Noctilio > Noctilio leporinus. The sequence goes on from PVIW01001572.1 coordinate 139,036, forward strand.
CATCCTGGGGGCCATCTTCTGCCTGGCTCTACCTGATTTTATTCCTGCACAAAAACTGTGTAGTCATGGATCACCAGCAAAGTAATAACCCAGTATCATAGGGTTCATTCTAAGTTCCTTTTGCTTTATTTGTGAGAAATTTGAAATTGTTTTTGTTGCTTTTCCTCTAATATTATAATAGCTTTGATTGTTAGAATAAACAGTATTAGCACCCATTTACTTATTTTTTAAATATCCAAAATAATTATCACTTTTGTTTACTGTGAAGAAATAAAAAATTGATGAAATAATTTTACTTTTGCATTGAAGTTGCAAAAATAGTAGAGATTTCTCACATACTTTTTACCGAGCATCTCCTAAAAAGAACATTTTTGAAAACCCATTTTACAAAATAATATTTATCAAAACCAAAATTAAGATTTGTGCAATATTATTAACTAAATTACAGACTATATTGGAACTTGGCCAGCTTTTGCCTGCATTTGTTTGTTTGTTTATTTATCATTTTGGTGGAGTGTAGGATGTATGGTTCTATAAAACCTTATCCTGTTTGTAGAATCATCACGATAATCAGGGTAGAAGCTACCCCATCATTGCTAAGAAACTCCTTCCTGCTGCACCTTTAGATTCACACCCTCTACCCAACCTCTACTCCAGGCAATCATAACTCAGTTCTCCTACACTATAATTTTCATTGCAAGACTGTTATATAAATTGGAATAATGCTGTAGGTAACCTTTTGGGGCTGGCTTATTCACTCAGCATAATGCCTTTGGGATCCACCCAATTTTTATTCATATCACTAGCTTTTCTCTTTGCATTGCTGAGTTCATCAGATGATGCACATGGACCACTATTACTGAGATAGTGTTTACTTAAGGAAATGCGGCTTCTCACCTTTGAAAGAAAAATACCTTACATTTATAATGTTTTGATACCTGTTTTATCAGAAATTCTGACTTTAAAACTTAATGTTGGCACTGTTTTGTTTTGTTTTTCTTAGTAGTAAATTCAAAGGCGGCAACTAACCTAGTCTTTAATTTCATTCAAGATCTAGAACTTTTGTATAAAAGTGGTCTTAGAAAATGAAGAAGCTCAAAAGGACGTTAAGACACATTATTTAAGGCATGTAGTAAACTCTGAAGTTTTACTTTTCAATTACAGTAACCCTATTATCAAAGTTGCTTTAGCCTACCCAGCACAACCCCTCTCAGTCCAGTAATAACACTCTGTTGAGGGCAGGGGTAGGTAAGCATAAGGACAGATGAGGAAAAATATCCCATCCCCCAGCCACACTGATTTTGGGACAGCACTGGCACAAGTCAGTCTAATCAGAGTCAACAATACTCAGTAAAGGAATATTGCTACAATTGCTAAGAAGAGAAACTCTTTGGCTGCTGGATTAAATATACCACTACATGGAAGCAGCCAGCAGACAAGAAACCCATCCCAGAGGGAAGCAATACTGAGCAACGGAGAAAAAGCAAATCCTGCTGACATCATTCCAATCTTTGGAGCTTGCCATGTTTGATCTACTATATTCATCCTTTTTGCCTGCTCTGTGAAAATGGATATGGTCCCTTTAATACTTTTTTCCTTTGCCAGCCAGCATATTAAACTCTGTCAGTAGAGGGCGTGAGAGAGACATTGCAGACCTTCATGGTTTTGCGTCCTGGTTCCTGGGTGTTTCTGCAGACTCCTGCAACACCAGCTCCTCCAGTGCACACGTGGCTTCCTCAACGCCCAGCAACTTCAGTGCTCACAGCTCCTTTAGAATCAAGCATCTGCCCTTGCACACTGGCCTGATTATTCAGCGGCCAGCTGCTTCTCCCTTACCTCAGCAGGCAGTTTGCGCTAAGAGCCTCCAGTGAGCTCTCTTTATATCAATCGTCTGGGCCCCTAAGGGGTGCATTTCAGGCAAATTCCAGAGGAAAACTTTGCAGGACGTTCTGCCTGTGCACCAGCACAGTGCCTGCTCAACTGTGCAGGGCAACAAGGCCAGCAAAGTCTGAATCTTGGCCTGGAAGGTTGGCATTTCCTTGGGTGCTCAATCTCCCCCTGGAGTTGTGGCTTCTCTTTATATCTGCTATGCTAAAATCTTGAGAGTTTTTTCTATTTCTTACTAGCCAATCTCTAGCTATGCTAATCGCCTACTATAGCTAATAACTCTTTGTATTAAATTTTACTTGTTCAAGTTACTTTGCGGTTTCTTTCCTGATTGGACCCAGATTGATTCATCAGGACTGACGGCTGCATGGCCCTTAGACTTCTTAATTTTAGGATCTAATAAATTCCACTTTTTGCGGATCTTTGATATCGCTGTATTTTTATAACAGGAAGTAGAAAATTTTGACAAAATTAGATCTATAAAATTAATAGAGAAAATCATCTTAGCTCTATATTTTAAAATAGATTGAAATTCAAACTTAATTAATACAGATTCAAATCCTAGCAAACTTTTTCTCACTTACACAGGAATGACATTAGTGACAATTTGGAATATGCTTTAAGATTTTTTTTTAAACTATGAGTAAATTTCATAACTTTAAATTAAGGCTTTAGTATAAAGGCTCAGTTTCATTCAACATTCCTCACCACATGTTGTGGAAAACCTGTCTCTCAGGGGATTGACACTAATAAAATTTCTCTCTGGTGGAGAATCAATGTAACCAAGTAAACATTAAGTAGTTAATGCACTTATATTGATCCAGAGACTATCCAAGATGAATATGTGTGAATGAGTGAACGAATGTAATGTAAGATATTGATACAGTAAACTGAGTATCCTTAAGCAAAGAAATAGAAGTTATTAGTTTTGGTTTGTGCTCTTATTGTTATTTTATGTGTGCACAGTTGGTTTTAAGCTGATTTTTTTCCTACTATGCTATATTCATCAGAAACATCCTATTTTAGAGCAGGTATAAATTGTGTAGTCAAATTAAATACGCAAAGATAACATAGAAAAACACTCTCTGATAGTACAATAGCAAAAAAATACATATTTGTTCAGGTTCTGACTGCCAACACATAGGAAAGAACACAGTGATTTGGATATAAATATTTAATCATTATTGCATCTCTTCAAATTTCCAATTAACTAGGATGACAACAAGCAAAAACATTTAAGATAATAGCTGTCACTTAAGTCAGCTAATAAATATTTTAAAACTTAAAGAAATATGGACTAAAACCCAAATGAGCAGAGTGCCAACTCCCATTCACAAGCCTATAGTGTCTGGTGTCAGCAAAGAGCGGTGGGAGGAGGCATCAGAATGTTATAGGTTTCAACCCAAACCCCATGTTTCTATGGTTGCCATAGAAGACACAAGGACCGTTATATGGCCAAGAGTTAATAAACATTCCCCTTCCTCTTCTTAAGCTGCCATCTTCTTCAGAAATGGGTAAGGAGGTTCTAAATTATTTGGATTAGAGGTTTTGCCACTGCAGTTTGGGACAGCTGACATTTGAGTATTTTCTGGCTAATAAGAAACGCTGTTTTTAAGAAGTGACTTTATTGGGTTCTACCATTAATATTTCCATATCTTATATTTAGAAAAAATTCATGCATTCTTATTTTACAAATTCTTTTTAATGTTTTCAAAGAAAATTAAATTGATATTTAAACAGAAGCTTTAGATACTTAAAACTTGACCTTAACTAGTCATAAACAATGGGATTAGATACAGTTTTCCCATTCTATTTAGTTGAGGATATATTAATTTAGCCTTATATCACTAGATAATATGGTTTCTGTTACCATATTTTCTCTTTTTTCAATTGCAGCCCTTTTAATCTAACAACAGTAAAGGAGGGTTAAATGAAGGGAGATGGAAAAATAAAATAAGGATTTCTGGCAGGAGAATTAGGCCTGGTAGGCACCCAAAACACTGGGAGATGGACCCAATTATCATCACTATAATTATGTTTCCCACTGAAAACTTTACAAGTATTATTTCATTATACCCCACAACAGCCTTGTAACAATGACATTATTACCCTTACATGAAGAAAAAAAAAGTATGGACTAAAATAGTCCACAATTAGGACTCTAATTCAAACTCTGATTTGTTGAAATTTATGAATACAACCCCATGTTCTTTCAGTGGGAGAAAGAGGAAGAGGTTAGAAAATAGAGCCAAGTTAGAGAATGATGAAGAACATGTTTTCAGGTTATTACCATAGTTTCTGTCTATTGATAACATTGATTCCTTTGTATGACCTTTCTATGAATTTTTATATCACTGTACATATCAATTTCAATTGGAGACAGATACCAACTTCAAAAATGTTAAAGTGTGAGAACTTGTAACACGGAACAGAGAAAATATGATAGTGAGAAGTGGCATCCTTCTGTTTACTTGGTGAAGTTTCATTGCAACTAGATGTTGCCTACTGCTCAATGGAAAAGATCTTTGGCTAATTAAGCAATGTTCCTTTCACCCAATCCTTATACCTCCCAGGCTGTTCTTTGGGGAGGATAACCTAGAAAATTCATGAGGCAGACCTTTATTACGTTGGTTGAAGAACAACAGTATTGCACTAAGCCACTAATAAGATGAAATGGCAGTTCAAAACTGGTTAAAGGCTATGTTACTCATCTGAGAGCCCACAATCAGAATAAGATAGCATATTTTAAAGTACATACACAAATATCTATTTGGATATTATTTTTTTCTCTCATACTTTATTGATTATGCCACTGGCTTTGCAGCTAAAAAATGGTACTAAATACACCAGCAACATAATCTTCAGTAGCATATGGTATCTCTTTTTCATTCTACCTCTGTATGATTTCAATGGAATTTAGATATCCTCTTGATGGATATGAATTGCATAATAAAACTCATGCTGCTTCCTTCGGTAGACTCAATCAACTCTAAAAAGAGCCGATTACTTTTCCCCCCAAAGTTCAAGGCTGCATGGTTTTATCCCTTGTCTATGATGTACATTTAAATTGTTCTATTATGCTGTTGGACATGCCTTTCCTTCAGCACCAGGGATACTGTTCCCTAAAGAAAATGGCAAGAGTTACATGGCAGCTCTCCTTAGTCATTGTCTCACATTGTTGAATAAATCACATTTCTCCTCAGGTGGAGCCTCAGTAAATTTCTTCCAAAATCTGCTTTATATCACTATCACTTTGCTCTTCCTTTCTTGTAACACATGCTTCCAGGGAATCATGAGTTCTTTTTTTTTTTTTTTTCCTTACGACATTCTTATTTATTTATTTAAAGATTTCACCCACTATTTTTTAGACAGAAGGGAAGGGAGAGAGACACACAGAGAGAGTATGGTTGACTTTCACATGCCTCCAACTACAGGCCTGGCTAGAGACCTGGCTTGCAACCTGGTTATGTGCCCTGGCTGGGGAATCGAACCAGAAACCTTTGGGTTCACAGGCCAGCATCTTATCCACTGTGCCACCAGCCAGGGCTAGAATCATGAGTTCTTAAAAAAAAGTCACTGCTTCATGTGTGTGTATGATCTGGGCAACATTGAGTGCATCATGGATGGTAGGTTAATATTGAAGAAAACATATTTAGGTATATTCATTTCTTCTTTTTAATGTACACACAAGAACACTATTTTTGTGATAGAAAACAGCCTGACTTCATCCCATCTCATATTTTATCTGAGATAAAAAGGAGCATACATAAACTGAGGGTGATAATTTTAAAACTTAGAAGACCTGTTTAAAAATAGAATGTGACAAAAAAGAGTTTGCCAGGTACTGCAAACAGAACTAAACGAGGAAAGACTCATATTTTTATTATTCTGTGGGAAATAAAGCTTACAAGTTCCAACTAACTCCACTTTAATTTATCTGGACTATGTTTCCCAAGTTTAGTATACACCCAGCCTCAATATTTTAAAATTATGACCCCAGCTCAAAGTATATATGTCTAAAGAGTGATCTTTTAAAGATCTGGGGACGAAAGACAAGTTCAACTTTGTTTCCTGAAGGGTTCCCATCACAAATACTTATTGTACGGGCAGTTAGCATTATTGTTGTTTCCTGAAATACACATTTTAGAGATGTTTCATACTCAAATAAGTGTATCAAACTTGTTATCTAGACAAAGTTAGAGCAGATATTCAGTATTACTTCATGTTCCTGCAAGTAAAGGGTAGTGAATGGTGCAACATTTATGACCTTCTGTTAATAAAAAATTTCTTTCTTTAAAAATTTATTCATGCTACATGACTGGGAACCAATTTTGCCTTTTTTTTTTTTTTTTTTTTTAATAGCTATCAACTCTCTATCTAACTGTCTCTAATTTATGGGGCCAAGATAAATACTCCTCTATTTCCATACAGAAAAACAGTGAGATCTCTGCCTACCATGGCATTTTTGAAACTAATTAAATAATGACGGAGAGTTTCTTTAAAAAGTCCAAAAATTAGTTGATAGGTACAATTTGTTGATGTACTTCAGTGGTACATGACAATGAAGCTGACAGAGCTTTGAACTGTACCATTAAAAAAATTAACTTTATGATCTTGGATTTCTGCAACAGGAAATATAGAAGCCTTTTGAGATTAGATATTTCCTAAGAAAATAAAGCTAAATATGAATGATGTTGGAGGAAAGAGATAACCAAAGTGTTTCCTAGTGAATAGCATTTTGGAACATTATTCATAAATTGTCATTATAGCCCTCAAAATACCATAAAGGTGTGTGCCAGAATACATGATTTATCCTGTAGTTAACTCCACCTACTTTTAAGAGGGAAACCACAACATTAATTTTAAAAAGTCTATCTATGCAGATGTACCCAATGGGGTACTCCCACAGGTAAGCAAAGGCCAGTTCTTTGAAAGTTCACCTCTCTTTACTGTATCAAGCATAGGAAAAATTATATATAATATATAATTTTTTTTTTCTTATCACCTTTTGATTGTTGGAGAGATTTTGTGTTTGACTCTTGGTTTTTTTACTCCAAAGAAAATTGAGAGTCTGCATGCTTCATTCTTGGCTTTGGTTTTACAAAATTTTGGTAATGGGTAGAGAAAGCAGAGAAAATTAAGGAGAATAAACTACTTGAAATAAGAATATGGAATTTTAAAAGTGGAAAAAAGGAAAAGAAGGGGTCAGAGGCTGGATTTCAGGAAAAAAATTTTTGAGGGTTCAGACAGGCTTTGAGGACATTGCAAAAAAGAACTTTAAGAGATATTGCAATGAATCCAGAATTAAGACACATTCTAATATACTTCATTGAACTGAAAAATATATTTTAAATTATTGGGCAGTGTTTTTTAAAGCAGTCTACACTATGAAGTGACCATGTGTGCCTGGATTTTTATATAGGTAGCATATATGTGTGATACTCTATTTTTCTCCCATGTCCTTGATTTTCAAATGTTTCTTCAGACCAACATATTCTGAATTCTTTAATCCTGACAACTATGTTTATCTGAAATATAGTTTTAAAGTCATTGAAATTTTAGATTTTTATTGGGGGTATGGCATTAAATTTCCCCATCTTTGTATTTTTAAGCATATAATTGCTTCAAGCTGACCTGAAAAAAAATGTTTGAATTGTTAAAAGGTATAGGAGAATCCCCATTGAATTCACTTCCATTCTCAATTTTCTAATGTCACCATTATTGACAGTTTTATTGCAGATTTCTGCTTTTACATATCTGATATTGAAAATCTTTTTTCAAGAGAATTTTTACTTTCTTAAAATTGAAACCTGACCCTGGAGTTGTCAGACTGGCTGTAGAGTTCCTTTCAAAGACCAACAATGCACAATCATACATATTGATAATCTTTATTTTTACTTGGGGAAGCACCATTTCTATCAAAACACTTGAAGTATTTTTGCCACCATGTCTATATTTTTACTGGTCAGGAAAGGCTAAATGATGCTGCACTAACAAACAATTGCATAACATTTATTTCTGATTTACATTGTTGTTGCTTGTGGGTCAGCCAGGGCCTCAGCTCATCCTAATTATTCAGGACCCCAACGTGTGCATTCGCAATGTCAGAGAGCAATAGGAAGGCCACATGATGATCTGAACAGTGGCACCTAAAATTTCTACCTTGAAGTGAGACACATCACTGCTGCTCATTTTTTATTGGCCAAAGCAATATACATCGCCCTGACTAATTTCGAAAGAGGGAAGAAGTTTAACTCATGTGACAGGAGAGCAGAGAGTTAAAAATCTTTGGTGAGTACAACATATGACAGTATTTTAACATAATATCTTTTTTGGGGTCCTCTCATGTCCTTGCCACATTTGTTAAGGATCAAAATTTTACATTATTGCCTCCTATTTTTACCCTCAAATATGCCTTTATGCTCTATGTGAATATGTAATAGTATCAGAATTTATAATACTGAACATAAGGTCTTATAAAAAATTGTTAAAAATTTAAATTCCCAAATTCTCATAGATTCCCTAGACATGGACCCCTAGTTCCAATTTTATCTGCCTTGTTTAAGGCAATTTGCTTTATACATTCTATCATGAAATTCCTTCCTTTCTATGATTCTTATTTGTTTGTTGGGTTACAAAAGTAAACACACAATTTTGACCAGCATTGGACTCTCAATGCCTGGCTTAAACCTGCTATTTTGTTCTTATGGACATTGGTAATAATAAATGTTTACTGATTAGTGGTTAAATGCCTGCTATATTTATTTTTAGACCAGGTTTTCATTTTTTCCAATCTAGTTCATGGAGAGCAAAATCATATGTGAAACAGTCACACTAATCTTGGCCAACAACAAAAGGCTATGACTATAGTGCCTGGAAGAATGCTTATTCGTTATTCCCTAGACCAGCATATTTCTCAGCAGAGACAAGAGCATATTCTGTAGCCATGGAAAATCTGGAGAACTGGAGCCTTTGAAAATACCATTTATGCTACATCAAACTTGAGCCTACTCAGGCAATGTAAATCTTTCCCATATGTGATGACTGCTTTTTGCCCAGCTTCCAATTCCAAAAGAGATTCTGTAAACATCCCTAATACTCCTTTTTAATTTCTACCAGGAGTCTGCAGTTATCTGTATGCTTACAGTTGAAAACGCAGTTTTCTAATAAACTAGAAGGACATATATTTCACTCTTAGAAGAGCAAAAAGATGCAATGTTATATTTCAGGTATAAATTTAAACCATTTATATATTTCAGAATAGATATAAATTTCAATAAAAGTAAATTACCCTTTAAATTGTAGGTACAATAATATTAAAGAAAGCCAAACACAATCTATCTTGAATTCTGAACTATATTCTAAGCTCTCAATGTTTTGGCCCAGGATCTACCTATGGGGACAGTTTTCACAGTCCAAAATTCAGATGTATGGTGTGACGGAGAATGATTTGTGCTGCTAAGTGGGAAGTAAGAGGTGGTTTGAGAGATGTAAAACGGTCAATGAATTGTCAAATTTCCTAAGACATTTAGACAACTTAAAGCAGTGCTTCTTACAGTGTGGCTTATGGACCACCCACATCCTGATCACCTGGAGGTTTTGTTAAAATACATACTCCAGGGCCCCATCCCAGGTTAACTGAATCAGAGACTGGGCAAGGACCTATAAATCTGAATTTTAAGTTCTTCAGGTGATTTTTGAACTTGCTAAAAAATAATTAAATCCACAGATTTATAGAAAGACAGGAAAAAAGAATATTTTAAATCAAAGCATTGGAAGATAGGCCAGAAACTCAGTCAATGAATCATCCTTACTCAGATCTTAAAGCAAAGAGGTGTAAGATGCTATACTGATGGTTTAAAAAGACATCTTGAGAGAATTGTAAAGTACCCTTAACGTTGCATCTCAGGCCCAGCAATAGTTTTTATAAAGAATGAGTTGAAATCCTGACCTTAGCTTCCCCGTCCCCCTAACATCCTTCAGTAGTTGACCAGGAACATCAGAAGTTCAGAACAGACATACTTTTGCACAACATCTGGCTTTTTCTGATTACCAATTTATCTCATTTGCTTCTGTCTACTATCAACTGACTCTCACTGCTGGTTCATCCCTGCCCTCATTCTCTAGGATCAGATTTTGGGTTCTCCTACTATAACCTGTGTTTTTTGCTTTCCCTGGTATATTTTAATTTCTACTTTGTATCTAATGCCCAGCTGCCTAATGAAACTACAACTCACTTTCTATTTCATTCTTACAGAGTCTTCTTTCACACTCCAGCCAACCTGCTTTACTTGCTTAGTGTACCTCTTATTTGATTGCCTACCATCTTGCTCATTTTGGCTGGTTGGATCTCATTTGCCATATCACGGTACCCACTGATGCTGACTGCTCCCCCCAAATTAAACCTCAATGTTGCTAACCCTGCAAGGTGCCATGCCTGGCTTTTTAGAAAAAAATTTTTTTTCCAAGCCTTCATTTGCATGGTATGACGACTTCCCATCCCATCCACATACACAAGTCTACTTCTGCATACTACATTCTGGGTAGTAGGAAGCTAGACCATACCCAGTTACTCAACCAGTTTTGGCCAAGAAATTCCACAGATGTCCCAGAGGACCAGTGAAAACCTAAATAGGCCATGAGTCTGGAAAATTCTCATATCAGTAAGTTAAGAACTTCTCAGAACTTAGATCTTCACAGGGATGCTCTTGACAAGTCCAAATTTAGCCTTTTCTCTTTGAGTAAAATGTAAACCCCTCAGAAATCCAGTATGTGATTTTTTTTTCTCCTGTTTTTGATCTCTTTGGAACCCATAGACACAGAGCAGATGTTACTTTTGAGGCAGCTTAGATGTGCTTTAAGAATCACTTATTACTAGTATGGGCTCATTTATAAGGTACTTTTAGCCAGGTAACTATTCTTCTGAGCAACTTATCAAAATTTCAGCATTTGCTCTATGTCATTTAAGATAACATCAGTAAGAAATGGGTAAATAGTATAGGTTTCTAATCCTTAGAGATCAGAATTTGGATGAAATAGAAATTAACACGTGATGCTCCATTAAGGTGTCAATAGTAGAGATTCTCTTATGAGATTACTCTTTTCCTTCCTTAATCCTCTCACCTCTATGCTCAAGTCCTAAACAAGTTATATCCTACACATTGTCTTTCTAGCCTTGATAGCCTTCCAACTTTAAAGAAAAACAAGTACAGTTCACACTTTTAAAAATCTTCACCCATTGATGTGTATATGTGTGTGTGTGTGAGAGAGAAACAGAGAGACAGAGAGACAGAGATTGATGTGAGAAACATTGATCAGTTGCCTCCCATACGCACCCTGTACCCACAACCTAGGTATGTAGCCTGACTTGGAACTGAACCATCATCCTTTGTACAGAATGATGTTCCAACCAGCTGTGCCTGGTGTCCAGAGCACAGTTTAAATTTTTCTTTTAAGGTTTTATTCATTATTTTTAGAGAGAGGGGCAGGCAGGAAGAAGAAAGGGAGAGAAGCATCAATGAATGGTTGCCTTTCACCTGCCTGCAGCTAAGTACCTGGCTGGAGACCTGGCTTGCAACCTAGTTATGTGCCCTGACTGGGAATCGAACCAGTGACTTTCGGGTTCACAGGCCTGTGCCTATCCACAGAGCCACACTAGCCAGGGCTTAGACTTTTGATAAAATTACAAGCTATTGTTTCTACATTAGCATTTCCAGAGTAAAATAGATAGCCAAAAGCAATTGGTTTAAGTTAAAAACCATATGACTTATATAGCAGAAAGGAATGATATTGGTCTATAAAATCTAGTGTATAAAATGTAACTTCCTTATTTTTAAAAATACTCTCAGATAGTTAAAACTTAATCTTGGCTAATCCAGTGTCTCCGCTTTCTTATGAGCTATATAGTCTCAGGGATCTCCAGGGTTTCACATCTTGGATGGAAGAAAGTGGGAATTTGCTCCATGGTTGTCATCCTCCTCATACATGGGTATCTCTGAGATGCTGATTTCCCCATCCTTGTCTGTGCTTGGACACTAGTTCACAGACACTGGGACTAAGTCTCCCTCACCTGACTCCAACCTCCTCAGGTTTGGCTCTTACTGTTCCTTCCCTTACCCTCTGGGCTGTGTGTGGGGCCTGTTTTGGACATGTCTGCCCAGAGACCCATTTCTAATGACCTGGCAACAATGCAGAGCAGCACTTAAAAAATTATTCTGAGTTTCGTAGTCTCCATCACACAGGAAGTGATTCACAGATTCCTAGGCTCTTAGATTTCCCCAGTGTGGTCCAATTTTTCAGTTCTGTCTCCCATGTGCAGCTCAAGGAGAGGTGCCAAGGGGGGGCAGTACATGGAACCCTTCCTTACTCAGAACCCCATCATCCTGCAAGTGTTTAAGGTCATTCTGTTCCCTCTGACTCTTCCCCTTGGCCCCACTACTATGAGAATCACTGCCTGCTCTTAGCAATTGGATAAAGAGATCTGTTTGATTTGGTTGTGATCATTGTTATGATTTTAAACTTTGAATTCTGAGGCTTAATAAAGTTAGAAGTTTTGAAATATAAAAGCCGTTTCCAACAAAAAGATCCAAAACACTTTTCTTCTGGGTTATCCCTTTTTATGAGGCAGTATTCATCATAAAATAAATGAGATTTGAGCAATGTAAGAAATAACCTCAGTGCTGACATTCAAGAAATATTTTGAGATATTTACTCATGGTTTAAGTTTCTGTCACGTGAAAGGGCTCCTGAAACTTTGACAAATGTGAGGAAGCTAAGATAAACAAAGTTTAACAAACACTTGCATGCTCATCAACTTTGTTATGAAATGAAATATGTGCAGAGCAAAAACCTGAAGTATTTTACCAAGTGAAGTAAAGGCAAGTTTGTGTTTTTTGCTTGTGTCTTTTTATTTTCTGACAATTAACCAGGTATCTAGTCCAAAAAGTTGGCCAATTCTTTAATACACCCTTGAGCAAGAATACCTCACCCAGGGTTCACACCCTTTTATTACAATCAGACTAAAGAAATACTGGGCTCCTAAATTTGGATCCATGGGTCAGGTCCTGTGTTAAGCACTGATCATATGAATGCAGAAGACAAAGTCTTTGCTCTTACAGAGTAGCTGAGCTAGGAAAGAGAGCCATCAAGTAAGAGGTTAAAATGAGAAGTGATGAAAGCCTTGGGAGAATGCTGGGCAGGCAGCAAAGGAGAGCAGTGGAGTTGAGGAGAGCATCCCACACCCAGGAAGAGCAGCCTAGGCTGAAAGATCACCTGTATGTAGCAAATAACACAAAGAGGAGATGGTAGAGAAATGCTGAAGCCAAGTGTTTATTTGAGAAAGCGACAGGGATGGTGACAAACCTGAGGTAAGGAAGGGAAACGTTCACAATTATCCAGTTAGTTATCCCAAGACATTTCCCCCAGTATCTGTGTGTATGTTCATAATGAGTATGATATTTCATATTATAAAACTGACATGTGAATGATTTTTAAAATGTGTATCTGATACAGAGATTTGCTTCACTTCAAAGAACACTGTGGATCACTGGGAGTTGCCCTTTCGAGCTGATTCATAAGTATTTCATTATTTTATTTGTGATATATGTCACTAATTCCCATATCAGGAGCTGAAGAAGTTTAGTCAAGCAAACAGTGCTTGAAAGGCTTTCTCCATCAAAAAGCAGCCCTTGTAAATGAAAAAGAGAATAGATCTCAAATATATGAACTAGATTGCAACTATGGAGGGGAAAAAAGAAAAGACTTGGGTTTATTGCTATTGTAATTGTGAAACTATTCAAAGCAATTAACATTCCAACATGTTGCTAGAATAATTGTAAAACAGATGTTCTTAGAGAGGAAGCATATTCTAGACTTGCTCTATTACCATTGATTGATAAGTCACTTACCCTACTTTGGACTGTTTGGATCATTTGAAATGTGAGGGGGCATAGCTGAAATATCTTTAAAACCCAACCCAACTTTCCTGTTGTCATGATTTATGTGACTCCTACTTATAAGTAATTAATGAGTTGATTAAGGAAATGCAATAAGCCACAGAACCCTTTGAAGCTAAGAGAGAACTTAAGTTCTGTAACACAAATAGCTTGGCAGTCTCTGGGGAAAGCCACTACATGGGACACTAACAATAGCTTTCATAAACCCACATTGAATAATGGGGTAATTGGTCAGTTTATCTACTCAAAGTGACAGGCATGTGTAGATTTGAAAAAACTAAATTACCCTTACTCCAGGATAAAATTATAGTGAAATAATTTTCCTGGCATAGATCGGAAAACCCTTACTAATTCCTTTGGTATATTCTCACTCAAATTTGACTAGTCACTGCATGTAATAGAATAACATTAAAAATGATTTAAAAATAAATAAAAGCATTATCAATTAAAAAACAAAACCTCAAGGAAATAGAAGCAGTCTGCAAATGAGGTAGAGAGCCTGTTGTCAAAAAACCTGGTATTCAAAGGTCCCAGGTTCGATTCCCCAGCCAGGGCACATAACCAGGTTGCAAGCCAGGTCTCCAGCCAGGTCCATGGCCAGAGGCAGGTGAAAGGCAACCATACATTGATGTTTCTCTCCTTCTCTGTTTCTCTCCCTTCTTCTCTCTCTCTGGAAATAATAAATAAAAATCTTTAAAAAAAAAAAAAAAAAAACCTGGGATTGATTTCTAGCTACTCCACTTGTTTGCTTTGTAACTATGAGATTGAATCATAAGAATAAATAAATAGAGGAAACCCATGGAAATGTTAAATAAAAAAGTATTTGTAGTTATTAAAAAAATGTTTTGCTTTACTTTTCTTGCTCTCCTTTCAAAAAAGAACAACAACAAAAAAATGGGATAGAAGATGTTTTTGCCTCAAAGTGAAATAAAAAACACCTTTGTTTGAACACACATTGCAGTTGGGCCAAGTTTGTTGGCATTATTTGGAATTAAGTTTAGTGTAGACTTCTTCAAAACACATTGAACTCATAAAGAATAAACCAGTCTGTTTAAGGTTAATTGGATTACATTTTTTAGAATGTTTAGTATAAATCTAATAAAGTGTACTTTTTTGAGAATTATATGAAGGAATGCATTAGATGTGCAAAGAGAATTGTGGCCGGCACATATAAGGGTTGGATACATCTTAGTTATTACTGGCCCGCTGATTTTATGTAAGAAAACGGAGGTTTAGAATTAGTAGTAACTCGCATAGGATGATACATGTGAAATGTGCCTGACCTGGGACTCAAATTCTAAAATTCAACTCCTTAGTCCTTACTCTTAACCATCTACTAAAGACTCACTATGCCACCAGCCAGGGCCTCACTGAATTTTTTAGAGGGGAAATTATATATATATCCTTTAAAATGCCAGCAGTGCGGAAGGTAGATTGGACTGCAAAGAAGTGGAGAGAAGGAGGCCAGCGAGGAGAAAGTGGGTTTACAAGAAATTATTAAATTCTGAGCAAGATGGTGGCCATGTGAATGGAGAAAAAGTGTCTGAAATATACATATTTTAAAATTCTGTAATACTGTTGCCTGGTTGTATAGGAAGTGAGGAAAAAGGTAAAAGATGTGGGCTGGTTTGAGAACGTGAACGCTGTGGCATCTGCAGCATGAGAATACCTGAGGCAGTGTTGTACTGGGGACCCTGAGAACCGGGCAACAGAGTAAGATGGGGCCACAAGTTTGGGCTGAAGTCCAGCCCAGCTTCCTGCCAAGCTGAAGGTCCAGGTACTAATGCTGTGCATTATAACTCTCATGAAGTGTGAATTAGATGATTCACTGACCACATTTCTAGACTAGGCTTTAAGTGAAACCATGGGCCTGGATGAAATCTCCTAAGGAAGGAAGTATAAAGGAGGAAAATTTAACAAACACAGACAGAGCAAGGAGGTGGGAAGAAGACAGGAGCCCTCTAAAGTTGGGGAAGAAAACTGGGCAGAACCATGGGCTAGTATGAGACCCTAAAGTCAAAAGACAAGAACATAACAGTAAATAGCAGCAAGTGGTAAGGTGAGCACAAGGACAGAACACTGTTGGATTTAACAGTTATTCAGCCATCAGCAACCCTGAGAGGTCATTTCAGTATTGGAGTAGAAATAAATGCCAGACAGCAGAGGGTTACATAGTCAGAGACAGGCACGGAAGTAGAGACAGAGAAAAGCATTTTTCTTGACATCAGGAAGAGAAACTTGGTTAAGAAAGTTGAGTGCTTGTTTGTAGCATAGCAGAGGCTTCAATAAGAGCTGTGCAAAGAGGGAAAGTAAGGTACAAGTAGGAGAACAATCATTTCTGAAGCAAGGCCTAGTTTCTTCCTCATAAATATTTTGTTGAAAAGTTCCATAAACACCAGTAGCCCAGGAAATGCTTTAGCAAATACTCATTAACAAAATGACAGCTATTTTCAGTATTCCCATAGTGCTGTGTGTTTATCACCCCTTACATAGTAAAGGCTCTGGCATGGAATCTTGAGCTCTTCCTTTAGTATGAGAACCCTTCCTTTCCCTGGGGACTTTTCAGAGAATAGAGAACATGGTTGACCTCTTACTCAGAAAGAAGGAAATTGCGCTTTCAGCTCCTGTTCTTAAAGAAATTTATCACCCAGCCATTTTTTCTTCTGGATGGATATGGACATTAGACTGAAAGCTGAAAGCCTAAGTTCTAGATGAGTAATATTTCTGGACTTAGTTTCCTTAGGACTTGCAAATTTCTAAGTCATTACAGTTCTAAAATAATCATATGAGCAAAAGTCATGTGCAAATGAATGCTTGTCTATTTTATTCATGACAGAACACACTGAAACAATGTGGGTCTTTAACAATGGAGGACATGTGTGACTATGTGCTGTACAGCCATAGAATAGAATATTGTGCAGCTGTAATTTTTTCCCAAAGTACTCTAAATGATACATAAAAAGTTCCCAATAAAATGTTTGAAAATGCAGAGTGCCCTGGCCGGTGGCTTAATGGATAAGACATCAGCCTGCAAACCTGAAGGCCACGGGTTCAATTCCCAGCCAGGGCACATAACCAGGATGCGAGCCAAGTCTCCAGCCAGGTTTGTAGCTGAAGGCAGGTGAAAGGCAAGCATACATTGATGTCTCTCTCCCTTCCCCTTTCTCTCTAAAATAAATAAATAAATAAATAAATAAATAAATATGTAGAATCCAAATAATATTATGATAATTTTATAAAAATAAGATAAAACAAAAATTGACACAATATTATATATCCAGTCACAGAAAGAAATCTAACACTAGGAATGAATTCACTACAATGTGGATTATATTGTCATTCTTCATAATCATGGTTGTTAAATCCCCTGGGAGTGATGTAGGTTATGTTATACCTGAGGTTTTCAGGATTGTCTTCAATTTCATTATATTTAGTTCTACACATAATGTTTTCAAGTGTGGGGATGGAGGGCGTATAAATGCTGTTCTCCCAGTGGAATTAGCACCTGCTACAGAGAAGCACCACAGAGGACACCTTGGTATCAAACATATTCAAAAGAATATGGGTTAGAGTGAAATGCTAAGAAATTGGTCCTTTGGATTATTTTTCTCTTTTGTTAGTTTGGAAAGATATCAGTAGTTACCTAGAGCTCTATAACATACATATAATCTTTTAAAATTACTCTGCAAAATTTTAAGATCACCAAAATCATATTTGGATTATAAAATTGTCTTAGACTCAGCCACATTTGTTTGTTCTTCTGAGTTCCTTCTATTTTTACCAATAAAATAAGTAAAATTAATAAAATAGAATAATGGCAGTACCCATAGCAAGCATATTATAAATTCCATACTATCTTGAGCAAAATAAAACAGACAAGAAGGGTATAGAAAAAAGACGACACTTTGATGTCCTCCAAATTATACTTATTAAATTATTATTTACTACAGGCACCATATTTTTTTCCATAAAATTACAGTTCCAAATTACTGTTTGCTAATACCAACTTCCTAATTTATTAAGGGGCATTGCTTAATGAAGTTCCTATGTAAATCAAACAACAAATGCTTTAATAATATGAGGGGGGATCCAAAATAAAATAGAATTTATTTATTAAACATTGTATATTTATTCTCACATATTTAAACTTTAGTCATCTTCAAAGTACTCTCCATTTGATGCAGTAAACCTATTGAAACTTTTTCCCACTGCTCAAAACAGTTTTTGAAGTTGTTGATTTTGATGTCTTCTGGAGTTTCTGCCATTTTTTTTTTTTTTTTTTTTTTTCACTTCTTCCATATCAGCAAAAGATTTCCCTTTGAGGACATTTTTTTTTCATTCAGGGAAATAAAAATGTCACTCGGGGTGAGATCGGGTGAATAGGGGGTCATGACCTTTTTGGTCAAAACTACTAAACACTCGGCACAGTTGTGGACAGGTGTGCTTGTAAATCACCCATCATGAAATGGGCAAACAAACTGAAAGAATCTTCAAAAAAATTCACTGAAGCTGAACACAGCCTCTTACAACCCCAGCTCATACACTGACACAGCTGGGTTCCTAGACACGTACTTAGTGGCGAAGCCTGTACTACAAGGAGCCTGTCCTCCAGAAGATTATTCCATTTTTTTGGATTCTCCCTCATAAAATATGAAATATAAGACATATAGTTTTAGCATTATTTTATTTGTTAATGCACTTTAAATTTTAAGGATTAAGTTATATGCATTCAACAAAAGTTTATTTTGTGACTAAGATGCACACAAAGAATCTTCATCTTTAGTCACCTCTTAAATTGATAAAAAATGCCAATTTAAAGTCATTTTAGATATAAGGACATACTTAAGTCAGTTGCAGCACATTATCTGAGGAGTTATAACTGAAAATGGACTGAATGTAGATTTTTATGAGAACAAAGCAATCATCTTTCCCTGTTCGGCGTGTTCAGAAATATTGGCAGCTTCCCTCATCTATCCACAACTTATTGCATTAAACTTAACAGCTTCTTGGAAACCATGAACCTTGCTCATTGAATTCTAGTTCATAAAGGGGAGGTCCTGGAGAATTCTTAAGAGGCTGTGTTAAGTAGGAACCTTATAAGGCATAGTAATGAACAATAATATGCATTAATTTAGTTCAGTGGTTTCTTTCTTTTCTAGTTTTAAAAAGCATTTCATAAATAGAAATGTGTATTCATAATGGCGCTGAGATTTCAGGAGGCTGAAATTTAGGCCTTGTGATAGTAGAGCCTCATTATAAAATATCACGTATCAAATTTCTTAATTAGGTGTAAAAGTAAAAATTAAATTTAGATTAAACTGAAAGACTCGGTCAAATAAAGAAAAACCTTATAGAATTGACTTAAAATATGTATTTTTAATTTCAAAGAGCCATGTTTCAATTGAAATAATATTTTATTTTAAAATAACTCCTATTGTCTCACTTCATTTAACTGAAAGAGTAAGGAGTAAAAATAAGCAAAATCTTTAGTTATTAGATGATGCTCCCAAACATATGCGGACCCTAAATTCATTGTTGCAAACATACAAACAAAAACAGTCCTAATTCCTTATTTGAAACAGTTTGCCATATATAACACACAGAAATGACTATGCGATGACTGTGTATTAAAAAGTATAAGCCAAATAGGCTTCTAACACAAAAGACCTCAAGACATATTTCTAAATGAAGCTCTATAATCAAGTAATTAGCAATGGACACTAATTAAAGTTGGGAATTAGAATTATTGGGGACTGTTTATAATTTCATGTATTTGTCTACTATCTCCAGTTATTTTTTTCGTGTATAGAGTTGGATTAATAAAAGTGACTTCTAGCATTATCAAAATCATTGAGTAACTAGTAATTCCTTTTGTTCTGAAATGAACAACATAAAATATATTGCATCTAAGGAAAATTATATGGTGCTACAAAATTAAATATACACAGTTCATAAAATTGCTTTATAGTATTTTCAGTTTAAAAGAAGTTACAAGTAAGGACACCATTTTAAAAAATCAAGATATCATTGATTGCCTTGTATCATTTTTTCCCTAAAGCATCATCTCCATAAAGAATAATTATACAGACTAGAGGATGAATATTTTTCCTTTCCCTTAACTACAATTTTCCAGTCATATATGCATGTGGACAGCAAATGAGTGAATGAAATTAAAATACTTATTGCTTGATTAACATTAATCTGCCTTTGGGATTTGATTAGTCACTGATTCCTTGACATACACCTCTAGTAACATTATAAAAAGGAGAACAAGCAGGACTTTCTGTGTTAGATGCAATGATGCCCTACTTCTTCCAGAGCCACTTCCGTGGCAACTTCTACTACAGAACACAACCAAGGGCTTGGACACAAACCAAAAGTGTCCTGAACACCTAAAATAGGTGTCATTAGGTCTACGCACTTTGACACATGCATTTTTCTTGAAAGAGACTCTTTTGCTATTGCTTCTTATTCCACCCATAACTTTTTATAAACTTTTTTTTTTCTGGTTTGCTTGTGCTCAGCACAAAGGAAATTAATAATTATGAAGGGTTGGTTGAGGTTGAAAGAAGTTGTTGGAGAAATGCAAACTATCCACACTAATTAAGAAAAAAAAAACAACAAAAAAAAAAAACAGTCACACTTTGTATGAATGGTGGACACAGGAGAAAAAAATGTCCTATAAACAATACATACAAGAATTTTGAAAAGTAGTGATTATGTGATCTTTTATCATAAGAAGTAATAGCCTTACACATCACAGAATAGGCCCCCAAAGTATCATTACATTATAGAATAGTTCTATACAACCATTCTAGAATAGTTTTATCCACAAGGCGATTGCTGAATAATTCAGAAAACATTAAATTAAATTTAGTTCCCTCTAGAGAGATATCAAATATAGTATAGATTTCATAAAGTTAACTATCAAAAATAGCTAAATTCTTTCTAAAACTTTATGAGTTTTTAGTGGTAAACTTGTAAACTTTCACCTTTTGCAAAGTCCATATATGTAGTTCTCCTTAATTGTCTCTATTGTTTGTCTATCGAATCCTTGGGAAACAAGTGACAGCTCAATGACAGGGGTACAGAGAGCCCCTCTGTCCATCCCATTGCTATTTTGGGCTTTTCTCCTTTTGCTCTGAGAGCCCCTCCATATTTCAGTGATTTGAAGTTTTATTGCAAATGTTACTCTTCTTAGGAATGTTGTTCCTTTAAAGTGGATAAGGTTAAACAAGAACATTTTCATTTATAAAAGAAAAAGCAGGCTTACCAGGATCTTTTTTTTTTTTTTAATAAATGAAAATGAAGGAAAGAAACGTTAAAATCCACAATTAAACATAGAAGCAATGGAAAAACCTCAAATCAAAAATGTATGTTTTCCAGGTCAGATCCCTGAAGCTAAGATGAATCAGTTCCCTCCACTGAGTCAGTTAAAGTGCCTGGAGCATCCCTGCCCTGGTCCTCTTATCTGATTGGCTTAGTATTGATTCTATATGTCAAGTTGAAGATGCATTAATCTATCCCTCCCCCTTAATCAAGAACATTTTGTACACTCTGTAATGCTAAAGTATCAACCCTCTTTATCCCACACAAACAATAAGCATTAAAACCTCCCATGACAAGAAGCAAAGAAAGAACAAAGGCAAACTAGGTTATAAAATAAAACAAGTATCATCGGACTCCTGAAAACAAAACAAAATGAAATAAAATCCTAGTAGCTTCAGTAGGCACGAAACACTGTAACTAAAAAAGCTAATATATTTTAGACTGTGCTTTCTCTCAGAATAGAGGTAAGGTGGAGGAAAAAGGTCAAACAACCACAGAATACTTGTGCCCAGAAATAAATGAACCCTGAAGGAGATTTCAGTGAGTAAAAAACAGTACCTTATAAGTAACTGGTCTTGTCTACTCACAGCTGTTCCCAGTGCCGACTCTTGTTTAACTGTCTACTGCCTTGAGTTTAAAGTTTATTCTGTTGGCAAAAAAGTACAGAGCTTGTCTGGAAAATGCTGTTTGGACATAAATCATTCCTTTCCAAGCGGTGGTAGCTATATTTAAGCTTTCTTGTAGAGGGGGATATAAACTCTTCCTGTAGCTAATTTTCTTCCTCCTTCCCTTCAGAGTTAGTCAGTATCCTCCTATCCCATATATTGAAGAAAGACAGAGAGGAGGAGAGAGAGAGAGAGAAAAAAAAAAAAAAAAACCTTACTAGGAAATATACCTTAAATAATGTAGTATTTGAGCACTTAGAAAAAGACAAAGGAAAAAAAGCAGAAATGAGGAACATGGAAAGTACATCAGAGGTTGACATGTAATTTAGTCCAAAAGCCTTCCATTTATAGGTAAGGAAGCTGATGTCCAGAGAAAATATAATTTTCACAAGGTCACTGACATAGCTAATTAGTGCCACAGCTAACAATGGAGACCAGGGTCATAATTCCTAATTTAATGCTCTTTCCACTACACTAATGTACCTGAGGGGATATGGCTTACCTTTTTCTCTGTATCCTTGTAGGTACCCAAATGAGTTGGCAAGAAGCAGGGATACAGTTACAATATAACAACCATCTGTTCCCAGAGAAAACATTTCTCTCCATTTTAAATTTAATACTGAAAGTTTCCCTATAATACCTAATTCCTTTGTATATTTAGAATATAATCTTTTTATTTGCTGACTTTCCAGAATGGTTTTTTTTTTGTTTGTTTGTTTCTGATTATTTATTTTTATTTTTCTATTACAGTTTACCTTCAATATTATTCTGTATTAGTTTCAGGTGTATAGCATAGTGGTTAGACAGTCATGTACTTTCCTGCACAGTTTTTTTGTCTCAGGAGTTGCCATTTGTCTGCGGACATTAACATCCCTTTGTCCTTACCGGGGACTATTTCTATAAGAGATGCTGGCATGGCAGATGTGAGAGCAAATCTTTAGTAATTCTACTAAACATAAACATAAACATATAACAATGATCTGTTATATGGTTCTTAGACTAAAACATATTACTATTTCCACAAACCCCACTTCCAATTTATTGGGGTTTTTTTCACTACTCATACAGTTTTATCCTGATTATTACTGATTCTATACTTTGTTAAATAAAAGAGAAGCAGCATAATGATTTTTATTTGCTGTCTTTCACATTAAATTTCCTACTTATGTATGAAAATTTTACTTCATCTAACTGGAGGATATCCTTAGTTTTTTTTTTTTTAATTGTCCTTTCTGAAAAAAATTCCTTTATTCATTAATTCACTTATTTCACAAATTGAACATTTATAAACTTACCTCACCCTTCCCTTGTGGAATATAATAACTGATAAGCAATAGCTTTTTAAGAGAAGTACATGATTTTCAAATAAAATCAAAGTAAGGCCAATTTTCTATAACTACCTTTTTATCCATTCTCACCCTTTAATCATGCACCCAAAGTTTATTTATTCATCCATTTGGTTCCTCACTCTCAACAAAATCCATTCTAGGATGAGATACCAAAATACTAAGTGGCACATATTGAAGTTGCTCTTGTCACTATTAACTTTTCTATCTGATCTGGTTCCTTAAAATATTGAAGCCACATCTACTTTACATGCTACAATTCAAAGATACAATTAGCAAATGTTCAGGTTATTTAAGATGCATTTTCAAACCATTACTTGATCTTTAAAAGCTGAGCAATTCACTATTTGGTTTTGATATTTCTCATCTACTTTTAAGATCATGTTGTATCTACTACTGCCCTCCTTTTTTTTTTTTTTGGCAGAAAGCAATGTAATTTTGACCCAATAATTACAAAAGTATAATTTTTATAATGGTAACCAGATTTTTAAAAACTTATTTTCCAAAATGTTGAATAATTAATAGTTACTATATCAATTGTCCAACCCTGACATATAAGCAGCTGAGATTCAAAACACATAAATGTTGAGAATAAAATCTTGTAAAACCATACTTTGTGAATTTTTTTGACACAATGGCAGGATCCTAATTCTCAATTAATTTGATCTAATTGAGCTCTAGAAAAAGGTAAATCCTCAAGACATTAACATCTATATTCTATATAACACTAATATGTCAAATATCACAGCAGTTTGGTACACTCATAGATATTACTTTACAAAAAGTATTCTGCATTTTTCTTTTACTTCTTAAACTTTACTTTTGATTTGAACATTTTGCCTTTTGTCTGTTAAGCGGAGCAGGAAGGAAACATGAGTAAAACCTTGAAAGAGAAGTAGGCTGTGAGGAGACACAGAAAAATTTAGATGAAATGAGTCAGGATGATTCAAAGTTGGTGAGTGGACTCAGGAAGGAAGGTGAAAGGAGAAGCCATGTACCAGCAAGTTGTTTAGAACAGAAGTGAACTGAACCACAGACAATGGATTATAGGTATTGAATTCAAGAACCAAAGTATCTCAAAATAGGTTAAGCAAAGAGGGAACTAGCAATTTTGGTGACCAGTGCTAGCAACAGGAAGTTGGCCCTTAAACATACTTTGTAATTCATGACATGGTTCATTTCTATCCATTGGAAGGGAGGCATGTACTGTCAATATGTGAATTCAACACAATCTAAAATAGCACCGTGATATACAACCACTTAAAAAATGTCCCTCTATATTTAGGCCCCTTGGACATACTCCAGGTTGCTCTGCATACTACAGGCATGCTCTGGATTTCAGAATCCTTAGGTAGTTTAGAGGGAAATAGTTCCTTTGTTATAAAGATTGGACCTGTGGAATTGAATTTCACTGAGGGGAGAAAGAAGTACTTACAGAAGAGGTGAACTCCAAGGCAGACTATATTAACACAGGCAAGGCAGTTGGAATTCTCTAACTCTTATTCTCCTCCTCTCAGTTTTCATGTTGACAATCACACTAGAAGAATGCTTTACTAAGGAATCTCAGAGAGCAATTTTGTGTTAGCAGTGAAGGGAAATAACTGCATGAACAGCTAATGGATTATAATATTCTATGCTTGGGTGATTTCTCACATGGAAGTTTTTAACCATCCCAGGAAACAAATGCACATAAAAATCTCAAGCATCAGCCTTGGCTGGTGTGGCTTAGTGGATTGAGCACTGGCCCACAAACCAAAGGGTTGCTGGTTTGATTCCCAGTTAAGGCACATGACTGGGTTGCAGGCTAGGTTCCCAATTGGGGGCACTTATGAAAGGCAACCATATACTGTTCTCTCCCTCTTTCTCTCTCCTTTCCTCTCTCTAAAAATAAATAAATAAAATCTGTTTACAAATCTCAATTATCAACACTCTTAAACAAATTCAAGCACATACCTACTTTGCTGCCCTTCTCCTTTCACAATCCAGCTTTACAGCAGCCAAAATGATTATTCCCCTCTTCATACCCTCTGATGGTTCCCCATCATTCCTTTGTTTCATACTCTCCAATGATTTTCCATCATTCCCCTTCTTCATGCCAACGATAATTTTCCATTGTTCTCAGTATAAAACCAAATGCTTAACCATGGGTTCTTGGGCTGTGCATAATTTTACCTCTAATTATCTTTCCTACTGATTTCCCAACTTGATAGTCCATAGGTCTAGAATGTTTCTCCTTCCTATCTTCTCAGGACCACCTCCTTCCAGTACACAAGGGTCATATACTATGATACATCCCAGAAAAAAGACTTCTTGACCATTCTAACTAACCATCTCCTCCCCAACATATACTCACTCTCTATCCCATTTCCCTATTTTAATTTTTCTTCATAGCACTTACAACTATCCACAATTATCTTTGGGTTTTTTACTTATTAATTTAAATAGTTGGTCAGTTTAAATATGTTTATTGTATCTCCTCTAGAATAAGTTTTATAAAATTGGAAATGTATCAGAAGTTATAGTAAGATCAGAAGCATAAGATTTAGGTTTTTAAAATCACATTATTCCCAGTGTTCAGAAAAGTGTCTACTATAAAACAGGCCAAATGTCTTTTTTATAGTAGACATTATAAATTGAGTGAATTAATTATATTTCCTGCTTGGGTTACTACTCTTCATTCAACAAACAACTAATGTAAGTCCATAGGCAGGCATGAAGGCAAAGATGAATCATCTTCTGCAATTGACTTAACTCTGAACATCTCCATGTGGTTCAGGGCTAGCTAACCATTGCAAGAAATGAGTCCCCACTGGGCTGTAAGAATTTATATCTACACAAGGTGCCTTTAAGCCATTGAATTTTGTTAAAACAAAGGACAGAATATACCTTTGACTTGATAGAATATCCTCTATGGATATATGCACCTAACTAGATATGTGATTACACTTGCTAGAAGGCCTTTAAGAGCTTCCGGGCATCTCTTTTGTTTCCTGAACTCTATAGTAGTGGCCGTTATTGAAATAGCAGATATCCTAAGACTAATTCTATCATTTCCAGGTGGTTTCAAGAAATTACTCGCAGTTGCCAATTCTTCAGGAGCAGAAGCTAAATCTTGGCATTCACAACATATGTTTTCTAAATGAAAAAAGGAACAGACAAAATAATTTTAGAGAGGTGAGCTCACAGATAATTTAATCTCCCACCTCAGTTCTCCTCTACATTGATTCAGACTTCTCCAGTGAGCTGTAAATTAGATTTCCTCTCCTGCCTCATGTCCTGCTGCTTCCTAATTACCTGTTCTAGTGAGTCAGCCTCTCAGGGTCCTGGGGCTAGGCACATTGTGGAATAATGCGACTGCTTCAGAACACTCTGGGTCCAGCCACATCAGGAAGGTGGCTGTGTGATGGCAGGCAAAGAGGAAGTGATTCTTTATTTGGAAGAAAATTACTTTTCCCAAGCTGCAAAGCAGCTGTGTTCCCCAGGACATCCAGGAAGATGAAATTTCTGGTCTGAACACTCTTGCTGCTGCTCAGTGGTGAATAAAATAATTAGGATTATTCTTGAAAATGTTGCCCTTTTTATGGTTCAAAGTACATATTAATCTGTGTACATAAGTGGCATTTATTTAGTTAATGAATTAAAACTACAAATGTATTGATCGTCTTCTACGGACAAGGCCTTGGGCTAGGTAATGATGTTTGTATAATTTTTTCCTTGTTATCTCAGGGAATGATATTTTTTTTCTTTATCCAGAATACAAATTCTCCCAGGAAAATAAGGTAAAATTTCTTCTTTGCTTTCATCTTTTTTTCCTTTCCTTCCTCCAATTTCTTGAAGGCCATATGGATGAGTCCACATAATGTGCAATGCTTGCTTATAAAGAAAACCACAAAATCCTATGTCAAGAGACTTACTCTTCAGAGGTGGGAGTTTATAGACTGTTGGGGACATCAACATGGGGTTATAAGAATGTGCATCAGAGAAGCATGGAATCAAGATGGGAAGGAACCAAAGGAGGCTTCCTTGAGAAGATGAAACCAGGGCACATTTTGAAAGCAGAAGGAGAGAGGAGTAACATTCCAGGCAAGATATAGGGGACACTTGGATCATTTCAAGTATTTTTTATAGAGATTTAATGTAGAATAAAAGACATAGACTAATAGATAAAATGTGCAGAAGGAATATGGGCAAAAGCCAAGCTCAGTAATTTGGTTTTTATCCTGAAGGCAATAAATAGCTTCTAAAGGATTTTAAAAAGGGGATATTTTTTGTTTTCAGAATGCTAAATAGAGAAAGAATTTAGGGACTACTTACAGGACTACTTAAAAAGCTGTTTCTTAGCCCTGGCTGGTAGCACAGTAAATAAGGTGCTGACCTGCAAACCCAAATGTCACTGGTTCGATTCCCAGCCAGAGCACATAACAAGGTTGCAAGCCAGGTCTCCAACCAGATCCATAGCTGGAGGCAGGTGAAACGCAACCATACATTGATGTCTCTCTCCCCCTTTGCCTTTCCTCCTACCCCTCCCTCTAAAACTAGTAAATAAAATCTTCAAAAAAAAGAGCTGTTTCTTTATCCATTTAAGATATTATGGTAGTCTGAAATTAGGCACTAAGTTTTGAGAGACAGAAATGACCTCAAAAGATATTTAAAATTTTTCATGGGTGGGAAGATGTGAGAAAGGCAAAATTACTTCCAAAATCTCTGTAAGATTATTACAGAAAAATGTATCCAATATTAGAATTGCATGAAAATGTAGTATGCCTTCATTATGTAAAAGAAATTTTTCACAAATGTTCTCCATTTACAGATGGGGAAGCCGAAGCACAAACTTGAAAGATTAATAGCAGAATTTGATTCATGGCCATCTAATTACAAAGCCCATATTCTTTACATTAAGTTTTTCTTTGAGATCATAAATGTTGAACACTTTCTAAAACTTGGGTAATTAGACTTGAAGAGATTGGAATATAATTTAGCAGTATCTTGAGATTTCCTAGACAGAACTGCTTAGATATTGTAGGCATAATTATGTTCATATTTGAGATCCAATGCACAAACAACTGTAGTTGCACTGTTTCGATGGCACTACATGTTGAATTACCCTGCAAACATGAATCCTTCATAAATTCCCTCTTATTTTTAAGCTTAGAAGAGTCATTCACACTATATTAGTCAAACCAGTTGATACCAAAACAAAAGTGGACTTGGCTGGTGTCCAGGTTCAATCAAGTCAAATATTGAGTTTTAAGTAGATGAAGTTTGAAAGATAAATCAGTTTCACTGAATCTAGGAGGGCAAGCAGTAAACTCTTAAGACATTGAAAACAGAAAGACAGACATAGCTCAACAGGAAACAATGCTGAGATTTGTCTAACAATTGGAATAGAAAAGTTTCTTCTCCAGTGTATTTTACATCTACTGTGGGGAAGGTAACCATATACTTTACTTCCCAAACCTTGACTCATTGAGAGTAAAAGGAGGTATGTTTATTGATTACCATGGAATAGTAGATAAAAGACTCTTATAGGCAAACCTGGTGAATATACACCACTCTACCTAGAGACTGGCATTAAACCTGACCTTCAGATGATGACAGTATCAAGAATGAGGTCATAGGTCTTAGAATAACTGGCTTCTAAAGTGAGGCAAGATAAGTAAAGTCAGAATTCTTACACAACTTGACTAAGGTGTTCAACAAAAGACCACATCAACTGAACCATTGTGACATATTAATTATTTCAGTTTTATAATTTATTTAATAAAAATGAATACAGCACAATGAAAAAGACCTCATTTTAAGACAGATAGATAAAGCATACAGTGTTTAGTCTCAAATAACTAATGCATCTATGTACATAAATATTTTGGTTATAAACTATACTGATATAGCTAGATGCCCCTGGCTATTCTGATTATTTCAAAATAAGCTTTACTTTTTTGTTTTTAAGATTTTATTTATTATTTTTCAGAGAGAAGGGAAGGGAGAGGCAGAGAGGGAGAGAGACATCAATGTATGGTTGCCTTTCACCTGCCTCCAGCTATGGACCTAGCTGGAGACCTGGCTTGCAATCTGGTTATGGTTGCCCTGGCTGGGAATCGAACCAGCAACCTTTGGGTTCGCAGGATGGTGCCTTATCCACTATGCCACCAGCCAAGGCCTAAGCTTTACTTTTAATGTATTAACCTAACCATCAGTGAGTCAATATTAATCAACACCAAAATGAATCAAATCTCAATCCACTCTCTTGCCTCTTACCTGAACTCTTGCCTGATATGGGCACATCTTTCCTTATATGGCAAGGTTCCTTACTGGACTAGATAAAGGGAAGGATGAGCATAGCACAAATAGACAACATTCCCAGGTATAGATAGGACATAAGCCAAAATTAAATAAGTTTCCAACCTCAGTTCTATCGGCAACTAGCTGCTTGACCTTGGACAAAACACTTCGCTCCACTGGGACTTAGTAATTTCTCTTACATAAAATGAGAAGATTTTGTAAGATTGCCTCAGAGGTTCAATCAGATGTGAAATTTAACTGTTATCTGAGATCATTATCTCCCATGTGTTTTACATTTGCTTAAGGTTTATTTGTCTATGAGGATCAGAATGATATCTGTTGCATCATAAAGGAATTCAATCAGTTATTGACAAAAAAACTATAATAGTAACAATGATAATGATTTATTTAAAACTCCCAAGAATACATACATAGGCTTTGGGAAGACATTTCATTTCTTTTTAGCATATACTAGAAAGACTATTAGTATTTTCTTAGGGAAAAACTCATCAGATATAAAATGCCAAACCATGTTGTGCTTAATAAGTTTTAATGAGCTTCTTTGGGCTCCCAAAACATGTTGAAGATCAAGCTTCCTGAGTTTATACAGAAAATATTTTCCTCAGAAGTGTAAAGCTGCTTCCCTATGCTTTCATTTTTCACAAGTAAATGATGAATCCACATTTATACAACAGAATGTTGGAAATGATCAGAGGAGGCACCTTCCTGGTCTTAATCTTTGACAAATTCCTAGACACACAAGCATAGTTCAAAATATAATGAAAATAAATCGCCCATTGATCCTGTGCCATTTGACCTAAAGATTCAATGCAATCAAATATAAGGAAGCTGAACTTTTGCCTCATACCATTTTTATTCTTTTTCAATACAGAAGTAACATATTTCCTTATCAAAATATAAGTAAATTATATAATGTAAAATTTAACTTTCTTACCCTCTCAATCCTCACCAATATTCTTAAGAATTAATCACTCTCAACAGTTTGCTGTGCATTCATCCAGGTTTATGTTAAGTATGTACTTATTTATCCACAAATGTGTATAGTTGTATACACACATGTATATTTTCACAATTCTGTTTTTGAAAAAATATCTTCTTTTATTCCAATTTTGGCACAGTTGTTAAATCTGTTGATCTTTATAGCGAAGCCAACAAGCTACTAAGTGTGTCTCTTTTTTCATAACAAAATATCCATTTCTAAACCTCTGGACCTATCTATACAACTGATCAGGTGACAAAAAAAATTGCAATGATATTTTTACTAGCAATCAAAATGATTAGCAAATGAGTACCTAGTAACTGTTTACTGATTTAAATGAACGGGTGAATCACATCAAGGACCCTAATCTCTTTCTGTGTGTAAAGCTGCCAGGAAACAGCCATGTGTGAATGGACATCCATAGTGTCCATTTCTCTTTTTACCAAATTGAATTTTTGAATGTGTCTTAATCATTGCTTTGTTTGAAGATGTCTATTTCAAACCTGAATATTGTATTTTCAATCATCATTATATGACCACTAAACAATAAAAAGTCTGAATTGAATACATTTCCCTCCTTTATTGTAAATTGGTCTCTTTAGTGTCTCCATTCTTTTAATCAACACTTTGTTGGGTCTATTAATCCCAAAATCTTTGTCAAATTTCAGTGTCTGATGAAAGATGCCAACACACCTTTCTTACAGTCTTTCTATAAAATATACTATAAGCCAATATTTAGCCAGCAGTTATTGAATTAGTAACCTAATCACTGGCAGTTTGGCCCTACTCAGAAAATAATTTTCTTAGAAATTTTAGTCAGTATATTCTTTATATTTTCATCCTTAAAACTACATGGGACCTGGCTGGTAGCACAGTGGGTAAGGCGCCGGCCTGCGAACCCAAAGGTCGCAGGTTCGATTCGATTCCCCAGGCAGGGCACATAACAAGGTTGCAAACCAGGTCTCGCGTCAGATCTGTGGCTGGAGTCAGGTGAAAGGCAACCATACATTGATGTCTCACTCCTTCTCCGCCTCTCTCCCTTCCCCTCTTTCTAGAAATAATTAAATAAAATCTTAAAAACAAACAAACAAAAAAGAAACTACATATGATAGTCCCTTGGTCTTGCAATGAACTTCAACTGTTAATGTTTTTTTCTTCACAAGATTTAATGAATCTACCATTGCCTATGTTAGTAATATCTTGTTAGGAGAGAGTCTATACCTGTATTTCAGATATGTGGGGGGTGTCATCAGAATTTGTTATGGAATGTTAGTATCTCTGTTCTTCAACTCAATTTATTGCTGACAAGTAGACAATATTTAAAGATATAATAAGACAGATGAGACTGACAAAAGTGACAATGTAGTTAGAAAAGATGAATAAGGACTGAGGCCCATGGCACTCCATTGAACTGTTAGATGAATTAAATGTTAGATGTGTAGTTTATAAACATATGGGTTAAATATGCTTTCATTAGGATATGTTGTTCAGTGAAATACTTTGGAGATGCCTGCTTTCACTCAGTTGAATGTAGTAACAGAAATAATTACACAAGGGCAGAAGGGCCATGATAAAAGTATGAGTGAGTCATCATCATGCTTTTGTAACTTTGTATTTTGGAATAATTTCAAGTTCACAGAAAGATGCTAAGAATACTACAAACACAAAACCCATATATACTCTACCTTGATTTACTAATTCTATCAATCAATGTATATGCATATTATTTTTGATGAATCATGTGAGTTAGTTGGGGTTCATGTATACTTTTATCAGCACCCATGTATACTTCTAAGACAAGGATGTTTTTGTTCATAGCTTCAGTCTAATTCTCAGAATTATGAAATTTAACACTGATACAATATTATAATCTACTCCACGGTCCACACTCAGATTTTTAAATTTGCTCACTAATGTCCTTTAGAGCTTTTCATTCTCCACTTCAGGATCCAGTCAATAGTAACATACTGTGTTTGGTATCACTTTTCTATAGTCTCCTTTAACCTGAAACAGTTCCTCAACCTTTTTAAATCTTTACTAATTTTGAAACTTTTAGAGGGTACAAGCATATTATTTTACAGACTGTCTCTCAGTTTGGAGTTGCCTAATATTTTCTCACAACTTGGTTCAGGCCATGCATTTTTAGCAGAAAGGCCACAGCAGTGATACTGTGTCTGTCTCAATGCATCATATTGAGGCCCATGGTGCCAGATTGCCTTCTTCTATTCATTTTTAATGTTCTATTGTTAGTACAATTACAGATGCCCCATTTTTCTACCTTCACTTCATGCCACCCTGCCCTCCCTCCTCTTCCATCGGCAGTCCCCACACCATTGTCCATAACCATGGGTTCTTTATGTATATTCTTTGACTAATCCCATTGATATTGGTGAAACTAACTTTGATCCATTTCCTTATCATACTGTCACCCAGTAGCTTTAGAACCCATTGATTATTTTCTAGTTTTTTTTCCATTCCTTCTATATTTATTAGTTGATACTTTATTGTAAGAAAGCTTTCTCTATATAGCAGAAAGAAAGAAGGAACTTGTACCCTTTGCAACAACATGGATGGAACTGGAGAGTATTATGCTTAGTGAAATAAGCCAGTCAGTGGAGGACAAATATCATATGATCTCACCCATTATGGGACAATAATGAGCAAAACTAACAACAAGCAAAACAGAACCAAGTATATGAATACAAGGAATAGGCCTTCAGTGATCAGGGGGAAAGGGGTTGGGGGGAGGGGGGAGGCAGAGGCAAGAAAGGGGAGCAGCTTAGACAAGAACCTAGTATAGAGGAACCATGGACATGGACAACAGGTGGGATTGACTTTGGGGCAAATGGGTGGGTAGGGAGGGGGACAGAGGGGAGCAAAAAGGGGATGGATGTAATACAACAACAATAAATTTTTTTCAAAAATAAATAAATAAAAACAAAAAAAGAAAGCTTTCTCATCATACTAATTTACTTCTTTAGATTAATATAGTATAAATTCATGATTTTTTATTTTATTCAATTAGCTCAATCCAATGCTTTTATTATGTACTTTATTTTTTTTTAAGTGTATTACTTACAGGTCCTGCAAATTACATGGCACACCTAGGAACACACAGCAAGGTCTCAAGTAGAAAGACAGAACAGTCCTCGGCTTCTGGTTTTGTTGGGGTCAAAGATGGAGACAAGGAAATTTAAAGCATTGGAATGGGGAAATCGAGCAGCCCAAATCGTCAGTAATTGAAATCAAACAAGATCTCTAAAAGAAAGGAGGGGTGGGGTTGCTTTTTTATTATGCACTGTAATACTTAATTTATTTTATATTTAGCCAGTGAAACCTCTTATTGCTGGTTTCTGTGTTCTTTGCTTTATCACTATCATTCTTTGAGTACCTCCTTAATTTCTGGCTTAGTTATACTTCCACTGTACCAGTCTCCTCATCTTGATCTATTTTAGTGGAGAATGGCGTTTAGAAAGCAAGTACTGAATATTCATGACATTGCTTTTAGACCCTCTCCCCAGACAGAGCTGGTTAACATTTATATATATGCATACACACATTATATCTTTTACTTTTTTAATTGTATATATTGAGTTTTGACAATATAATTAAATTATTGGGTTAAAAATATGGGCAATTATCTTTTAGATTTCCTCTAATTTCTCCTTCCACCTTCTCCTATAATTTTATTATATAAGTATTAAATAAGTATTCACAAAATAATGTTGTATCTGCTTTCTATTTTATATCATTATTTTTGCCAGTTGTTTAGTCTTAGTCCCATAGTTAATTCAATGTCACTGAGAATTTTATCATACATCCCCATTCCCAAGTTTTTGATTTGATTAATTTTTGGTTTTATGAAATTCACATTTAAGTAATTTTCAAAATATATGGGTATTGTATAACTGCCACTCCTACTGAAGTTGGCCTGGACACATATTCATTGGTTTCACCTCTTATTCTCAGAATTCCATTGTCTCCTGGCACTCAAAATTGCTATGAAGAAGTCTGAGGTAAGTACGTGTTTCCCCCTTTCTTTGTAACTTGATTTTACCATCTGAATGCCAGCAAAATGTTTTCTTTTCCCTGATCCTAATAAGGATATGTCCAGATACTTATGTTTTATGTCAATTAGATTGTGCCCATTTAATCTTCAGATTCAGGTACTCCTTTTACTCCATGTTTTTTCTTTCATTATGTCTTTAACCATCTTTCTTAGCCCATTTATTGGTGTTTGCACTTCAAGGATACCAATTATTTTTTCACATCTACTGATTTTTGTATTTCCCTTCTGTTTCCACAATCATCTCAAGAACATTTTCCTTCCTACCAGTGATCTCATCTGCTGTTCTATCTTTCTTGATTCTAACTTGTTTTTATAGATTTATAAAGGTCATTTTAAGTTCTCAATTTATCTCTTAACTCAGAAGCATTTTTTTTCTGTTGCTTTATTGCTTTGTTTTTGAGCTGACATCTATGGAATTTGTTTCTTTATGTAATGAATTTTCATTTATAATGCATAGCATTGGGTACTTGTGGAGGACGTTAGATTTCTGCTTTGTTTTTATCCTCTCAGATTTTTTTCAAGTGTATTTATTCTCAGCTTTTTAAAATTTATTTTGTTCTTATTGCTGTTATTTTGCTATAGTATGGTTGCAGGTTGCTATGCCACTTCATTTCACTTTGCTCATGGTTAGCACAAATAGATACTTCTAAACAGTCTCTTCTCTGAGTCTGTAGGGTGAATCTCTTTGGCTCCCTTCCTACCTTCTGAGAACGTTGTTTATCTTTCTTTCAGAGCAAAGAGATTCTTCAGGTATTAGTACATTTCTTTGGCTGTAACCTCAGAATATCTTAAGATTTTCAATTTTCAAGCAGCAGTCAATTTCCTCAACAGCCACTTCCAAGAATGAATAAAAATTAATAAGGCAATAAGCATTGTAGCATTATATATACAAACATGTACTGTCTTCTCCAGTCACATGAGACAATCACTTGTCAAAGACAAGGATAATGAAATTTAACTTCTATCAAGCACATCATGGTTTGGGAAGAACATTTTTTCTTTCTTCAATCATATTTGACATTTGGTACATCAGCTAGAAATGCTTTACCACTGCCCTGACTAAAACATGATACTGAAATTTGAAAATATTTTTCTCTTTCCTTTAATAACTTGCTCCTCTACAGAAATCTATATGCCAAGGAAGAGATGTCATTTTTCCTCCTCCCTGCAGGTACTAGGTTGGTTTTGTTGTTGAGATGATCTGTTCAAGTCTTCAGTGCATTTGGTATATCTGGACACAACTTCTTCCCATCTACAGGGATGCCATAAATGCACTGTATTCTCAGAGCACGTGATAAAGGTCCCAAAGCATTCACGTATCAGTGCATGTGAGTGTGTCATGGTCACAGAACACATACATGACAAATATGTAAAAATTCTAAAAACATATCTACATGAAACTGGAGAGTTAGAAGCACTGCAACCTGGAGAAATATTTACATTTATTGAAATCAAAAACACTAAATATTATTAGAAGAAAAGCTTGTAAGGATCGACTCACCATTTAAAACTATTTGTTAAGCATTTAAATTGTTAGAGAGTTTTTGACTTTGAAAAGCAGGAAAAGAAAAGTGAACCCAGTGTAGTTTGCTTTTTACACTTGGAGCTAGTAATTGACCTCAGTGATTTCTTGTCTAGTAGGAGGCACTTGGCATAAGTGGGGAATTTTGCATTTCTCCTATGTATATTTCCATCCTAGAAGATTTTTCTTCTGTTTTTCACATTCTATGTTTCTTTCTTTGAGGTCCTTGGTGATACAGGAACAAGTGTATGGTCTGCCAGCAGACACAGGGCCACACAAGGCTGGATTTCTTAGTCCTTAATAAGTACCTGATCCCCTGGGGATGTACCTGAAAATACAGATTCTAATTCTGGCTCTAGGACAGGATAAAGACCTGAGAATTTGATTTTCTAACAATACTGCTTGTTAGAGGGTTACACTGTCAGTGACAAAGGATCTGCACACTACTGATTTAAAAAGAATGGCTCAATTTTAAGGTCCCAGAGGTACTGCAGTGGCCAAGGAGTGAGGAGTTCTTTCAGTGTATCAAATTGCATGCAGATCTCCATGCAAGTACAAGAGATTTCAAAATCCTCTGATGTCTTATTTTTCTCTCCTTAATCTATTCTTTCTTTCCTTCTTCCTTCCTTTCTCCCTCCTCCCCTCTTTTCCTTTTCTATCCTCTCCCTCCCCTCTCTTCCCCTTTTCCTTTCTTTCTTTTCTCTCTCTTTTGTTTTTTGTTTTTTTTTTTGTCTTCACTTACTTCACTGACCTTAGTCCCCACCCTCTTCTCCATTTCCTTCTTCTATAATTAAAAAGATGGCTGAATCACAATATTCAGAATTAGAATATAGGAACATTATTTTTATGACCTTTCCCCCCAAGACTTTAAATATTTTGAGTTTGCATTATCACTGTTGATGTTATTTTAGGTTAAAAACAAATTGCAAAGCACAAGAAATCTGACTCAACAGTAAAGTACGGTAAATCAACATCTTTAATACTCCCACAAACCATAATCTATAATTCATAAGGGAGAAAAAAACAAATATATGCTCAAAATAAAACAACTCCAACACAAAAAGTAACTCCACATTATTGAGTATAAATTTATTTCTGCTCTGATCTCAATTACTCATTACCAAAAATCTTGTATGCTGTACAAGAGATTTTATGTTTCTAAAGAGTGTAGCCACTGATTTTTAAAAAAGTCTGTTCCACTGGTGGCCCAGTGGATGGGCGCTGGCCTGTGAACCCAAACTTCACTGGTTCAATTCCCAGTCAGGGCACATAACCAGGTTGGTTGCAAGCCAGGTCTCCAGCCAGGTCCATAGCTGGAGGCATAGTTGTGAAAGGTAACCATACACTGATGTTTCTCTCCCTTTCTTCTTCCCTCCCTGCCCTTCTCTCTAAAAATGATGAATAAAAATTTTTAAAAGTATTTTCCATCTGGGAAAGAAAGTCTGTGTCTTTGAAACCTAGAATTGGATAGCTTTTCAAGGTAAATTTTCAGTTTTTCTGATAAACAACCATATTCATTCTCATGACATATCCCCACTATCTTCCATTGTGATTTTGTTAACGTTTGTCCTTCTGAAACTGCAAATATATAGTTATTTCCTTACTTAATTCTGTTTGCTTACTATATCAAAAACTTGTTAATAACAAATAGATGTTCACAGTTCTTTATTTAAATTGCTGTTTTTTTAGAGACCTACACAAGTATGAAAACACTTTTTCCTTTAAGAGTTTTTCTGTCCACTAAAATCATTTATATATGCACCTTAGCATAGCTTTTGACCCATTTTTTTCCTGGTGCTTATTTTTTAAACATTATTTATTCTGAATCCATAGATAGCATTTATGTGCTCTGAATTAAGTCCATGAACCAATCAAAACAAATCTTCAATATTCCACTCATAAGAATGTTCTGTTATTCCACTCACTACCCAAAATAAACAGAATTATTCTACCCATAAGCATGCCCTATTATTCCACTCACTACCCATCATAAACAGAATTATTATCAAAACAGCCTCACCAACTAAGTTTAAAAGCACAGTTTTAAGCAACAGCTACCTTTCACTACATTCCCACTTCTCTGGAATGTGTAGTGTATTCAATTTAAGAATTGACTTTCTCTTAAACATTAGCTCCGAAATTAAAACTTAAGTTTGATTCTTATGTTGTCACTCATTACAAGTCTAAGCAAATACTCCTCTTCTACTGTATGGAAATAGATTTATATCATACCTTTCTAAGATAATCAGCTATTTGGGCCAACAGGTAAAAGTCTCTAGGTCCTATGATAATTTAAGACTTTCACAGGGCAACAAATTAAGTGTAGCCAGTTTATTTAAATATAAACATAGGTAGAATTGGAAAGGACTAATGAGGAGCTGTATAATGAGACCCCTTTGAGAATAACAATAACAGAAAAGGGGGTGTAAGATTTATGCCACACCAACATTGCTAGCATAAAATGTCTCCTTCCTTGTGAGCATACAGAAAGTGCCTATTTATAGAAATAGAATATAAGTAAGAAAATGTCCTTGGTTTCTCCTCTCTGTAAGCTGATGATAAAAAACAATTACTTTGGGGACTGGAGAAAAGGAGGCACCTCTAGTTTCTGTAAATAGCTTGACATTAGAACAATCTGAGTCTCAGGTGTTGCTCCTCAATCAATACTAAGTTCTGTGGTTAAAAGAGCCGCATCAACTGCTTTTCATCTGGTGTATAATATCAAAAGGGTTATCTCTATACAGAATGAAGAGGTCACTAATCAAATTGCAATGACTCCCTCATACTGTTATCATTCATTGATTGTTTAATTGCCCCTGTATAGAATCTCCTCTTTTAATTCTTGATTATTAGAGGGGAGAATAGTAACAAAATGTTCCCTCCTAATACCCCTTAAACTAGACAGAAGAGCAGATCTTTACAGCATATCTCTTTAAATAATGTATAATGTATTTAAAATTAAATATGAGGAGGTATAAATTAAAGAAAAGCTGAAGAAAAGAAAATCTGGCTTAGAGATTACTTGATAATAAAAAAATAAAAACAAAGTTTTCAAGAGATGCTCAGTATTGTTAGTAATCCCCATGGCATAATATATGATGCTGAATTCTATAGTTTAAAAAAAAATTGCAAATCTATTTCCTCACAGATCTCAAAATTTATTAGGAAAGAGAGAAAATTAACATTTGAAAAAAATAAAGTGCTATGGATACTCTAATATGTAAACTATACAGGATGCTGACTTTTGGATTTTGCATATAACGTTAATGTAAATATCAATCCTGTTTGTTGCTGCTTTTGCATTTCATAAAGGTTTTTAGTGTGGAAGACTCTAGCTTTGTCATGCTTGGTAAGAAAGCACTTAGATGGTATGATATCAACAATATCACAAACTTCTGAAAATTTAAAGACTGCCATCCTATCGGTAGCAATATTTCAGGAGGGTAAAAAGAAGTTTTTAACATATGCTCTTCTTTAAAGATAAATTAATAAACAGACAAACCAACCAAATATAAATGACTCAGTAATCCTGGACTCCTTTCTCTGCCACATGAAGGCAAAGGGCTCCTCTCTTTCCTTCCCTGCTCTATGGGTAGACACTGCCTCTCTTATTCAGGCCTCTTCTGTTCTTAGTGGCTGCCCTTTGCCTCTTGTTGGTAGGGGTACCTGGCCTAAGTGGACTCAGTTATTCTTGCGGCCTGGGGATCTAATGGTTTTTCTATAAGTTGACAAATTAATAGGTTTTATCACCTGGAAAATATAAGAAACAAAGATTTATGAAAATGCTCTAGGGACCATAGTTAATCTTTCTTACAAATAACATTACATAGGATATTATTTGGGTTTAGTGCATTTAGTGTTTTTTCTAAGAAAATAATGATCTGGCCACCATAGCAAAGCAGTGATTTAGCAATCAGTGATTTAGCAGAGATTTAGCCCAGCTCACCTTCACTGAGAGTATCTGCTTTGTCTGGGCAAGTGAAAACTTGTTCACCACTATTTCCCCTAAGAGATTTTTAAAGATAAATGGAGCCCAGTAAAACATCTTTGATTCTTTAACTTTAATTAAATATTAAAATCTTGTTCAGGATCAAGATGGAATTGTGAGTAGACACTCTTATCCTCTTTGCACAACCACAAAAAGAACTGCACATAAATCTCAAAACAAGTAATACCCAGAAATGTCAGAAAATTAAACTGTATGGAAGTCCAAAAACCAAGGATTTAAGGAAGCCACATTCATCTAGAAGGGTAGGAGGGACAGAGGTGTGAAGATGTGAAAATGGGATGGAGTTGTGAGGAGAGTTGGCATGGCTCAGAGACATGGTGGCAGAATGAACATGGGAGTCCCCACATTCACCTGTGGTGGATAAAAATCAGAAGGGATACCCTTGGAGGTAATTATCTCAGCCCAGGATTCCAGCACTGGGTACAGAATCCCCATAGCTTCTGGCTGCAAGTCAGTGGGAGCTTTGGCTGGTGGCTCAGTGGATAGGCACAGGCCTGAAAATCCAAAGGTCGCTGGTTCAATTCCCAGTCAGGGCACATAACCAGGTTGCAAGCAAGGTCTCCAGCCAGGTCCGTAGCTGGATGCAGGTGAAAGGCAACCATACATTGGTATTTCTTTCCCTTTCTTCCTCCCTCCCTACCCTCCTCTCTAAAATAATTAATAAAATCTTAAAAAATAAAAAAGCCAGTCAGGATGGGGCAGTGAAAGAAACTGCCATAATTTTAGGAAATTTCACTTAAAGGGCCCTAAAATGTATGCAAACCCACCCACTCTGGGATTGAACCCCAGGACAGCAGCTGGAAGGGTACCAGTTGCAACTGGGGAGGGGCTGCAGTGACTGGACATGGGGTAAGTGCCAGGTAAACCTCCAGAAGCCAGGCAGCAGCACAGTCCCCTTTCTTAGACCTCCCCCCACATAGGATCCCACATGGGTGATTAGTTAAGTCTCTGCCCAACATAATTTATAGGTGTCTTTTCTATAATAGGCCATGCTATTAAGATAGGCAATTAAAGCAGCTCTACCTACTACACAAAAACAAACACAGGAGGTTACTGAATTGAGGAGACAAAGAAATATGGCCCAAATGAAAGAACAGAACAAAACTCCCCAAAAGAACTAAATGAAATGGAAATAGCTAATCTATCAGATGAAGAGTTCAAAACATGAGTGAGTGGGATGCTCAAAAAACTTATTGAGTATTACAACAACATAAGGAAAGAAATTAAGGTTATACTAAGTAATATAAAGAACCAATAGTGAAGAGAAGGGAGCTGGGTGGGATTCAAATCAATGATTTGGAACATAAGGAAGAAACAGTTAACCAGTATAGAATGAGGAAATAAGAATTCAAACAAATGAGTATAGTTAAGAAGACTCTGGGACATCTCCAAATGTGCCAACATCTGAATCATAGGGATACCAGAAAGGGAAGAAGAGCAAGAAATTGAAAACTTGTTTGAAAAAATAATGAAAGAAAATTTCCCTAATTTGGTGAAGAAAACAAACACATATGTCCAGGAAGCACGGAGAGTCCCAAACAAGCTAGACCCAAAGAGGACCACACCAAGAGACATCATAATTAAAATGCCAAAGGTTAAAGATAAAGAAAGAATCTTAAAATCAGCCAGAATAAAGCAGAGTTACCCACAAAAGAACACACATAAACTATCAGTTGATTTCACAAAAGAAACATCACAGTCAAGAAGGGACCAGCAAGAAGTAAGGAGGTACAACCTAGATTACTCTATCCAGAAAAGCTATAATTTAGAATGGAAAGGCAGATAAAGTGCTTCCCCAGACAAGGTAAACCTAAAGGAGTTCACCATCACCAAGCTATTATTACATGAAATGTTAAAGGGACTTATTTAAGAAAAAGAAGAATATCAACACCATGAATATTAAAAAGACAACAAATTCTACAACTATTAACAGTTGAATTTAAAACAAACAAACAACTAAGCAAGCCACTAGAAGAGGAAGAGAATCATAGATGTGAAGATCATTTGAAGGGTTATCAGCTGGGTGAGGCAAAGAGGAGAATGGGGGGAAAAGATGCATTCATCAAAAAGTATACTAGGTAGGTACAGAACAGGGGAATGTTAAGAATAGCATAAAAAATGGGGAAACCAAAAAACTTATATGCATGACCCAAGGACATGAACTAAGGGGGTGGGCTGGCTGGAGGTAAGGGGAGTGCTAGTCAGAGGGGGGCAAAGGGTAAAAAGTAGGGCAAGTGTAATAACATAATCAGTAAAATATACTTTTAAAATGTCAATGGTTTATATCACAAATGAGTGCTATACTGCATGCTTTTTCAGAACTCAATAACTATGTCAGATC
The DNA here is from genome assembly GCA_004026585.1 of Noctilio leporinus. Classification (NCBI taxonomy): domain Eukaryota; kingdom Metazoa; phylum Chordata; class Mammalia; order Chiroptera; family Noctilionidae; genus Noctilio; species Noctilio leporinus. Next base: position 181,440 of record PVIW01001572.1, read on the forward strand.
ATCTCACCGGAATATTGACTTCCTGAAACTATAAGCTACCAGAATCTGGCAGTGGGTATATATTCAAAATACTGGTATCATGTTTGCAATATTCAAAAGCGATTCTTTAAACATACTTTATTTTAAATATTAATAGGAAAATCAGTTATTCAAAAGAAGACTTAAGCTATTATAGTGTTAAATTTTAAATGTGTACTTTAAAAAATCATAGCTATTCCAAGTTTTACATCATGTCATTTTGGTGTTCTTTTCTTTAAAAGATATAAAACAATATTTCTGAACTTGTTGATCTTCACAATTCTGCTAATTAAACCAATGATATAGAGTAAACCTATTTTAGGAACACAGGAAGTTTTTATATAAGTATAGTAAGAAGTTGCATTTGTCTCCTTTGATAGACCTGCTGTAGAAGCAACTTGAGGTAAGAAATAAAGACTGCAAAGTTAAGTATGAATGCTTAAGATTTGGAGTCAGACACACCTGAACTAATACCAGTTTATTTTCATGGAATACATGACATTGGGCTTAGGGGTTTTTCTAATTTTTGGTTCCTACTTACTTTGCTAATTTTAAAATAGAGATAATCTCACAGATTTGTTTGTTATTGATGATATTTGTTAATTTCTGTTCATTAGGTTTGGTGCAGAGAAGGTTGAGAGAAGTGGAAGATTGCAGCAGGGCATGTTTTTCCTCTCAGATCCTTCTTTGACCAACTTCTCTTCTTTCCTTGTCATTCTCATAGGAAAAGGACCATATGATTTTCTGTACATGAGACAAATGCTCAAGAAGAGTCCAATTTAATATGTAATTATAATTGCATAATGTACTTTCTATATAAAAATAGGTTTAAATTTCTTAATGATACTATGATTGTTCTATACTGTATCTTAGTATTGGGATGCTTTCTTAAATAGTATCCCATATTCTTCCATAATCATATAACATTTCAAATGGAAAACCAAGCTTAAGCAGAATACTGAAAGATGTGTCCACTGATGGGATGCATTTATACTCAATAGCAATGCAATTTTACCATGGCCACCAGCCAACTGGCTCAGTTCTTGAAAAAAACAGTAGAAAGGCTATGAGATATAAACAGGAACTTTGGGGAAGAAACAACACAGTGTTGTTGATCATAATACGGCTGTTACTATGGACTCAGTCTTTCCTCTCTCTACAAAAACCTTAAAGGCATTGGTTGGTTCACTGAAAGTTATGCTTTTTGCAAGGAAAGGAGAACCAGCATTCAAGTTAAAACTGCTGCAATGCCAAAGCGGAAAGTGGTCATCTCTGCTGCCTGCTCCTTGGGTTGTTCTCTGCTGTTGAAACTCTCACCTCCATTACTGCTCACAGAAAATGCATGTATGTGTTTTAGACAAATATTTTGCTTACTTTGAAACTACCCCTTTCTCATATTTTATTTGTTTGTCATCTAACTCATGGATCAGGATCACATTATTTATTGTCCTCTGACAGTCAAGTCAGGTTTCCTAATAGACTTTATATTGGTTTCCCATACATTCCTTTCTCTGTTTTATCTTTCTCCCTCTTTTGATTGCAAATCCCAGCTTGGGTGAACAAAGAAAATTCACTTGTAAAAACAAAAGGCAAAGAAAGATGGGCATGCTCCCAGTGCGGCTCTTTCAGGGTGAGATGGGAGTAATGGTCAGGTGAGACTGGAAGAGGAAAGCATTCTCAGCTACTGGGAGGTGTCAGCACATACTGACAGTAAGGAGAAATTATTACAAGGCCTGGAGAAATAGCTCTAGAACATCTGGGCTACACTGATAACCTGGGTGCATATTTCTTTAACTTTGATAAAGCATGAGAAGGAATCGATTTACAAAGAACCCCAGCTATCTCCATGCTGTCGTCATCTGAAACACTACTTGGGGAGGTAATTTCAACTTTTATTCCACCATGAAAAAATGAAAACCTATTCTCCAAAAGTAATCAGAGTAATGTCTTCCTCATTAAAATGCCTTTGCATTTGTTGTTGACATTGCAATACCTACAGAGGTCTCATTACTGTTGTTTTCCATATTTTTGTTTTAAATTATTGATGAGCTATAGTAATACTGATCCATGAATGAGAACAGGCAGAGGCAGGGAGCTAAGAAATATTTTTCAGAGAGCAATTGAAACAAAACAGATATGCAACTGTCAAACCTGGAAGGCAGAAAATGTACATAAGACACAGTTGGGCTGTTTAATTTGTGAACTACTTAAGCAAGTCAAATTTCTTCTCAGTATTATTTGTAAGAATCACTAATGTGATGAGCCTTGAACTCTTCCAAGCATTGTCCTTGGCTGGGGGCCTTCTGCTCGTCCTGCAGCTCATTACCTTAGCAATTATAGTCCAAAAACATCATATGGCAATGATTTAATTGGCTTTATATCTAGTTCCAAAGGTAAGTGTCACAGGTGTTTTGGTCCTGTTCCCCACTTTTCCTATTTAGAAGCAGATTATTCAAATAGCAGAAAGAAATGTCATTTCTGTTGCCATATGGAAAGCCCAACGCTACAGTCATAGAAAAATTCAAATAGAAAAAGTCTAGGTTTCTCAGACTTGCGAGTCTGAGTAAGATTCTATTGCAATATAAATGAATAGTGTTTTCATATAATTAAAACATTTACCAATAAATATTAAAGCAAAATTCATAATTTAATCTGTCATAAAATAGTTTCAAAACTTTGATGTACATATAATACCACAGTGATCTCAGGTTATTCAATTCATCATGACCATTGAATGCTATTTTTAGGAGTATTACTAAAATTTAAAATAATGAAATCCTGAACCACTTAAATTTGAATTGACTTTATTTATCCCAAGGTTTAAATTTTGTTTATTATTGTTTGGGATAAAAATCCAATATTTCCTCATTGAAATAACTTTATATATTTAATTAATATGTTGAACTAAATGTGTGAACATGTAATTCAGCAAATCCAAATTTTTCAAAAAATAAGAAGAAAATTTTATATTTATTTTGCTAAGTGAAGACCAAAATCTACAGCTTTCTGTAACCCTTTAAAACTCTCAGTTAGTTAACAAGACACATTTTCCTCTTAATTTTACCTCTTCATTGTCTCCATCCCTAAATCAACTTCTGAACCTTGCAAATGAAGTTGGATTTCTTTGGCTACATTCCAGCTGATCAACAGAAAGTTTTTGAAGATAAAACTCCTTCCTCATTCCAAGAATTGATAAAGCAAGCATTAAAAATTTTAAGGTGACAACCAACTTCTTTTCCCTTTAATATCTATCTAGTTTATCACCACTTTCTAATCTCATTACCATTGTCTCATTGCCCACAATTCATTTCCTCAGATCTGGACAATTTCACCTACTTCTTTTTTAAAGATCACATTTTATTAATTATGCTATCACAGTTACTTCAAATTTTCCCTTTGCCCCCCTCCACCCAGCAACCCTCACTCCCTTAGGCCATCCACATATCTTTGTTCATGTCCATGGGTCATGCATGTAAGTCATTTGGCTACTCTATTTTCTATGCTATACTTTACACCCCCTGGCTCTTCTGTAACTACTTATTTGTACTCTTTAATCTCTTTAATCCCCTCACCTTTCCACCTATTCTCCCACACACCCTCCTCCCATCTGGCAACCATCAAAATGCTCTCCATACCCATGATTCTGCCCCTGCCCAGCACTAGCAGCATAGTAGCAGCCAGCCTAGATTCACAGCTTGACTTCCCTGAGAATCTCTAAGCCCAGTCCAAATAGCAGCCATCTCAGATTGCTCTATAGCTCAGGCAGTGTGACCCCAAGCAAAACACAGGTGGGGGCTGACCTTGGCCTGCACCACCCAAGAAACCCCGGACCTGTACATCCCGTGGTCAGCTACAGACTACGTCAGATCCTCCTGCACAGCTGATCCTCCACAGAGGGCAGAGGTTGGTGGTCAGTGGTCACAGCCAGTCCTTGTGGCTGATTAGCCTGGCTAAATTCCCCTCATTAACCTGCTAACAGCAATAAAGGTCCAACTACAAGAGGAAGATGTACTCAGCCCACACGAAGGGCATACCTTGAGTACCCACCTTGGGTGGTAGTGAAGGCTGTGCCACTGGAACCTATAGGACACCTGCTACATTAGGCCATAATGCAAAGACAGGGAGTCATAGAAACTCTATGTAATACATAGAAACAAACACAGGGAGGCTGCCAAAATGAGGTGAAAAAGAAACATGGTTCAAATGAAAAAATAGATTAAAACTCTAGAAACAGAGCCAAACAAAATGGACATAAGCAATCTAACAGATAGAGAGGTTTAAAATACTGGTTATAAGGATGTTCAAGAAACTTGGTGAGGACCATAACAATATAAATATGATCAAGTCAGAAATGAAGGATACACTAAAATAAAGACCAATTTATAGGGAAACAACAGTAAAGTGGATGAAACTGAGAATCCATCCAAAGATTTGGAACATGAGAAAGCAAAAAACAGCAATCACAAAAAGAAGAAAGAAAAATTAAAAAATAAAGAAAAACAAGGATAGTGTGAGCAGCCTGTGAGACAACTTCAAGCATTCCAACATTTATACCATAGGGGTGCCAGAAGGAAAAAGGAAAAAAAACACATTTGAAAAAATAATGAAATGAAACTTTAGTAATTTGATCAAGATAATAGACATGCAAATCCAGCAAGCACAGAGAGGCCCAAGCAAGATGGATGCAAGAAACCCACAACAAGACACATCATAATTAAAATGCTAAAGGTTAAAGACAAAGAATCTTAGAAGCAGCAAGATATACCTATAGGGGAATTTTGATAAGGCTGTCAGCTAATCTCGAACTTTACAGACTAGATGAGATTGGCAAGAAATATTCAAAGTCAGGAAAATCAGGGACCTATAGCAAAGATTGCTCTACCCAGTAGAGATACCATTTAGAATTGGAGGGCAGATAAAGAACTTCCCAGACAAGAAAAAAACTAATGGAGTTCATCATACCAAACCATTATTATATGAAGTGTTAAAGGGACTTACTTAAGAAAAAGAGGATCAAAACTATAACAAAAAATGGCAATAAATACACATCTCTCACCTACTTCTTAGTATGTCTTAGCTTTCAGTCTTTGCCTCAGCCCTGCTCACAGTTATTATTCTTAAATGCAATTCTGCATCTTTGTGCAGAAACCTGCCAAAGTGATCACAAAATCAGTCTTAAACTTCTTAATACTCTGCATAACACCTTTTATAAGCTGGATTCAAGCTCACTGCTAATATTACAGTCATTAGTCAGTCTTCAATAGCCAAGCATCTATCAATAATTATTGTGTTCTTTTTGCTAGAATGTTATTTCCTCTACTTTGCCTGTAAAAATCCTACCTATGTTTTGAGAACCTGTTCAAATAACATTTTCCTCATTACATCTTCCTTGATTATTCTGGCCGAAAGTAATTTTCTTCTTCTTTATGTTCCTTTAATATTTGGTTTTATCTTTCTCCTATAGTCTTTATTTAAAGTCTTCCTTCTAAAATTATTGATGTATAACTGTCAATTCACCCTGTGTGATCCTAATGCAAATATTCCACAGATGACACAAAGAAAAATTAAGATGGAGGTTAATATTTTTTCAACAATATTCAGCTTTAAAGCAAAATTCTACAGTGGTATATTATACACTATTTATCCTCATTGAATATCTAATAGTAAAATTTGGATATTAGCAAATTTTTTCTGATAATTGTGAACTAAGTTGTAATGTTCATGCCATTCTGTGGAATACATTAGAAGGAGTGACAATAAAAATAAAAATAATTTTTATATTCAAGTCTCACTAACAAAACTATAGCAACATCTGTAACCTAAACTCAATTTCCATGGTAGGGTCCTAGAGGGAAGGTCATGCATCATTTTCCTTATTGTTTCTCTCTTCCACAGATATAGCCTCTGTGCATTTCATGCTTACTCTGTGGTGCATAATGACCCAAATCATTCTTCCTTTGCCTCCCTTCCTTGTCCTTGACACCTTGCACAAAGATGTTTCTTCCCATGATGTCTCATAGTCATTTCCCTTGTCAATCTGCTCACTTCCGTCTCTTTATTGTGCTGTATGTTGAGAGGTATTAAGCTGTCCCCTCACAGCATAAAACTGCAAAACAAGGTGCTCACACAACTCACCAAAGCGGACTGTATTGGAAGATAGTATGAGTGATATTCTTTCTTACAAATACACCACCTTGGTGGATCTGGAGGACTTGGGCTCTTTACCTGCTGGTGTTCTTTACCTGGAGGCATTCCCTTCCTCACCTGGCATCCCTGTTAGCCCAGATTAATCGCTGTCCTTCATTTCTCACTACTGGACTTTTAGGCATCATCTGTCAACATCCACTGAACTGTGGCTTGATTTCTAGCATGAACATAGAGAATAGGCCCTTTTGGGGACCCACACTCCCGTAGGTATACAGCTACCTCCACAAAGCATAGCTGATGTACACTTTGAAGTTGACAGACATCCTCCATTATAATTATTAGGTTATATTTCTCTTTATTCACATTTTTCATGTGTGAAGCAAACTCACATGAACAGATTATTGATAGCATTGTATTTTATAATGGATGTGGCAGTGAGTAAAGTTTTTAAAACTGTTAGGCTTTTTTTCAAAGCCCATAATACAGTTGAGCAATTTTCTAAAGAATTGGTTTCATTGACCCCTTGCTGCCCTCTAGTGAGTATCTATTTTATCCCCCAGAGTTCCAATCTGGATGAAAGTTGACCTGAGGAAAGAAAGAGGAAGCCTGACTCAAATGTGCTAAACTTGATTCATTTCAGGCTCAGAGAGGTCATCTAGTCTCTGGAGAAGAGCTGGATTCCAGGAACCTTAAGACACTGTGCTACTTCACCAGAAGACAAACAAAAAAGAAAACATACAAAAATAACTTAGGAGCATAGTTAAAATTACTTAGAGCCCCAGTAATACCCTGAAAAGAATTTGTTCCTGCATCATTGCTATAGAATTAGAGCCAATTCAGTCACTGAGAGATTCCTCCAATCCTACTCTTAATTCAATACCCAGGGTCATACTGCTGTTCAGTAAATACCTTTTGAGTTCTGGAGCCCAACAAAATGCAGCCAACTGCAAGAAAAAAAATGTCTTGTGATAGCAAACAAACAAGTAACAAAAGGGGTTGGCCCTAAGGTATTATTTCCTCTCTAAAGAGTCTTACAATTTTTTTGATTGAAAGTTATTAAAGATTTGAGAATGGTCAAGTCATTGAATAAAGAAAAGATACTAAGAAAAGAGCTTATTTAGGTGCAGAACTTCCAGTCAAGATGGAGGTGTAGGTAGATGCACTATGTCTCACTCATAACTAGAAAAAATTTACATCTATCTCAAAACTAAATGAAAACAATGCAGAAATTTCAGAAAATCAAACTACGTGGAAGTGCAACAAATGAAGAAGTAAAGAAATAGCCACACAGGTAGGAAAGGTGGAGCTGGGAAGGACAGCGGCAGCGGCAGCATTGGAGCTGAGACTGTGCCAAAAACTGCAGTCTTACATTTAATCCTGAGAAATGACTCTGAGGCCAGACTGCGAAGCCCATGGTTTCAGCACCAGGAAAAATAGGGCCAGTGGCTACAGCAGCAGATTGGGGAATGAGATTGTGGTGAAAAACACAGTCATACATTTAAACTTGGCATGCTATCCCAGAACCAGATTGCACAGCCCCCTGTTCCAACACCAGGAAAAATATAGCCATGTTGCTTCTGTGAAAACCAGTGGGAGTTGGGACAGAGGAAGAAATAGCTGATCTCAATGGGTAAGCAGCATTGTTCCCTCTCAGACCCCTTTCCCACATACAGTGCCACAATGTGGTAAAACAGGTCACCAGCACTGACAAATTTCTAAGGTTTTGCTTCCTACAATGTAACAAATGCACCAGAACTACCTAAGACACAGAAAGCTGACAAGGAGAAAGCTGACAAGCAGAAAGCAGACAAGCAGAAAGCTGACAGAGTAGACAGAGGTATGGTCCAAAAAAGAGAGCAAATCAAGTTGCCAATGGAAGAATTGAGTGACAAAGAGATAGCCAACCTAACTGATGCAGAGTCCAAAATGCTGGTGATTAAGATGCTCACAGGTTTGACAGATATACTTAAATACAACAAATGCAGAAAGAAAGAAGTGAAGGCTAGGCTATGTGAAATGAAGAAAAATCCACATGAAACCATGGGTAAATGAAAGGAAACTGGGGTTCAAATCAGTGAATTGGAACATAAAGAAAAATTAACAATCATCTATCTTAACAGTACAGAATGAGGAAATGAGAACTGAAAAAAATGAAAGGCATAGGAACGTCTGGGGCAACTTTAAATATGCCAACATCCAAAGCATAGGGGTGCTAGAAGAGGAAGAGCAAGAAATTGAAAACTTATATAAAAATAATGAAAGAAAACTTCCTTAATTTGGTGAAGGAAATAGACATACAAGTCCAGCAAGCACAGAGAATCCCAAACAAGCTAGACCCAAATCGAACCACACCAACACACATCATAATTAAAATGTCAAAGGATAAAGATAAACAGAGAATCTTAAAAGCAGTAAGAGAAAAGAAGAGAGTTACCTACGAAGGGGTTCCTATAAGATTATCAACTGATTTCTCAAAGAAACTTCTTTGAGGCAAGAAGGGACTGCCAAGAAGTATTCAAAGTGATGAAAAACTAAGACTTACAACCACGATTGCTCTCCAGCAAAGCTATAATTTAGAAAGAAAGGGCAAATAAAGTGCTTCCCAAACAAGGTACAGCTAAAGGAGTTCATCATCACCAAGCCATTATTATATGAAATGTTAAAGGGGCTTACTTTAGAAAAAGAGGATCAAAATTATGAACATTAAAAAGACAACAAACTCACAACTATCAACAATAGAATCTTAAAAATACAAATAAAAACTAAGCAGACAACCAGAGAAAGAAAAGAATTAAAGCTATGGGGAACATTTGGAGGGGTGTCAGCTGGGATGGTAAGGGGCAAAGGGGGAAAGGTGCAGGGATTTAGAAGCATAGTTGGTGGGTGCAGAATAGACAGGGAGATGTTAAGAATGGTACAGGGAAAGATAAAACCAAAGAACTCACATGCATGAACATGAACCAAGTTGGGTGGGGTTGCTGGAGGGAAGGTGGCGCTAGGCAGAAGGGAGCAAAGGGAAGAGAAATTGGGACAAAATAACAGCATAATCAATAAAAAAAAAAAAGAGCTTGTTCAGTAGCTAGAAATATTTGTTCAGGATCTCCCTTTTTATTTTTTATTGAGAAATTCTGACTCATAAATTTTTTAGATGAATTAGGCTAAGTTTTTTCTAATAAATATGAGTATTAGGTACTAATATCCTAAAATTATAATAGAAAGCATTGAGATAAAAAATTCAGCATTTTAAAGTCAGGTACAAAAATCTCAAAGCTCTAATTTTTAGAAGGTAATTTATGTGTGGATCACAATATCCAAATCCTAAAAACATATGTCCTCTGATTAAATGTATAGAATAGCTTAATTACTTGCAGCTATTTTGTATGTGTGTGGGACTTTTAGTTTAATCAATTCATTTATTGACCATAAGAAATAATTTATTGCATTTCTTAGTGTTTCATCTTTTTCTAGAAGGGGCCATGAACAATAACCCAGTGTTACCAATTATAACTAAGATAAAATAATGGAATCTTCCCAGAGCACTGTTTCCCCCTAGGTCAATAGCCAAAAGAGTGATGACTCATGATTACTTATCAAAAAAATCAAGGAAGAAAACATACTATTTAATTGGTGAAGAATTCAGTGCTGTGAAACCAAAGTGCTGGTGTTATGTCATGTGTTTTAACACTTAACATTATACAGGTTTTGACGTGTCTGGATTCTAATGTCCAACATCAGATGCACTGGGAACACATTGCTCTGAGATCAGGAATAAACTGCTCCATAATCAACTTTTACCTACCAAGTACAAAGGCACTTACCACATAGATTAAGTTCATTTACCTGAAGGAAAAGTAGTCCCCATAAGTGTGTTGAGATGGTAAATGAGAAAAAAATAGTTAGATTTTATGGTTCTAAGAAAAATGTGAAATAAACAACCTCACAGAAAATTACAGTGAGAAAATCACCTCCTTTCATTCATTTTTTAAAGATTTTATTCATTATTTTTGAAAGGGGGGAAGGGAAGGAGGAAGAGAGGGAGACAGACATCAATATATGGTTGCCTTTAACCTGTGTCCAGCTACAGACCTGGCTGGAGACCTAGCTTGCAACCTGGTTATGTGCTTTGGCTGGGAATCGCATCAGCGACCCTGGGGTTCCCAGGCTGGTGCTCTGTCCACTGAGCCACACCAGCCAGGGTTTCTTTCATTCATTTGTTCAGTACTTAATATAGTGTTCATGAATTGAAGAGACAATCTTTGTTTCAAAAAGCTTACAAAACCTAAAATAGAGGCAATTCATACCAAGGCCTTACATCTGAATAGCACTTATGGCTCCAAAGCTCCTTCACAGACATTACCTAACCTGATTCTTGTACCAACCATAAGAAATAAATAGAACAGGGATAATAATCCCAATTTCACAGAGGAACCAGAAAATGAAGTGGCTTGTTCAGTATCACATTATTCACAAGTGTTTTAGATGGTACTAAATCCAGTATTTCTGGCTGCTTTCAGTATTTGGCAGACTTCTGGGAATATATCCTAAGAATTTCAAAACACCAATTCAAAAGAACTTAATGGATCCCTATATTTACAACAGTGCTGTATATAATAGCCAAGTGTTGGAAACTGCCTAAGTGCTCATCAGTAGATGAATGGATTTAAAAACTGTGGTCTATTAACACATGGAATACTAGGCAGCAGAAAGAAATAAGAAGGAATTCCTACCCTTTGCAATAGATGGAACTGGAGACTATTATGCTAAGCAAACTAAGTCAGTTAGTGAAAGACAAATATATAATCTCATTAAAAGAGGAATCTAATGAATAAAATTAACTGATAAGCTAGACAGAACCAGAGACATGGATACATGGAACAGACTGACAGCTGCCAGAGGAAAGGAGAGAAGGAAAGGGTGGAGAGAAGGGGTAGGGATTAGACAAAGAACATGTATGAATGACTCATGGATATGGACAATGGTGTGGGGATGGGCTGTGGGAGTAGGGGGTGGGCTGGATGGAGGAGTGCAAAGGGGGAATAATTGGGACAACTGCAATAGAATAAACAAGAATTAAAATTTTAATTAATAAAAGTCTCTTACCAATTGCTCTTTCCTTCTTTACAAATTCTTGAATCAAACTTAGACATTTCTTGCTCACAAGAACTTAAAATTCAATGTCTACCCAACTATGAAGTGTTAAATTATTCATGAATTCATAGAATTTGAAAGAAGACCTTTAAATTGTGTTGTCTAATAAAAATCGATCTCTCCTCCGAGAACTATTTTAATTTGAGTCTCCTAGGAAATACGATGAGCACCCAAATATTACTGAAGGTATTCTAATAAGAATAACACATGAGGAAAATCTACTGCATATTGTCAATGGAAGTTATAATTTGAAAGTTAAAATTAATTGAAAGATATTGCTTAATAAGATGTTACAAATAAGCACATTTCTAAGCCCTGGCTGGTGGCTCAATGGATAGGTATAGGCCTGCAAACCCAAAGGTCGCTGGTTCAATTCCCAGTCAGGGCACATAACCAGGTTGCAAGCCAGGTCTCCAGCCAAGTGTATAGCTGGAAGCAAGTGAAAGGCAACCATACATTGATGTTTCTCTCCCTTTCTTCCTCTTTTTCTGCCCTTCTCTCTAAAAATAATAAAATCTTTTAAAAAAATAAGCACATTTCTAGGAAAACTGTTGCTTGTTCAGCAGAATAACTGCTTATTTAATAATAAGGCTTCAAAACCAATTTAACAGATAATTATTTGAGAAAGTCACCAGTTAGTTCATGCAAGTTTATGTGTGGGGCTCACAATTGCTTTCTTGATATGTTGGCTTCTATATACTATTCTGAAACTTGTCCTGATTCAAAGTCTAGGATGACACGCTGACATTAGGAGATAGGCTTCTTAGCTCTTGAAGCAAAAGCAGGTCTTATTACACGTGGATGTGTGAATGTGACTTTGAAATGAAGGCTCCACAAATGGACTGCCTTACTATCTAAGAACTTTAAGTATGTATTTGAGTCGCCTCCCCTTCCTAGGCTTAAGATCTATGAAAAGCAGTGACATTTCTAATGACACCAAGTCCACTATGCCAATAAACCAGAATAAAAAGAAAATAGAAGAAAACCTTTCAATATCAAAACATGTTCCTACAATAGTAACATCTCTTTACAATGCAAATCTATGTTGTTCATTCTATAAGGGGCTTCCTAATCAGTATAACAATAGCTTCTAAAAGACCTATTTTTTCTTTTCTACGTCAGTGACAAGGAGATATCAGAAGACACCTTCCTTATCTGTTCATTCTCCCTTCTTCTTATACTCTTTAAAAACTTTCCCAAATTAAACATCAATCAGATAAGTGCAAAAAGTTCAGTTGCTGTTCCTGAAAAGAATGTTTTCATCATTGCTACCTAAATTTACATCACCTTATCCCTGCCAATACAAATCCAAATTCTGGAAATGCTTAGCAGCAAGCATCACTAGGGCAAATCGTATAGAAAATCATCAGTTTAAATTAACACTTATGTAGTACTTCCTTGTGCCATATAAGTTGTCAGGATCACTATATATACTGTATTTTCTAAAGTAACGTGCAAGAATACAACTAGCTATTTCATGAGAATCATTAACCTTATTTGTCAGAAAATGAAACTGAAAGTGAAGCAGTTTGCTCATAGAATGAAGATACTAAGTGCCAGTGTCAGGTTTTAAACTCAGGCCTCTTTACAACTCCTGTGGTATTGCTTCCATGAGTCCAAAACGCGTAAGCCCAGTGTTCCTTTTTTCTCATCTGTGAACAGGTGATGTGCCTTCCTATTTAATATCAGTTGATCAGCATTGAATGATAGCCAACTCAAAACTCAGAGCAATATTCAAGTTTCTTGAGTAAACAACGAGAATAACCATAGAGGCAGTGATGCACACACGAAGGACACTGAGGTAGGAGCACAGGCCTCATGGAGTTACAGGTTGCTCTGTGGTACCATGCCCTGAGAGAAGATGCTTCTTGGTGGGCACAGTGTGTTTCACAAATGGTAGCTAGTAACATTGGAAAAGTTGTGCTTATCCACTGAGCTCCCTGCTAACTGCACACATTGATTGGGCCTTCATGAGAACTTAACTAGACCCTGCGGGGCCAGACACTGAGGGCACTGCCCATCCATAGACCTGTCAGGGTGAAGTGGGGCATCTCTTAGGTGATGGAAGTAGCTCAGTGTCTATCTCTGGGCCAGAAATGATTTCTGGATGCGTGCTGATGCCTATGTGGTTATGGGGTCCACAGAGATAATTTATTCCTTGCCATATCTCTGTAGCTTGGAGATTTAGAACTCAGAAGTGAAAGAGGGAGAGAAGAAAAAAGATTTGATTTATTAAACAAGGATTTAGAATAAAATAATGTGCTGGGCAGTGTTGTAGAAATTATCTCATTTATGTTTAAGTAGATATTATCTGTATTCATTACTTGAAATGAGATAGAGATGTTAATGATTTAACCAATGTCATCCTAGTGCTATCCCAGAGAATAGGTCTGTATATTTTCCTCTCTCCTACCTAATTTCTGTGCTGAGGCACAGAGAATTTCAGTAACAACCAAAACTCATACCTTATGTAACAACACTGAGATTTGAACCCGCTCTGATTCTGTTCTCATGCACCAGAAAATAGTCCCTTTCTGTATCATATTTGGGGGATAGTTCTTTTGCTACATATTTTTATTTTTACATCCTGTGACTATTAGTCTCTTACAATCTATCTTGTGTATCTACAATTAAAAAGATACCCATAGCTCATTTAAACACTCAAATATTTGGCTTAGAAGCTAATTTGAATTATGCACTATATCTACTTTTTAGTTTTAATTGTTAGGGAATATTGAGTTTACTCTAAATGCTCCATCTTCTACAAATATAAAATATAACTATAAAAAAGCATCACTGTTTTCAATTGTAAGCCCTTTCTTCAGGCTTTAAATATCTCACATCCTCACTCGCATAGCAGACTACTTTCAGTCCAGTATGGTATGTGCATAAGAAAAGGAGGTAAATATTGCTAATAGATCACTGAATGAAAATCTCTTAAGAACTGTTCATATCGCACATATAATCATAGGAAAAAGGACTATATAACTTTTCCTGGTTATTGAATTTGCAGATGGTCATCATGCATGAAGGCAGGGAGTTGGCTGGATTGCTTATGCTGTGACAGACATCAGAACAAACACACGTGAAGTCTCCCATGTAAATCAGGGTATTAGATTCATTTAAAACTAACCAGCCATTTACACACTCGAGGACAAGAGACTGTCTTACAAGGAAACTGTAGAGGGCAGTATTGTTATGTATTTTGTATAAATGATTAAGAAACTATTTCCTCACAGCCAGACAGCCCAGGCATGACAAAAGTAGGCTTGATAGATTAAGAGTATAATCAGTTTCTTTAAAATAATACCTGGTTTATTACTCATATTTAAAAGTCACTCACAAAAGTTTAGAACATTAGCTGTCTATCCACTAACCCATACCCAAAATCTTCATTTATTTTATAACATTATTTTTATTGACTGTTCTGTCCTAATGACCATACCTTTTAATTAAAAATTATTCTGTTTTGGACTATAAAGAAACATGATAGATATTCAATGTTTGGCTATTTTAACATCATGTTGTAGTTGGTTTTGTTTTTGTATTCTTAAATATTTTGTGCTTAGTGCTTCTTTTTGCTCAATAGAAGTTTCAATAGTATCCTCCAAGATTACCTCTCAAACAAGGTTTTTCTTAGAAAAACAATACCTGCATTAGATCTTTTATACTATGAAAATGTTTAATAAAAAAAGCAAAAAAAATGAAAGCTTATATTAAAAAGCATTAATTCATTTTACTTTAAGCATTTTTTTAAAGTGGGAAAATGTTATTTCTAATCTGTCTATAATAATTCTAAAGAAAAGAAAGAACCTGCTGTTCTCAATATACCTTGGTACTTACTGACAATGAGATTTGAGCCATGTTTTCGTCATACCAGATGAAGACCCTGATCAGGATCTTGTATTCAAGCCATTCAACCATCCTTACAGCCTCTCCCCAGGCATGCTGCTAAAGGGATACACCAAGACATAATATGTAGCCTCTGTCCCCAAGGGACTCACAGTGTATTTGAAAGGTTAGGGTATGGGATAAATGTAAAAGGGAAAAGGAGCCCCGGCTGGTAGCACAGTGGATAAGACACCGGCCTGCAAACCCAAAGGTTGCGGGTTTGGTTCCCCAGCCAGGGCACATAACCAGGTTGCAAACCAGGTCTCCAGCCAGGTCTGTGGCTGGAGGCAGGTGGGACGCCAGGGCACATAACCAGGTTGCAAACCAGGTCTCCAGCCAGGTCTGTGGCTGGAGGCAGGTGGGACGCAACTGTACATTGATGTCTCTCTCCCTCTCTGCCTCTCTCCCTTCCCCTCTTTCTAAAAATAAATAAATAAATAAATAAATAAAGGGAAAAGGAATTATAAAAAAGAAAGTAACAATCAAATGCAAGAAATATGATAAGAAAGTTCTGTGTCTTTTGTAGTCCAGTGGTTCAGGGATTGGTTATTATAAAGTTTGCTGGAGAAGGACCTGCACCAAAAGGATGGGTAAATTGTAAAGAAATAAAAAATGAGGAATGCAACACTTCAGGAAGAATCAGCCACATACTCAAAAGTAGGACAGGACAGTATACCACAGTTTTAATGCATGTGTCACTAAATGACAGTTCTTGAAAAAGTAGCAAATTTCTAGCCCAAACTCTTCATTCCTGGATATCAGGTCATTATGTCACCAGTGGCAAAATTAGCTTACAACTCTTTAGCTTAGCCTCCTTCTCTCACCTGAGAAATATGAGGCACCTACATTACTGCCTTCACTACCACCTCCTTCACCACCCCAAGGAAATCTTTCTGTGTGCAGAACAAAACAAACAAGAAAAAAAAAAACTACTCTTAATTTTAATGAACTTAAATAAAAAGTGACTTGAATATGTATTATGGTCATTGGTTGACACAACCACTTTCTTAGTCTCCTGGACTGTTAGACTCCTGGGTAGTGGGATATGGTCGTAGCAGTCAGCATCATGCTGTGAGGCCAGATGAGGCACTGCAGTCACCTATGGAACTGGGAAGCACACTGATTCTAGCCTTCAATCCAGTCCAGGGGACAAGAACTCTCCCTCAATGAACTCCTCCAGTACTTTCTTTTCCACAGGGAGCATTCTTCTATGTTATACACTTTGGTACACTGCAGCAGATTTGATTATAAAAGTCTTGAGTTAATGTCATTATTTGTTGCTTACGTCTTCCACACTATATACTTTGCAAGCAGGTATCCCAGTACTTGTTGAATTTATAAGATCCTCATTTTCAGAAGATTCATCTTTCCCAGGCACCAACTTCTCCATATCTGACAATGACAGCCACTTTGAGGATAAAAGCACCTTGCTTTAACCTCACATCCATATTTAAACATTGTTTAGAATTAATAATAGAGAGTATTGAGCACAGATTAAGCACCAGGAGGCTTCTGAAAATGGAGGGCATATTTAGACTTGTCTGGCTGTGTAATCGAGCCTTGCATATGATATTCTGTACCACCTGGCTAATTCCCTCTAAGACTGGAATGCCTATTAAGAATTCTTTGAGATAAAGGCCTAACAAAGGGCATTTATAGGGATAAAGATATTTTAAAAAGACCCAAGAACTATTAAAAAAAAAAAAAGCCGCACTGCATAATGGAAAATATCTTTGAACCAATGTGAAAGATGATTCAACACATGCAATGTCCCTTTTATTACAAGCTGTTCTGTGGTCCTGTCAGTCAGAAAAGTCAAACCTACATACAACTGTGTGGTTTCCACCTAAGGGCTTGTGGAGGGTTTACTGGAAACCTTGGTCAATCAGCTTCTGGGCCTCAATCTTTACATCTCTCCCTTCCCCTCCCTACTCCTCCCAATCTCTCTCTCTCTGTCTCTCTCTCCTTCTTTCCCCCCACCACTCTCTCTCTCCTCAGCAGTGAAATATCATTCAATAATCGATATGCTTTTGGTATAGTCTCATTAAATTTTTACAAAGTACTAATTTGCACTCTCATTTGGGAAGTTCTGTTCAGTCATTCAGTGTTTTGGGTCTTACATCTTTCTGACATACATAGTGTAGGGATATGACTGAGATTAAAAACAGAATTCTAAAACTTGAAAGATTCAGGGTCCCTGGGATTTGAAGTCAAATGAATAATAATTCTACGGAACACAAACCAGGCTCTTGCCTCTCCAGGGTTGATGCTTAATGCCAAACATGTTTGAATTGTGGTTTTGCCAGTAAAGTACTCCATGGTCTTACAAAATGAAAAGCATTTTTCAAGTGGAAAATGGCTCCTATTTTTTTCTATGAGTCTTCAGAAAAAGCTGAATGCATATATGATAAGCAAAACAGGACCACTGGGAAAAATGCATTTACAAATGGATGCATTCCTTGAAAGGGTGGAAAATCCTGTACTGAATAAAAATTCAATAATGCTTAGGACCAGCCACCTGAAAATCTTGGGATTCAAGAGCTGGAGAAGACTCTAGAAGTTAAATAATTAAGCGGTTTTCTGTTCTGGTATAATTCCGCTATTATAAACCACTTTGCAACCCACTAGTAGCTAAGGATAAAGTAGTGGCATTTATAAGAGATTTGCCCATTTATAATTAAAGTTGATTTGGTTGCTTTCACACAATTTCTGGGGTGCTTCCTTAACTGAAAGAACAAGAGGTGGAATTATAGTTAGCCCTCCATATCTACTGATTCAAACAACCTTCAATCAAAAATATTTGAGGTGTCTATGTAGTTAGGCCTATGATTGTAAATGTCATGGTGTGTGTATTGAACATGCACAGACTTTTTCCCTCATCATTATTTCCTATAAGGTACAGCATGACAATTATTTACCGAGCACTTATACTATATTGGGCATTGTAAGTAATCTAGAGATCATTTTAAAGTATATGGGAGAATGTTCGTAGGTAATAGGCAAATACTCTGCCATTTTATATAAGGGACTTCAGCATCTACAGATTTTGGGTCCTGGAATCAATACCCCACTGTTTCCAAGGAACAGCTGTACAGTCATGTATCTCCTGTGCTAACCTGCAGGTTGTCCCAGCTTGCTTGTGAGTCTTTGTGGAAAGAGAAGAAAAGATTGATAACTGCCACTCCAGTGCATCCATGTTTCTTTTC
Source organism: Noctilio leporinus (assembly GCA_004026585.1). Classification (NCBI taxonomy): domain Eukaryota; kingdom Metazoa; phylum Chordata; class Mammalia; order Chiroptera; family Noctilionidae; genus Noctilio; species Noctilio leporinus. The sequence continues at coordinate 199,850 of PVIW01001572.1, forward strand.
TCTGTTTGCTTGGTTTCTTTGACTCTTTCTAACATTTGACTTAGCACCTCCAAAGTCCCAGACTTCATTTATTCTTCAAAATATTTTTTAAATGACAGTGATACATCCTAGTTTCCATTTAAATCTGTGTTATTTTTCCCAGACAGATAACCATACACAGTAATTTAATAACACGGTCTTTTTTTTTTTTTTTTTGCTTTCAAAGTCATTCCAGTGAATCTGAGTTTCCAAAACACCCACCATTACTCAGGACTCAGATTCTCTCACAGTGACTGAGACTCAGAGCTCCTGGTGGCATACAAGATGACATAACCCACAATTATTCAAGACTTTAGCCTCTGGATCTCATGATGTTTACAACATTTAAAGCAATTTAGGTGTTTCATATATAAAATTTCAAATATACTTCACCACAAAATATCTACATTCAAACATGTTTAAACAATATGCTAAGGGTCACAAAAATGATTATCTGTGGTCTATAAACTAGAGACAGCATTGAGTTATATCAAAAATTAAGATATTTCCCTCTTAAGAAATGTATAAACTAGCTGGTGATATAAAAATAACTTGTAACATTTAATAATAGAGATGATATAAACAACTGAATAGCAGCAGATTTTAAAGTTTTATAAATCAGAGCTTGAACCCTGTCACAAGCCTTAATTTCCATATCTGTAAATTGGACCTAATCAAAGAACTTAACCTAATGGCATCATTTTGAAATTTACCTACATTTATAGTTATATCTATAGTTATCTATATCTACATATTTTGTATACATGCACACACATTTTTTTATTCTCTTATTTCTCCTACACTTACAGTAATTTTTAATTCTGCTATTTATTCAATTAAGAAATGCAGGTTGCCCATTCCATTTGTGAGCAAAATCAATCTCAAGCTTAGCTGAACAGACAGGCTGAATTAATCAGTATTCCCTTTCTTTATTTTCCTCCTCCTTTTTTCTTAGGCCCTCCCCAATTCCCTACCCTACCCCCTGTTTCCATGTTGCGTGAGATGAGACACACATCATCACTACTGGGTCAGCTGCCAGCTTCTGCCTCCAAAGTCAAGGACAATTGCCCATTCTGTGCCCTGGTGGCCACATCTTGCCAAATGGTGGCAGATGGCATCTCCCCTGCATACGCTCTAAGAGTCACATGAGTCACATGGCAATTGGCCTGCATGACTTTTCTATCCCAGTCTACTCCACTCCACCCAACTTTTCCATTTCCTCCCCAACTTTGGCAAATAGAATATAGACTTTTAAATGCTATCATTTTTTTCCCACAATTCCTTCAATGAAAATGAGGCTTTTTAAAGAGTAGATCTTTTTATTTGTTTTCAGTTTTTTAACTACAAAATCAGACCATGTGGAGTGGTGTTTGCTGCCTTATAACATTTAAAAACTACATAAAATGTGAATGAAAAAGCACCAGGGCCTGCAAAAGAAGTTATCTTCTCAGGGGGCACCTCTTTCCTCTCCTACACTCAAGGAACAAAGCTGTGATTTTGTAAAATTATGCACCAAAATGTCACTAGAGACTGAAACAAATCCAGTTTCCCTCTCAACTTTCAGTCAGTTTCAATATCACTGCCTTTCCTCTAACTGAGGCAATTCTTTGCCATAATGCTTGCAACTGCTTGACAGCTATTTACCACTTATATCTGTCTCCAAGCTGTACACATGACAAATTGAACCAAATTGAATATAAACAACTAAATAAGCCATATAGAGAGAGCAAAAAGTTTTATACATATACATATGATGATGCCATTTTCAAATTATTTGTGTTCAGAGATATTTTTCTTTTTTTTAAAGATTTTATTTATTATTTTTTAGAGAGAGGGGAAGGAAGAGAGGCAGAGATGGAGAGAGATATCAATGTATAGTTGCCTTTCACCTGCCTCCAGCCACAGACCTGGCTGAAGACCTGGCTGCAGACCTGGCTTGCAACCTGGTTATGTGTTCTGGTGGGAATTGAACCAGTGACCTTTGGGTTCGCAGGCTGGCACCTTATCCACTGTGCCACCAGCCAGGGCTTGCATTCAGAGATATTTCTGAAAAAAGAAAAACCTGTTTATATATTTTAAACTCCCTTTTCTTTAGTTTTTAAATAAGATATCACCATAGATATTGTCTAAGATGTTTTCATCTTTTTCTACCAACAAAAGCTATTCAAGCACCATTTTCAGTATGATCTTGATATTCTTTTCTACATTCTCTTTTTTCCATGTGCCTAAAGGGACACAAGTCCAGCTGTCAGGTGCAGGAGCAGGGAAATCTCCTGTGAGCGCCTTGTCTCCTCAGCCCCTTCTAAAAGAAGAGCAAAATTATGTGAAAGGTTCCCTGGCTCTGCCATTTTGCCAGCTGGAGATGTTCAACAAGTGATTTGACCTTGAAGCTTTTGGTTTTTTGTAAAACAAAGATAGTAATATAAACTACCATTAGCATTGTTAAATTAAATGAGGCTCCAAGCATTAACAGAATAAAATTAAAAAACTGTTAGCTTTACTATTGCTTTTTTGTGCATAGGGAATCTGTGTTTCTGGGATAATGTGGTGCTGGTAAAGGACAGCTCTAAGGTAGGATTATATTAAAAAATATACCAGAACTCAGGTTAATAGTGGGTGAGGTGGGAACCGATTTTATGATAAACTGAGTCAAGGACTAAAAATATGCAACGAATGACATCTTCTTCCACTCATATGAAGGAAAGTAGGGTGAGAAGAGGGAATTTGTGATAATAAATTTTCCTTAATATTTGATTAACTATTTATTGTGTGGCAACCATGAGCTGACTGCACAAAATAGTAATGGTGAATAAAATAGGTTAAAATGTAAAATAAATCATTTAGTTTAGCATATAAAATCCTGTGACAGATGTGAGCAAGATAACTAATAGTGACTATCAGGTTGCAGGTGTTTACTTTCAATAGGTCTCCTCTGAGGAGAAAACATTTACATTGTGATTTGAATGGTAAAGAATTACCAGAAAAATACAGCCATTAAACCCTCTAAAACTGGGGGCAGAGGCATAAAGACAGTCTAGCAGGCATACAAAGTCATACATCTGAAAAATCTGGGGGTTTTCATGAACTATGAGACAACCAGTTTGGCTTGAGGCTGGTAGGTAAAGAGTAACAGGGGGATGGGATCCTGCAGGGCTGTGAAGTCAGACATGGATTCTGGACGATACACTAAATTTGATGGGAAACTACTGAAGGCTTTATATAGTCGGGGACTTGATTGAGCTTATTTTAAAATGATCTGGAATTTTGGAGGAAAATAGAATCCAGAATTCCAGGGGAGAAATGATATGGCCTAGACAAGAAGAGAAAGATGTGGAGAGAAGAGGACAGAGAGGAGAAATGTTTTGGGAGTGCAAACAGCATGACAGGCTGATGGACTAGTAGTTGAGGGTGAGGAAGAGAGGGAATTCAAGTCCTGGGTTTTTTGTTTTGTTTTGTTTTGTTTTGTTTTCACGTAATTAAATGCATATTGGCAACCTGGAAAAGGACATACTAGAAGAGGTCTGAGAATACCCAAATTATCAAGATCCAGGGCACTGGGGAGGTGGGAAGGAAGAATGCAGGCAGGAGAGGTAGGTGGGGAACATAGGTGTTCTCCTGGCCCACAGCTAGGAAAGGGGAAGTGGCCACGTGAAGAACAGTAGTCAGTACAGCAAGTCAGGTGAGACATAGTCTCTAAATGCTCCTTTTATTATTTATTTATGTGTGTATTTATTTTGTAGATGCTGTAGTGATGTTGCCTCTCTTATTCTTTTTTCTTTTTTTTAAATTTTATTGTTGTTGTTAAATGCTCCTTTTATTTTTAAGGCTTTAATAACATCAAAAAGCAATCTATGGTGATCCAGATTAGAGCTCAGGCATCCTCCCTGGAGCTAAAGTAGACATCGGGCAACAGAGGAGAGAATTATTGGAAATGAAATAATGAGGCAGTTCAAGAAACATGCTTGGTCTTGTGCTATTCGCAGCCAACTCAACCAGAGGAAGAAAACCTCATAACTTAAAAAATAAAAACAGTGCCAAAACAATCTATGGGGGAAGAATACTCTTCCAACACATGGAGCTAGAACAACTAGGTATTCACATGCAAAAACTGTTGGACATCTTCCTTACACCATACACAAAAAAATTAATTAAAAATTAGTCATAGACCTAAATGTGAGCCGAACTATATTTTCTTAGAAGAAAACATGGAGCTAAAACTTAAAGACCTTGATTTAGGCAAAGTCTTTTTAGACATGACAAAAAAGTGACTAAAAAATAGATAAATTGGATCTCAATAAAGCTAAAAACTTTTGTGTTTCAAAGGCACCATCAAGAAAGTAAAATGACAATCCATGGAATGGAAGAGAGTATTTGCAAATTATATATTTGATAAAGGAACTTGTATCTAGACCACATAAGGAACACTTACAAGTCATCAACAACAACAACAACAACAACAGCAAAAAAAAAAAAACAAAACAACAGGTAAAAGATTTGAACAGGCACTTTCAAAGAGAGTATGTATAAATAGCCAAAGGCACATGAAAAAATACTTGATATCATTAGCCATTAGGAAATGACATCACTTCTCACCCACTAGGATGGCTAATAATAAAAAAAGATAAAAACAAGCATTGGTGAGGATGTGGAGAAGTTGAAACAATCAACTATTGATGATGGAAATGTAAAATTACTCAGTCACTTTGGACAAGAGTTTTGCAGTTTCTCAAAATGTTAAACATGAAGTTACAATATAACCTAGTAATTCTACTTTTAGGTATAAACCCCAACAGATTGAATATATATTATACACCAAAACTCATACATGTTTGCTCATAACATCATTATTCATAATAGCCAAAAAAGTAGAAAAACTTCCAACAACAGATTAAAGAATAAATAAAATTATAGGACCATAAATGAAACATTATTAATCAATAAAAACAAATACACAATGCATTCTACAATATGGCTAGATCCTAAAAACTTGATTAAAAGAAGCCAGACATAAAGACTGAATATTATGTAATTCAATTTATGTGGTGTTCAGAAATGGTGAATCTATACAGATAGAAGAGTAACGGTTCTCTAATGCTTAGGGCTTGGGGTAAAAGGGTAGTGATTGTTAATGAGTATGAGGTTTCTTTCTTAGAGTAATGAACATGTTCTAAATTCATGGCAGTTATGATTACACAACTCTGTGAATATGCTAAAATTTATTGAGCTGTGCATTTCAAATGGATGAATAGTATGTGAATAAAATTGTTAAAAAAATAAAATCAAACCTCTTCTGATAGAACAGTTAGGATATCAGAAGTTAATATGTTTTCCCACATTGAAGTTAATATAAAATAATAAACTGCCTTTTAACTAAGCCCTCAAATTTGTCATTTTACATTATTTAGCTAACCATCAAGGCAGATATTTAAGAAATACAGTAAGTCTTAATTTAACATCATCAATAGGTTCTGTTACTTTAAGCAAGATGACATAAGAAAACCAATTTTTACCATAGTCAATTGCTATAAACAAGAGTTAACTTCCTACAGCATCTTATCGATGTTGTAATAAAATTATATTGAACTACATAACATTATTCAAATGCCTGCTGTATCATCCTCCATACTGAAATTTTTCCAACAGTATACAAGTGGCGGAACAAGACCTTTCAACATCATGCTGTTGGATAAACACAATCTCATCTTTCTTCCTTCTGTATTGTGTTTTAATTGCTTTTGTTCAGATTCCTAAGTAACTATCTATTAATTTACCATCTTATTTTTGTTACACATATGTACATGGTCTTAAAAAGCTATTGAAAAGACTGCCAAGTTTTTCCTGTCATTGTACACACTTCCTCCATGTTGACAGTGAAAAGCACTATGACAATACATGTATGTAGGGCCGATTAAGGAAGAAAAGGCTTCCTTCCCCTCTGCCTGCCTCAGGACACAGAAGCAACTTCTACAGTACTGGCTGCTCACTAGGAGTGCAGCGGTGAAGCCCACAGCCTCTACAGTAGATGGGTGGGGGATGAGAGCAAAATACAAAACCAACTCAAAACTAGTGTTTAGGGTAAGCATTTCTTCAAAATCTAACACAAACATCAAACATTAATCAAGAAAAAATTCTGATGTCAAATATGGAAATAATTCCCTATCAATACAATATATAAAAATAATAGAGCCCTGGCTGGTGGCTCAGTGGATAAGCGCCAGCCTATGAACACAAAGGTAGCTGGTTCGATTCCCCAGTTAGGGCACGTAACCAGGTTGCAAGCCAGGTCCATAGCTGGAGGCAGGTGACAGGCAACCAGACATTGATGTTTCTCTCCCTTCCTTCCTTCCTCCCTACCCTTCTCTCTAAAAATAATGAATAAAATAATCTTTAAAAAAAATAGAAAGTGTTTATTAAAATATAATTATAGTTACAGATGCATTTTCCAGAGAGCTAATAAAAATCTCACAAATGTTTACTGGAGGACAAAATTCTCTGTTCATTTTCTAATTTTCATCTTAAACAAACTAACTTAAAAAAAAAATTTTGATTCCAATCCTGCGTCACTCACTTGTTTTATGATTTTGGAACACTCCTCAAACTTCTGGTCCTAACTTTATCATGTGAAAAACTATATTTAAGTCATAGAGAGGCAAAAATTAAATAAAATAATCCATGTAAAGGACCTAATACTATATATACTAAGCACACACAGAACATCAAATAGTAGCTATTTTATGATTATTAAGTTGTCATTACTATGCTACCAAAATTAAGCGAACTAGGGCAGCAGTAGACCTGATACTTAAACTTGAGAAATTAAAGAAACCTAATACTAATATAGCCAAAGAGATTATGGAATAGTGGAATGACAACTCAACTGGTAATATAAAACTCATACAAAATTGACCACAATACCCTCTCCCAGGCCCATATTCTTCATCGGCAAAAAAATAATTGATCTCTGATGCTCCTTACAAATGTCTATAAAATAAGGGAAGGGATTTATTGACTTTCATTTTCCTTACAATATTCTTTAATATTCTTTTTGCCTTAATTTCAGATTCAAATAGATTTCTTTAAAAGCCAAGTCATGTTTAGAATAAAGTAATGGAGCAAACCACTCAAACACTAGCAAAAATATTTTTTAATTAATCTAAAGCTATAATCTTAGGAATATAAAAATTATTACTATTTATCTCTTGGCTATTAAAACACTATAACAAAAAGTTTTGAGTCTTATAAAACAAAAGTTTTTATGGGATCCAAATTTCAGATCTCTCAAAAATGAAAATAATACACTAGTCCTCCTATTGCATTTTAGTCACATCTAAAAGGATAGAAAATCATCTTTCACCAAGCATTTTAATCTTTATAATTTCCATGTGAGATAGTTTTTATATATTATATGGGACAGGTATTGAGAAATGTCAAGCTACTTCTTTATTATTATATTTATAAAACAGAAAACAGCAACTGTAATTTGAAACACATTATGCATTCAAACAGTCCTTTCAAAAGTAGAGTATATTATTCATATTGCAAAAGTTAATTTATTTTAAATCTTGTTAAAATATTTTTAAATTATATTTTTTCATTTGATTTGCTTTCACTGTTAAAGATAAAAATCTAATTTTGCAAGGTGAATCCTAAGATCCTACTTAAAAGTAATTTTCAACACTTACTTTGTTAAGCAATCCTAAAGATACAAGTTTTGCTGAAAGGGTATGATTCTAACTATTAATTGTATCAAAGATACATGAATATTGTGCTTATTAGAGATATAGCCCAACCTGGCAGACAGCTTACTCATATAGGAATTAATGTCTTATCAATGGAAGCCAAACTATTAACTGTGAGCCATCCACCTTCTTTTCACTGTGGATCTTTTATCCTGACCCTTTCATTACAGTCTCTTCAGTGTGGGAGGCTGTCAAGATTCTATGCTCTTTCATATTTTCAAATAAGTAACCCAAAGGTGAGTATGAATTTGCAAATGCCATAGAACGAGAGCATGTAAAATCTCCAAATTCAAATATCTAAAAAAAAGACTTCCCAATTATTTTGAGGAGCAATAAGATAGCCACTGAAAGGGATAGTGTGTTTCAACCACTATGAACACACTGAGCCATTGTGCCTGGCTCTTTCTAGGTCACTAAGTGATCAGTAGACTTAGCATACAGCCAGACTGCTGCCTGCAGTTTCCTGTTAATGATTAGTTCCAACACTTGTGGTTCCATCAGTAGTTACCGTTTATGCTCTTGAGGCTTTATTTTCCAGACAACAATTAAGAGGCACTACTGGTTGCTAGGAAGTGCATAAGGGGACATTCATCTCAAAGGAAGCAGCAATCAAATCTACTGTGGTTCAAGGTTAATAATAATGAACTGAGCAGAGTAAGTGGGATTAACATTTGGGTACCATTTCACACTGATTGAAGAGGTATTACATATGGCTCAGGTCTGGACTTTTAGAAGAAAGGGAACATAAATGCATACACCAACACACAGATCATTTCTCTCTCTCTCTCTCTTATTTTTTCCTACTGAGTTTTCACATAATCTTATTTTCACACATCACATCAACCAAGAAAGAAAATGATGGAGAATAATGTTACTAAGATAAATTAATGGATTCTAGCATATAGCAATAATGAAACAACCTTTAAAGAGAGATGAATTGAGGACAAGTTAGACACTCATGTGATGGTAGACATAAACAAGTGGGACTAATTTTTACAAGTCATGATGTTCACATGGGTGTTGCTAGTTTGCAGATATTCCCATATGTTCTCTCAGGTAGTAATTCCATATTGTAATGATGAGAAAATGGATGCCATAGGGATTAAAGGACTTGCCTAAAGATACATCAGGAGGAGGAATCCCATCTCTCCCACCTGCTAGTTCTGTACATACTGAACTGCTTCATAAATGGACTCTGTCAGTGTTATGCAGTGTGTTGATTGGAACTCTGTCCCTAGGGGATGTTCATTCGAATGAAAACCATAGCTCCTTAAGGATAAAACTTCATTTATAATATCTAGATCATAGCTGATTTTACTAAATGTGTGATGGACTAAAACCAAACCTTGAGTTTGAATTAATTACGGAATTAGTGTAGCACTGAAGACTTCTGATTAAGGCTTCTACCCATTTCTAGATTTCACTGACTTCCTATGTCTTCCTTTCCCTTTACTTTTTACTCTTCCCTCCTCCCTTTCCTTCTTTCTTTCCTTCCTTCAACAAACAGTTGTTTAATAGTTATGAGATTCTAGGCAGTTTCTTATGTGCTAGAAATAAGATAATGAGCAAAAGCAGAGTTCTAGCTCTCATGCAACTTACATTCTTGTGAGGGAGACAAACATAATTTATATAAGAAAAACATTGAGAAATATGCCATTGGCCTTCAATAGTATGTTAAGACATACATTGAGAGGGAGGATCAAGTGCAGGTTTCTCTGAAGAAGTAATACCTGAGATACTACTATATGAGGAATGAGTAGGAGTTATTTTATGAATCCTGAACTAAGGGGGAGGAACCACTTAAAAAGGAAAGAACAGCATATGTGAAGATTCTGTGGCTAAAGAATGGGACCTTTGAGAAACTGAAAGGAAGCTAGTGTGGAGCAAGGAAGATGAATGAAACATATTGGGATAGTCTATGTAAGGGCCTATAGGTTGTGAAAAGATTTTTTTAAATAGGTGACTTGATTATTTTAGAAAATCAAAATATACTTGGTTTATGGGAACTCTGTATTTTCTGCATAATTTTTCTATAAACTTTAAAATATTCAAATAGCAAGTCTATTTCCAAGCCAGGTCCATAGCTGGAGGCAGGTGAAAGGCAACCATACATTGATGTCTCTCTCTCCCTCTCTGACTCTCTCCCTTCCCCTCTCTTTAAAAATAATAAATAAATTCTTTTAAAAAATGCCACTCTGGTTACAGTAAATGAGATAGAACAGAGGGACAGATAGAGTATGAGAGCAAGCTAGGAGAATACTGTAGTTCTCAAGGACAAAGAGGGCCCTCTATCATGAACAGGTTAAGAAGAAGAGGGACAAGTAATGCTGACCAAGAAGACACAGACAGTGAAGTAGGAAGAAAACCAGAAAAGTGTAGTGTTCTTGAAGCCACAGTAGAATGTGTATCAAGAAAGATGTTCAATTGTAGCAAATGGTCTGATTGAACAATTATTGTAAGGACTGAAACTCAATCATTAGATTCAGGAAAAGTAGAGGCCATTGATGACATGAATAAGGAGAATTCTGGTGGAGCAGGATGGAGACAAAAATAGATTGAGGCATATCCAGGAATTAGAAAGGTGTACTATATAGTTTTTTTTGTTTGTTTGTTTTTTGTTTTTTTGCAAAAAAAGAAGCAAAATATTAGAGGTGATGAATAGGGGGAGAAGTATAGTGAAGAGATGATTTTTTTGAAAGAGTGTAATGAGATGTAGAGCAAGAGTTCCCTGAAAACAGGAGAACAGCCCCCACAACCCTTGATTGGGAGGCTTGGGGAGTGGGTGGTACAGAATTTAAGATGCATTGTATAACAATGGCAAGTTAATAGCTGTGCCTTCCTGAAGGGAAGAGGGCTGCCACCCAGAGCAAATGGTGTATGGGACTGTGAAATCACTCAGGGACTTGTTATGTGACTGGGGGAGCTCATATAGCACCTGAGTGAGAGGCAGGGGGTCCACCCTGGATGTCAGTGCTGGGAACTTTGGCCCTGACAGAGATAGCAGTCAAAAGAAGGTGGAAGATGTGGGGAACTGGCAAAAATGGCAGACACTAATGCATCGTTGGAGGGGCTACATATGTGGTCACACAGGAAGTTCTGGAGCAAGCATTTAAATGAGGGCAGACTGAAAGAGAGGAGGAGAGGAAGCCATGCAGTCTGGAGTAAGAGACCCATGTTCTGAAAGCCAGAAGTCTTAGTGAATCACAAGAGCTGGCAGTGCAGAGGGAGACCTGCTTAGCCATCTGAATTTGTGAGAATTGCTTGGAGCTGAACTGTGACCAGGAAAGAGGAGCTGCAGGCTTCCGCTTTTTGGAAATACGGTAACTCTGACTTGCATATTCTGAAACTTGCCTCATTTGGCCAAGGGAGGCAGGACTATGTGTTTTTGGGTGGTTTTTAAAGGGAAAGGGACTTAAAAGCAGAAATTTGCCATTTATTCTAAGTTTGTGTAATCTTTAAATAAACAACCTCTTTCCTTTTTCACCAAACACTTGCATTGGGAGTCATGCTTCTTAGTGGCAGGTGACTGAACCCCACAGCTGTTCTAGAATAGCATTTGTGGGTTCTGTAACAAGAGGAATAATAGCATGACTGTATGCTCATATTTAAAACACTTTCTTATGCATGAGATTAATTTTTTAAAATAATTAATAAAAGTGCCAGTTCTCAGGATACTCCTAAAAGCCTATGTGAATAATCCAATATAAATGACAAAACTAAATACAATACAGAAACAGTGCAAACAATAGATTATGACTCCTGAAAAGGTTGGGAGTGGCTGGAACTCAAAGAGAAATGAGGATTGGATTTAGGAGGGAAAAAGGATCATTGCTCTGTAGTAATAGAAGGGTGGGAGGAGCCAAATATCACATGTAAGTAGTTCTGTAATTTCATATCAGGAAATCAGGTAATTTCCATAAAATTAAATTAGCAGTAAGGTTATCTGTGGGAAAAATTGATCAAAAAATAAAAAAGAAATCAACTATTCAAATGATAATTGATTTGTATCAGTTATATCCACATCAAAATGGGTTATTTGTCTTTCAATCAAAGAACCCATTGTGACACATCATAGCACCTAGACTAGAGCCAAAAAGCCCCCAAGCACTGTTCTGTCATTATTCCCCCTGTGATTTGGGTAAGCAATGACACATCAGAAATAATGAGTCATAAGGGAGACAATGTAATTGGTGGTGGACAAATGAACCCTACCTTATGTTAGGCCCCTGCACTAATTGTTTCCTAAAGCCTTAATTGCCTGTATTGATACTCCTTGCTCTTCTACACCCTGAAAGACTAGTTGGTAATCCACTACAGGAGGTTTAGGCAACTAAATAAGGCGTGTCAAGGGCTCCCTTTGGCTTTCTACTCCTGACTAAACACATCACAGTTGTATTTAATGTATGAGTATGCCTCTTTTAGAAGAGAGTTTGTTCCCAAATAAAAGTTAGTCTGGACTTTATTTTTATTTTTTTTAAGCCAAGAAGTCTAAGAACCCCAAGGACACATTATTGGGCTACAGATGGTCCTTAAGGTTTCACTTGCGAAAACATTCGGGAGCACTTCAGCTCCTTTTTCTATGACAAAAGAAAAGACAGATGAAAAAGGCTTCCCTGGTTCCCCAAGTGTTGGCCCAGGACTCAGCAACGTGCCAGTTTTCTCCTCTCTGCAAGCTTCTGCCCACCCTGATTACAGTGTGCTCGGCTGCACACTCACCTTTCTCTGCTGTATTCTTTTCCCTACAAAGTATGTGCTTTCTCATTTTCATTTCCTTATCATTTCTAACCCATTGGTCATTCTCTCCATTGGCCATTGACTCATTAAAACACACACTTTCCCCAGCTAACATACAGCTCAGTGTCCTACCACAGAAAAATAACTGCCTGGAGAAGCTCTTTTTTCACAATAACAACTGCTAACATTTGCTTAGCACTTTATTGTCTATTTTCTTAGCTTCAATAGATTACAAAGACCTTCCCAGTTATTGGATAAAATAGGTGAACACAGTCTCTGAATGAATAATTAAAACCATGCCACAATAAACAGTGGGTTGGGGGGATCCAATTTACAGCAACTAACTTGCCAATTAATAGCTTCTGTTGCCAAATACTAAAAGGCACTATTGGTTTCAGTGTGAATGAAGGATAAGGAAATGCAGACTATGTTTTAAGAAGCGCAGTCTATGAATTAATGAAGTTCTCTAGTCTCTCCTCTCCTAAAGCATTGAGCAAAAATAGTGCAATCAAGTTAAATGACTCAGTGAAAGACTCTTGATTTTGGCTAATCCAATATGATCATTACATAGATAATAAAATGAAGTACAGTTTATTCATTAATTCAACAAGCATGCATTGAACATATCCTATATGACAGCCACTCTAGATATTAGAGATATAAGGTATTGTTTCTATTTAAAAGCTTTGAATTTAATGGGAAAGAGAATGAAAACAATTGAAAAAATGTGTCTCAAGGAGAGCAAAAAGAAATGCAGAGGTCACTAACTTTTAAACCCTTAATCTCATTTGTTCATTTGTCATCCTTATTTCTCATTACTCTTGAATTTTTAGCCTCTGTTGTATCTAGATAATAAGCCTATCTATATGATTATTGGTACAAGAAAGCTGTAGCATGTGGTAATTTTTTTGGCTCAGAAGGGTATGAAGCTTGGTTTTAGCATTTGTTAGAAATGTTGAGTTTGTACCACTGTTTACCAATGAGTAGAATGGCATCTATCACAAGTATAGTCATTGTATTAAATGAGGCATTGTAGATAAAGCCTGGCCTACATTAGTGTAGCACCTTGACACAATTTCCATCAATATTAGCTATAAATATTAGAAGACTGCAACATCCATACTGATGTTGCAGACAAACTGATGGAGTGAGGAGCAGAGAGGTGTTAATAAACAACGAGTGGTGGAATAGACTACCCCTCTGAGAAAATTAATTTGTTAGTTTTACCAGTAATCAAAGTATTGTTACTTTCTGTAAGATGCTTAAATCTTTAAGACATGTATATTGTGAAAAGGAGAATTTCAGATACTTCAATCTGATTTGATTTTGCAAAAGGTGCTTCCATCTCAAAATACTTCTGAATATCTCCATGAATGTGTGTGGACTGAACAAAGTATGGAAACTGTTGCTTATGCTAGGCATACCCAATATCCTATGAATGATATCCATTTCTTAAAAAGCCATATAACAGATTTTAGCTATGGTCAGAATCTAGAGTTCTACATTCGCTAAAACAGGGTTTAAACAGAGAATTTGAGTTTGGTCACTAAAATGCTTTAGGTTCATTATGATTTTTAGAAATATATTGCTCAATGATGGAGCTTTTAAATAAAAATGTTGGCACACAGCTCCTGAATCCTGATTTGGAAGCAGTCAGTGGGTGATGCCACGGCCCGGGGAGACAGGCTGTCTGAGTTCTAATTCTGGCTCTGGTGGCACCAGTGAGGATTAGTGATTTATATTAGTATCCACAGACTTCTTTTCTTAGGTTTACTTTTCTCTTTTTCTTTTTTAGTCTAGCCACAGGGGTCTATAAGCTATGGCCCATGGGCCAAATCTAGCCCATTTTCTATTTACATTTCTAAGTCATTGGAAAAAAGTCAAAAGAGGACTTTTTATTAAGATTTTATTCATTTTTAGAGAAACAGGAAGGGAGGGAGAAACAAAGGGAGAGAAACACTGATGGGAGAAAGAAACATCAACGAGTTGCCTCTCATGTGCTGAGCAGGGACTGAACCTGCAACCCAAGCATGTGCCCTGACCAGAATCAAACTGGTGAACTTATGCTTTGGGGAACAATGTCCAACCAACTGAGCCACAACACTCAAGGCAAGAGTATTTCTTCATATTTGAAAATTATATAAAATCCAAATGTCAGTGCCCATTAATAAAGTTTTATTGGGGTATAGCCATACCCATTTATATATATTACAACAGAAAAGTTGAGTAACTGTAATGAAGACTGTGGTCCATAAAGCCTAAAATATTTACTCTCTGTTTTTTTCCAGAAAAATTTTGCTGACTGCTTTTATGGCATGTAGAATGAATGACAAAATTAAATGTGAACCAATTCACATGTCCACCCTGTGGGAGAGCACTCTGCATTTGGCACTTTTCTTAAAAGTGATAATCAGATCACACTTGTAATAGGTTTATAAATGTCCTGAATACCTTTTGTTGACAAGGCATTAGTGAAAATTTCAAGAGATTACAAATACCATATGATTTCACTCATATGTGTAATCTAATGAACAAATTGAACTAATAAGGAAAATGGGGATAGACTCATAGAAGAAAAGCACATGACAGTTAGTTGGGGGCAAGGGAGCATTTAAGGGGTAAAGGGATTGAGCAAAAAGGAAAAAGGACTCAAGGACATGGGCAACAGTGTGGTGATTTCTGGGGGAGGGGAGAGAATATAAAGGGGATCAAATGGTAATGGAAAAAAATGCAATAAGGATTAAATAAGTGAATAAATAAAATGCCCTTTAACCATTTTTAATAGCCTCTTTTAAATGTATGTTTTAAGGCATCTTAAGTAGCAAGAAAATTTTGAAAGAAAAATTCTGAATATGTTTTTTATATGCGAGGATACATAATAGATCAAATATGCTGATTTTCAATGCATTTATTTAACTCATTTTCAGAACTACTTGTGTATATATAATTATGTCTTCATACCGTAAACAACTCCTACTCACATTCTCTAAATAATTTGCACACATTAACTAAACAAAAAGGAAAGAGAAAATTTAAAAAACACAGGCTTCAGGGCAGCCTACAGAGGCCTAGGCAGACAAAAAAAAAAAAAAAAAAAAGAGAGAGAGAGAGATAGCATTGTTGCCTTTGGATAATAAATATAATTGCATGGGTTTTAAATTAACTTTATTAACACAAAAGAGAAAGAATGATAGGATAAAGAGAGCATTATAAAAGTAAATTCTTTAGCATATTTTACCCATGATCAAGAAAATTACTTTTATACTAAAACACTATTACAATACCCCACATTTTCATGTAAAATAGGCACCAAAACCTGGTTTACATTTTCTCATGGCAACAAATTAATATACCCACTGACTTTATTTGTTCATCCTAGAAAAAGTTGCAGATAAAAACATGAATGATAACCTTTCATTGCTAATGCTACATAATTATCTCAAAATCTCAAAAATTGACCAAGCTTACTATCTATAACATTTCTCAGGTGGCTTATTATATAGTGCAGCTGCACTGACCATCTAAGTAGGTTCATTTTGGGAAATTAAAAATTTTACACTCTCCAGACCTATAAATGTTCTATCCAGGGAGTCCTTTTGTAAATGCATGTAAATGCATTGTAACTGGAGAGTTACAATCATAGGAAGAGAAGAAAAATAATAATAAACTGAATCTGGGAGATAAAAGTAAAAAACTGATTTAATATAGCACATAATTACAAGTAATAAAAAATTCTGTCATGTTAGACATGTATGTTGGCTGAGATTACTGAAAATAGCGTAGTCATAGCTAATGGTGGGGAAAATGACACCTTTGCTTATTTTGAAGGGCTCAGTTTCATTTCCAGGCCGAAGAAAATCACTTTAGATTACCCTACAAAATTTACCTTTTTTTCTTTGTTTTTATAGCTAACAATTTGCTCTTTATCTCATTACTTGTGTGTTCCTCTTTTCTTTTCTAAGGGGAAGGAGGAGAATAAGAAACCCTCCAAGTTCAAGTTCTTGTTGACTTTGGACCCTGGGCCCAGTTGGGGCTTTTAGAGTCTGGAATATTAGCAATTGCTTTTGAAACTTATAACGGGTCTCTGCTTCGATAATACCTATGCTGGTCAGTGGACTGGTTGCCAACAGGTGTGCTTGCTGCTGGCTAGAAAGTGAGTGATAACTTGATCAGTGTGTAGAACAAGTTGGTGAAGAAGCTGAGACAGTTTCTGCAATAGGAGTTTTGTAATGAAGAGAAGTAAACCATAGTGTATCAGTCTTCTATAGGGAAAATTTACAGGTATAGATCTCTCCTTTGGCATAGCTATTCACATGTAAATAAAGACATTGGAGACAAGTGTGTTTTCTGCCCCACTTTTTCATGAAAGTATAAATGTGGCTTTAGAACATGCATTCAGAAGTACTATAAGTAGGCATCTTTATTCAGTACTTATTTTAATAATAAGCATAAACATAAAAATAGCTACAAACAAATGAAAATGCCATTCTCACTTCAAGTGCCAAAATTCTAATTCTTAGCATTATTAATGGATGAGGTAAGAAGATTCAAGTATATTCATTTCAGCTAATAATCAGGAAAGTTTGCATGTTCATATTCCATAAATGATGCACCCTATTCTAACATGTCATATTTTAAGTCAGTTTAGATAGATAGGTAGATAGAGAGATAGACAGACAACTTTATTTTATTTTCTGGGAGTTTTACCTCTGTAAAGGTAAATCAGTGATGAATGCACACTTATAAATACATTCAGTGGCTAGTGCTAGCTGTTTTACCTGAATCAGATTACTTCTCTGTCCTCAGTTTCTTTTTCTGGGAATGAAAATAATAAAATAGGCTGCCTCATGGAGTTGCAGTAAGGGTTAAATAAAGTCATACCTGTAAAGAGTCAGGACCTGCTAGGTTATAGACACTAGCCACAGATAATGCTATAGAGGCCAACAGGGATATTTAATTCTCTGTCTAAATCCCAGAGCATGGTGTAGTGACTGCTGATGGCCTCCATGGGACCTGTTCTCCATTGCAACAGGAAATGACTTCACCGCAGCTTATCTGTCTCCCCTCCTTGAAATCAGTGACTAGCTGAGCTGATGCCAGGTAACAGATTTGGTTTCTCACTTTAAAGTGACTCTGAGGGACACCCTAGCTCTGGAGCTCCCCATAGCATTGACTAAGATCTCAGGTGCAGTGGTGTTACGGAACAGCTTCTCCTCTGCCCCCCCCCCCCCAATCTTCTTCACTTCCTCCCATATGAAGTATCATCAGAGAGCACTCCCCAGCAAACATCTGATCATAATTCTCCATCAAAATGTGTTTCCCAGAATCCAGGCTAAGATTATAGGTAGCCGTAGATTTAAAAAATTGTCTTCTCATTATCTTGGAATTTCTAAGATCTGAATATAAAATTTAAAACTGCTAAAATCTCACATCCTAGGTTGAAACAATGGAAGTTGTGCCAAGCCACTTCCCAACAGGGTTTATAGAGAAAATGCATTTCAGAGAAGAAATCCAAACCCCATTTTCCTGCCCCTATTATAAGAGGAAGACTAGAAAAGAGGAAGTGCTGCTTGGAGACAACAGTTTCAAGATAAACACTATTTTTTGAGGGGGAGGAAAATAATTTCTCTCAACCATTAGGACAGGTCAAAAAAGCACAAGAGAGATGCTTGTGAATATTGAAACATGCTTGAACGGTCACCACCACTTCTCCAAGTTGAAGCCTCAGGCAAAGCTTGGCAAAACCACTGAACCTGCTGGGTCTGAAGCTCATGCTCCAAGGAGAAAAGAGCAAGGTGGCAGGTGAAGGGAGGCAACAGCAGTGAAACAGTCTGCACTCCTCTTACCCAGAAGATGAGTGTCCCGGATGCTGAAAAGCACAAAGAAAGCAGCTGGCTTTTGAGTCCTTGGGTTGGTATCCCATCCAACAAGATCACACCCAAGGTAGACAATCTACCGTGTGAAGTACATTTCCAGTTCTAGGGGTGTTGAAAAATCCATAAATGCACTCCATGAGAGAGTTAGTATTTGGGGAGAAATATCAGAAGTCAGTGTTAAGATGCTACTACCCCCCTGCAGAAGCTTCTAGGAGGGAAAAGTACCTCCTTCCATCTTTTCTTTTGGTATCATTATCAAAGAGGAAGGCAGAGCAGTGAGGAAAAGAACATGAGAAGTTTACCACCACTTCAGCCACTTGAGCCACCATGGTCTCTGCTACATTAGGGGATGGAAAGATGCTACACAGCAGGGAGTAAGTGATCAACATGGCCAAGCTGTGAGTCACGAGTCATGAAGCCAACCAGAAAAAATAAAAACATATGATTTTCTTCCATAAACTAGGTAAATGCATACACTTCAATAAATATTTATTCAGCACCTTGCATTTACTGGACTAGGTGTTAGGGCTGTAGGAATGAGAGAGAAAGATGTGGGTTCCTAACCGTGTGGAGCACATGCTCTATGCTTATCTGTCTGTCTCTTGCTTTTTCTCTGACAGATTATTTTTCTTAGAAAGTTAAGGCATCATTATTTCATTAATTACTTTTTAAAACACCACAAGAAAATCCTCCACAGAACACATTTTGAAAGAAGCAAAGAGACTTTTTTTTTCTTTCTAGCACTATACATTTAAGGCCTGCCAACATTCTTTTCTCAACCACATTTCCCAAAAGCTTAGCACTTGGCCATGAAATTCACTCCAGTCTAAAAGTTGGAATGTCAGACAGTGAAGTGTCCAAATTGCCTATTTAGCTAACACCTCCATTTTGAATACCATATAGAGAAATTGGGGAAAAATGGGAGTGAAAAGCTTTAAATCATGGCATTATTCAAAGAGATAATTCAATTTATGAAATAGCAAGTCTATAAAAAATTGATCCTAAATTATGATAGGATTTTTTAAGATAGGTTTTTACAAAAGCTTAAAGACTATTTAGAAATATAACATACAAAACAATAATATAGCCTACCTTAAAGAGTTGTTTTAAGGACCCTCAATTCTATTGAAAAACCTTGTTTTTCTTCTTTGCACATGATTAATACTTAATATATAACAGGATATTTCAGACTACTAAAGCAAAAACAAAACAAATATATGAAACTATAAAGATATATGGCACATGCACGAATAAACTCTCTCTCTACACACATACATAAATACATACACACACACACAAATATGTGAGTATGTATATGTTTATAGTGATAGAATGTTTGGCAGAGCTTCCTGGAGGTTATTGTCAGTTTTCAGATATCATTATAGCCAGGTGGGATTAAAGTGTGTAATCCCATTCATGGCTATAGCTTGGGTAGTTGGGTTTACAGTACTTGTCTATAAAAACAAAATAGTGTTGAGTCCAGAAGCATCATTTGCAGCATGGGTTTTCAAAAGTGGTGATCAAGAGAATTGCACAGAGAAAGCCATGTACAGTAAGTATATGTTATGAGGCTATGCCCTCAGGCAGGCCTGGGGAGGATTCTGCACAAGGCACTGACCACATTTCCATAATCTTTCTTGTCTCCTACACTTTCTGACAAATGAAAACCCTCTTGCAACTTTGCAAATTCCCCATGTTAAACTATTTCACAATTGGAAAACTTAAGACAATGCTACCTTGTCATTTCCATTTGCAAAAATAAATCAAGTTCCAGGATACTCCTGAGTAATCCTGATTTTGCAAACACTGATTAAAATTATGTGATACAGATCCCCACACTTTCATACAAATATGGAAGCATTTGTCTCTATTTCCATCCTGATGTCAGGGGCACATTAATAAAAACCAAGTGACCAAGAGTAATGGAGTAGACACTGAGTTCTCACTGTAGGCAAATTGATTTTCCAAAGCCCTCTTCAAAGAAGCATTTGACACAATTCTCTTGTCACTTAAGAGTTATAAAGCATAATTTAGAAACTATACATATTGTATTAATGATTCAGGAAGCATCTTTGCCTATGGGTTTAGTTTTTGTTTTTGTTTTTTAAAGAACAACCTTTCAAATTCCATATCATACAGTTTGGAGCTTCTTAAGCTTTGCTTATCAAAAACTATTACTTCCTATGCACTGCACGTGAAATACATGCCCTGGAACAGCAGTCTTGCAGGGGAGATTTCATGACTTCCTGATCTGAAGACACAGCTATCTCTGGAAGTCTTGACAATATCCATTTTATTATATCAGAATAACTTCCCTGAAAGATGAAATCTCTACACAGTTAGTAGACTGAATGGGAAAGCAGACCTTCAGTACTGGAGATAGAGTCAAAGCTGTCAGTTTAATACCACGTTCATTTAAAAGCCAGCAGGCACTAATGTTTAAGAATAAATAGAGGAAAAAATTTCCTCTGCTGATACTTCAAAGGCCTTGCAACATCTGGAATCTGGTTCTAAACAGTGTATTCCATTAAGAAGTACGTATAAAAAGATTTTAATAGGGCAAACAAGATTCAGGTTTCTTACAATATGTTCTCCCTGGGGGAAAACAAATAACACAATGCATCTGACTAACCTTTCTGCACTTCAGCTGCATTAATTAACCTTTAGTCACGGATTCCATTGTGAGCCAAATGAACTCAGTGCTACAGCTGTTTTCATTGAGAGGATAAAAATATGCTTCCACGTTTTGGATTCCCAGCACTTATAAAGCTGGGGAAAATGTTTTTGTTGACTGCCTTTGTGCCAGCATTTTTGATATGCATTACATATTAGTCACCCAAATAAATTCAAGCTCACCTTAGGCTGTGATTAAATCAATATCAGTATCATATCAACTGGGTCACTCAGAGCCATTGTTATAAAAAAAGCACATCCCTAACTCACTTTTTCTTACATCAGGGATTAAGGAAGGGCTAAAGAACTCATCAAAGAAGTAGACCATGACCCTGAAGAAATTGTTGCTGGGTGAGTCAAAGATTTAAGTGGAGATCAGGCACTTTTAGAGGGATAGATGAAGATAACTAGAAAAAATTAACAGATGTTGAAGAAATTTAACTGCAGGGTCTGATAACTTGGCAGAGACATTCTCAACTCAACAAGCTAAGCATGTAGAAATAGTTGGTTAGGAACAAAGTTGAGGTACATAACTGTAATATTTGGTTAGTTGTTGAAGGAGGGTTTTTCTTTTGTTTTTATAGCAAAGGCTTCTTTACAATGTAATTTTGTGAGAAAATTATGACAGAAAATGGGCTGAACGATGCATTTTACATAAAATACATTGTCAAAATTTCCCATTACAAAAGCACTGTAAAGTCAACTTTGTCTCCAATAGTCTCTTAGGGATGTTGTGTCATGACTTCTGGTCACCCTAGAGCCTGTGCACAAATGGATAGCCAATAATCATGTAGCCGTGTATATGTGTGTGTACGTTCATTTGTACCAGTGTACAAACCTGGAATCATTATCTGTGTAAATACAAACCAAACATGATACTTGCCTTTTCAAATTAATGTTCTCAGCCATGACTCTAGAAGAAGAAGGGCTGTTTAACCCATTTTCACCTTTACCAATATGGAACAGCAATAATGTAATCAACCAGAAAACCATTTTACCTGGAACTACTTCAAAAAGGAATTTTCCTGGATTCTCTTCATTGCAGGGATGTTCAAGGACTTTATTTCCAGGCAAGAAAATAGTACCCTGTGAACACAAATCCCCAAAACATCAGCATTATTAGATGGTAAATAGTGAATATTATCATCACAAACATCATCGGTGAATATTCAAAGTGCATCTATAAACCAGTGTATAGTAATATGCATCAGACTTTTTTATATTCCCAACTAATCAAAAAGCATGTAAAAAGTTATATTCACTGAACATTTAACAAATATTTAGTGATAATTGAATGTGTGTAAGACACTGTATTAGGTCCTGGATTCATTTTAGGCACCAATTTATTAAACATATTCTGTATACCAAAATTTTTACTAAGCATTCTGTCAACATCATATTATTTGTTAGAAGAATCTTATGAGGTAGGTATATTTTCCCCCATTTTATTGATGTGAAAGTCAAGGTAGGGGCATTAAATTACTTAGTGTTACCATAACTGTCCTTACTTATTCCTTTTCTGTTATTGTAGATTTCTCTCTCTTTAGTGGATCATTTTAATCATTTAGAGACATATTTAAAAGTCTGTCCTTTAAAAATAATTAGACTCTAGCTTCCCCTGCAGCTATCATTTCATCCCCTTGCCTAGAAAAGTTATCTACACTGAAACTATTTCCTTATGTGTATTGCTACACCTACTTTTTGCACCCAGAATTCCAATGACATGACTTGACAATTGTCATTCCTCAATGAACCTGACTTCCCAGGAGCATTCAGCACTATCAGCCACTCTTTCTTAAAGCATCTTCTTTCCATGGCTGCTTGATTTCCTCCAGGTTTATCTCTTACTTTTCTGACAGCTCTTTCTTTTGCTGGCCCTAACTGGCCTTTAAATATTAGAGGGTTTCAAAGATTTATCCAATGATTCCTTCTTTCTATTCCCTATGCCTATGATTTTAATAACCAATTATAAGCCAATAAATACCAGATTAATATTTCTAACCCAAGGTTCTTTGAGCTTCAGAAATTTATACCCAAGAACTTATTTGACATTTCCATTTGGAATATCCTAAAGCATCTTATACCTACACTTAGTCAAGTTAAAATGCAATTAATTCTGGTCCTGTTTATGCATTCCCTAACTCAGTGGCTAGCACCCTTTTCCAATGTGTTGCAAATGCCAGTACTGTAGCAGCCTTGATCTCCATTATATACCTGCTACCACCACTCCCTAGTTCAAGCTACTACTGTCTCTTGCCTGGAATGTTTCACTGGTCACTGAATCTCCAGTAATACTCAAAAACATCTTTCAATCCTTTTTTCTTAATCAGTCAGAATGATCTTTATACAGAAATTTGATCTTGCAATTTTCCTGCTTAAAAAATCTTCAACGATTTCCTAGGATAAAGCTTTGCGTGGTCTTGTTTCACCGACATCTCTAAGGTAATTTTTTCACTCATGTTTTGATCATTTTTGTGGTTTTCTATGATCAAGCCAACTGCCTTTCTTTAAATAGTATTCTACTCTCATCTACCTGAGTTCTACTTTCTTTCCTGGGTTATTTTATATCCAGTTTTCAGATTGATTACATTCAAAATATACTTGCATAGCTTCCAGAGTTTTCCTGGACTGATTTGCCACTGTATGTAATTATGTTATTTGTAGGATTATTTGATTAATATCTACCTCTATCACTAAATTATAAGGGAGCAAGGATATGTGTTTTGCTCCCTAGTTTAACACCAATGCCTAGTACTTTGCCTGGCATAAGTTAATGGCACAAAAATGTATATTGTTAAGTAAATAAGTAGCAAAGCCAGTATTCAAATGCAATATACTGGATTTCAAACCCTAGGTTTTGTCCACTGTATTTTATTATCCACTTTTTCAGTTTGAGGCAATATTTACCTCAAGTAATATTTTACTTTACTTTCATTCTTTCTGGTTTGGCACAGAAAATTATAGTCATCAACTCTGTCCCTCCTTCTGAGCTTGAAGTGATAAAGCATAGCACTCCCTAACTAAAGCCCAAGGGATTGCAGGTTAGAAATTTCTCTTGTCCTCCATGCTTGCAAGGTAAGTAGTAGAGGTACTGACTTTGTTTTCCACCTCCAGGAAGTAAATTTTCCTTTTTCTCATCATAACTAGTGTCCTCTGGCTCATGGGTTCCATTTTGCCTATTAGTATTTTAAATGTATATTTTTTTAATTACTAAATAAGTTGAAAAATATCATAATTTAAATCTTTTATATATAGGTTTACAAATCTATGTGATTTCTATAAAAAGTGATTGTTTCATTTATGAGATTATTTACTTAAATGATTTTGTGAAATAATTAAATTTGTGATTTAGTTTAGTTTTAGAACAAAGCATCTAGATACAGTACTCATTTATGCACATGCGCACGCACACACACACACACATACACACACACACACACACATATATATATATATATATATATATATATATATATATATATATGGACATAGGATCCCAGTTTAATTCTATACTTTCAAGCTCCACTTAGGTATTTAAACTGTATATTACATATGTTCTACAAAGTGAATTCAAGTTACTCTCTTGAACAAACAATTTTCCTGCATGAAGTCATTCTTCATGAAATCCAAAACTACCTCACTTGGTAATTAGAAGACTGAGTAATGCTATTTTTTGGTTATTAATAATAATTATTATTTTTTGCACATGTGAAATCACTATTTCTAGTTGGTTTTTAATTTTCAAATTTGACATTAAACAGATTTGATACTTGGACAGTTTTCCAAGAAAATTGTGATATAAAAATGATACTTTAAATATCAGTAGACAATGTTTAGGACAATATATACTGTAACTGACAAACATTTACTGTGGTTATAAAATGAAGTAATTTAATTGTAGCAACTAACTCGATCACCTTATACAGAAAACATGTAATTAAAGTCTATAACTAAGAGAAGGGTCTTAATTGTAATAATTATTTTCAAAGTATTTCACAATGTTTACATTGTCAGAAAATACAGATAAACAAAAAAATCAATAATTTACCCAATACCATAAATAATAAATATTTATACCATATTCACCTTTCCATATTTGTAGCTATTGATGTATATGTGCATATTTATATACAATGTAACTTTTACAAAAACAATAATCAAAATATACTTATTATGAACTTCAAAATAAAATGACATTTTTATTAGTTTTGTTATGGCAATTGAATTACCTACATAATTTTGTAAAGTTAAATAGTATAATATTTTATTAAATATATGCATGTTTGTGTCCTCTGTTGTAAAGTGTTTCTTTGTATTACTATAAAGAATATTTTCATGAATATCCATGAAGTAAATCTTTGAGCTCCTCAACTTACTCTTTAAGACAAATACCTAAGAGAAAAATTAGTAAAAAATTATGCACTATATGTTTGATTATTTCCAAGTTGCTTTAAATTATCTAACCAAACAAATAAACAACTAAAAAGCAAGTATAATTCAAGTACCCAGACTGAATTCAAAAGTACTTTATTGAGACACTACCATATATCAGATATTATTTCTAGGATTATTTCAGATGATGTAAAGTGTGTACAAAAAACAAACTCTACTCTCAATACAAGAATAATACAATATATAACTATAAAATAAATAAGTGTCAAAGTATGTAAAAAACAAATATAATAAAAGTTTAAGAAGAGTGTGTCATTGGAGCCATCTGATTAGTTAGGAAAGATAATATAAAGAAAATGGTTTTTAAAATAGATAGCTTTTAAGATTTAGTGATTCGGGGAAAATCTTCCAAAATGGAAGAAATGACATAAGCAAACTAGTAATTAGGACGATATGTTCAGAGCACATTAGAAAAAGAAGACTCTTGGGGAGAAATATTTAGAAGTAAAGACTCTTGGTGATGTTGAAGACATGTTGTGGGAAGTCTAATGGTAGGCAGAGGATGATGCATACCATGTCCATAACAGCTGAGAACCAGAGTGGGTCCTTGGGCAAAGCAGATGGAGATTTAAGACCAGCCTCTAGGAAGCTTATTACCAATTCACTGACATAAAATGGCAAAGTCAAGACCTACACAAATGGGAAAGATTCCAGCTCCCTGGGGCCTATGTATATGAGACAAACCTATGTGATATGATTTACTTTTCTGTTAGTAGCTATGCTGGCCATTCTCTACCCCTCCAGATCTCCTCTTCACCCATCACTCTATTCTGTCCCTCAGAAAACTACTTTCTATAGGTTGCAGAAACCAGGTTCTCTTGACCTTGGCCTACAGGTTGGGTTTGAGAGGTCATAGCAGGAGATCAGAAGACAACATATCTATTGACCTGTCTTTTTCCTTGAGAAGCAGCAATTTGGCCCTAGGTGTGTGGGCTCATGAGTCCACATAGTCTTAAACTTGCAGGCTTTCTCAGGTTCCTGCAGAGCTAACAGTGGTAATGGGTTCCTCCCAGGTTTTAGCCCCAGGGTGTTTACACTGTTTGTCTCTTTCCATTAACCTTTGAAACCCTCTGTCACACACTCTCCCATGAACCCTTTAGAAGTGGAGCCATCAATTTCTTGCTGAGATCTTGAATAACAAACACCAGGATGCAAATGGCCTGAGTTTTCTGAGTAGAATGCCCCATGGTGTTCAAAATGCCTCACTGCAATGCAAACTTTGGATGATCTGAATGAAGAACCTCAAAGAATAAGAAAGGAGTATAAACTTTTTGATAGGCAATCATTACATATAGCAATAATTACATGTCAATAATTAATCATCAGGTTTAGAATGAAATTATACTTATTTTTATCCCTTCTAGGGAATATTACTTTTAGAAAAAAATCTTTAAAGTTTCAAAATGGGATGCTATGTGAAAATGTTTTACAGTTTGACAGCTAAGATCTGGCAAAAGAAACAAATAATTCAGAACCACACCACTATTTTGTTTTCAGCTAAAATTGCTATTAGAAAAGAAGCTCATGTCTAGTTAGTATCAGATTGCTGAGCCAAAACCACAAGACACTAGGGTAAGGTCAGATGATGTTGAAAATAGGCATGGTGATCTTTATCTCTGAAATTTGTATAGTCAAAATGTATTTGTGCGCAGTAGCTTTGTTAGTTTAATAAATATAATGATGAGATTTGTCTTTTGGCATGAACAATGATCATGCACATCACTTGGAATTAGGCAAAGTCTCAGTTTGTGTAAAAATATACATTAAAATATATGTATTTCTATAATACAAATAGCTCTGAAAATGAGATCAAGGTGAAGTAAATATTATTCAACTAGTTTTATTAGAGCATTAAAAGTTGGTTTGATACTTTTTCTTTGTAGCAAATAATGTCCTTAATTTATTCCACAAATATTTGTTAAACAGCACCTAGTGTGTGCCAGGCCCTGTCCTAGGATAAGAAAACATAATAGTGAGGCAGTCCAATAATATCCTTGCATTTCTAGACTTTAGAGTCACTCAGGGAAGGCAGAAAATGTTTTAATTTTACAGATAAGTCACTGGAACGAAAAGAAAATGTTACAGAATGGAAAAAAGCCAAAATCCCCCACTCTGTGGTTTGGAAATGGGGGGTAGGGTGAGACTCAGTGGACTAACCTTTGTCCTGTGCCTGCCAAGAAAATAGGAGGGGCTTTAACCATAGAATAGTGACAAAATGGCTTACAGTGCTGTGCAAAATTCTTTTGTTAGTGGTCAGAATTGTTTTCTGTATCCACTACATCAAAGGCCACAATCAGGGATTTCAAAATAAGGCGGCCATTAAAGTCTCTCTCCCTTCCAGAGTGGAATGCAGACAGACACATGAGGCTTGGGCAAGAGGAAAGAACTCACCTGGTTGGGAGGGTGTGTGGGAGAAAGGGGAAAGGGAGACATGCAGCTTGTGCAGAGATAGGGAATTACATGTGGTGTAAGCGGAAGTGTGTGCGCAAGATCCTCCTGTCTTCCAGTACAGCAGCTGCTGGGAACTTTGAATTTATGGCTGGAAAATGCTAAACTGTGAACTGTTGTGTTTCTGAAAGTTGGTACCTCTTGCTTGTCTATTCTAAAACTGGCCTCATCTAGCAGGGCTGTAATATCTTGGGTGCTTTTAAAGGGAGCGGGACTTAAAGGCAGGATTGTACCTTTAATATAAATTTGTGTAACCATTAAATAAACAAGATACCTTTCCTTTTCACCAAACTCTGTTATTAAAGAGGTTTCCTTTTGATCCCAGCTGGTGTGGTTAAGTGGATTGAGTACTGGCTTGGGAACCAAAGGGTTGCTGGTTCATACACCTGGGTTGTGGGCCAGGTCCCCAGGTGGGGGTGCCTCAGAGGCAAGCAGTACATGTATCTCTCATACATCAATGTTTATCTCCCTCTCTTTCTCCCTTCCCTTCTCTCTAAAAATATAAGTAAAATCTCTAAAAAGGAAAAGAAAGAAGGATAGCTAATTTTTAAAAAGTTATCCTTTTGACGACGGGCAAAATGGGCCCTTTAAAACTGAAAACCCCTAGGGGTTCTGTTACAAAATAGTTTATATGCTTATGAAAGATATAAAATTGTGTGAGCAAGTGCTCTGGTTACATAATGATCAGCCAATGATGGTGAAGCTTGTGCTCAGTAACTGTTCTGGTATCATGCTGCCCAGGTTCAGATTCCCACTATACCACCCATTAGTGAAGTGAGTTATCCTCTCTATGCCTCATTCTCTCATCCTTAAATTGGGATAAAAATAGAACCCACTTTATAACCTTGAACTATTTCACAGTTTGTAGAAAATGCCTAATACAAAGTACTTTTCGCTGTTTTTAATACTGACAAAAAACAATTTCTTATATTTCAAAAGGCTCAAAGATATTCTGGGTCAAAATTTTGCTAATCCGCAAATGATTCTAGTAAAGGTGCTTTGTATATTGACTAGTATTATTATCTAGTTAAGTAAATGGAAAGATTAATTAGAAATTTTGAGGTCAATTTTTACTATCATGTTTGCAAGGCTAATCAAAACAAGCCTCTAACTAATAACCACAGCAATACATGCCATAACATAATGATGTTGATGATGACTGCTAACATGCCTTGACTATTCCTTTGTTAAACAAATGAATATGGCATTTAAAATAATTAATTCACTCAAAGACTCTCTGACACAGGTATTTCTCATTTCATGGATGAGGAAAATGAAGCTCAGGGAACACCAAGCAAAGAGCCTGGCATCGTAAATTCCCAACACATATTTATTTGAACAAAAAAGAAAAAAGAAGGAATAAATTAATGCAAGCTGCTTTAAGGGTTTTTTTTTTTGAAAGATTTTATCCATTCCAGAGAGAGAGAGGAAGAGAGAGAGGCAAAGGGGGAGAGAAACATCAATGTATTATTCACTTTCACCTGCCTCCAGCTGCAGACTTGGCTGGAGACCTGGTTTGCAATCTGGTTATATGCCCTGGCTGGGAATCGAACCAGCAACCTTTGGGTTCACAGGCCAGGATTTTAATATTTGATTATTAACCCAATTTATGTCCCCATTCTAATCAATTACTGCTATTTGAAACAGGTGGAAATTTTATAAATCATTATCAAGTTTCTTTGTAGCCTCTGAAATTATTTACTCTAATAACTGGGATAGTACCAGGAAGACAAGAGAAGAAGAGACTAGCATATTGGTATAATTTTATAATTTACTGAAGTAATTCGATGTACCAACTGGGGAAGATGAACCAAAACATTGGCGAAGACTAGAGAAAATTATGTGACATTTATAAAACTATACACAATGTACTGTTTTTCCTCAGCTAATAAAATATACAAAAGCAAGTAACATACATAATACAGTCCAGCTGTTATTTAAATTAAGTGACAAATATAATAGCATGAAGCTATTTTATAATTACTGAATAAATAAAAATAAATAGAATAAATAAAAATAAGTTCTCTATATAGATGTTTCATTTTGGTACTTTTATTATAAGCAGAAGACTTGAGAAGCACTGTCATTCTGGGTTCATTTTAATTTTAAAACAATATTTGTATAGTATTATTACATATGTTCAGACCCTAGGAAGCTAACAGAATGCTATTAATTGAGATGGAGAAAAATAAGTGCAGTGTTTAGCTATAATCATTTAAAAGCTTTTAACACTTTATTTTCAGACACAGGGATCCTTTAACCCACATGAACTTTCCCTCTTAACAGAAGTACATGAAATTCTTCTTGGATAGAGTCCTTCTGTGCTAATATTCTCCCTGGGAACATAATTATTAACATTCTAGCTACATTTAAGTTACTACTATTTGGCTAAATGTTTTTGATTCATTGAAAAAATGGAAAAATTCCTTGATTGTGGAGGAAATACCAATTTGGAAATAGGGGGAAGACATTATTATTTTAATACCAAAATTTTATAATCAAGTTCTTAAATTTTGTTGATTACTTACAAGAGTTTTCTCAGACTTATCTAACGTATGAATCCCTCTGCAATACTGAAGGCTTTCAGATTTCTCAAACCATCTCTTACTACTTTTCTTAAGGTATCCCATGACATTTTTGAGAGATTGTAATTGGGAGAAAAATATTCAAATGTTGATACAAAGTCCATCCCCAACAATTTCTACTCCATTCTTCCCTTCAGAGTGAAATTCCTCCTTTTCTAACTTGAATCATCCCAGCTGGCTTCTGCTGAGACTTACAATGTGCCAGCACTTACTACATGCTGTACATTTTAATCTTCTGAAAAACCCTACATGGAGGGATGATTTTAGCTATCCATTTTACAGAAGGAAGGTTGAAGCATAAATAAGTTGTGCAACTGTTAAAGCACAGAGATACAATTTGACTCAAGCTCCACTTCCTATTCTTAATGTGATAGAAATCTATTATTGAATGTGATTTATTGATTCACTTCTTTAATAGTCAACCATATACTTAATAGGTATTATGTGTTGAGGATGCCAAATGCTTAATATAGGTTATCCTTGGATAGCCACGTCATGCATGATTTTTATTTTGCTAAGTTTTTCCTATCTTTGAAAAAATTAAATAATGAGCACATATTACTTGTACAGTAGTAAAAATATAAAAAATATTTTTAAAGCAAAAAAAATGTGACAGGCCAAGAAATGCTGACAGTCACCAGAAGCAGCTCTCTCCTAGAACCTCTGAAGGGAGTCTGGCCCTACCTACATTTGATTTCAAACTTCCAACCTTCAATACTGAGAATAAATTTCTGTTGCTTTAAACCACCAAGTTTGTGGTAATTTTTTACAGCAGTGAAAGAAAACTAATACAAATAAAATAAATTTTGAAACAACCTCTCAATGACCTTTTGGGAGGAGCCTGTAAACTACTGTTTTAAAAGTTCACTGTTAATTCTCAAATGCTGGTAAGTGGTGTCTAACTTTTCCTTGGCTAATGATTTGGGGGGAGAATTCACATTGTGCAAGGCATCCAAAAAGGCTGTAGCCAAAGAAAATCACTCCTCTCCTAATCTTCTACATTTAGTAAGAGGAAATTGATTAAATCAATGTCACATTCATGTCCTGGAACCCCAGGACAGAGTATCTGTGGCAAGGTTAATACCACATAATTTTACTCACATGTACAATCTAATGAACAAACTGAGCTAACAAGCCAAACAGAGACAGACTCATAGAGAGCAGGATGACAGCTATGGGTTAAGGAGGTTAGGGGGTGGAGGGATTGAGCTAAAAGGAAAAAGGACTTATGTACATGGACAACAGAGCTGTGATCACATCAGGTAGAGGGTATAAGGGGACTAAATAATAATGGAAAAAATACAATAATAATTTTAAAAAAGAGTCCTTATTTGGAAAGAATGAGTTCAATTTGCTAACATTTCTCAATCAGTTACTGGGCACTGACCTTGTATTTTGTATTGAATAATATATGCCATTTTATAACATTTATTATTTCTCATCTAGAAAATGAAAGGTCAAGGTTCAAAGTGAAATATATGGCAAGAGGGAGAAAACAAAAAAAATGGTTTTTGAGTTTATATCTCATTACGAAATATGAAGAGCAAAATGTCATAGCTATATAGTATTTATTAAGGGAAAATCTGGGACCCTAAGGAGAAGGATCTGATAAGCCATTACCAAAGGAACAGAAAATTAATGATAATTAAACTAGCCCCTTTTAACCCTTTATCTTAATTAACTAACAAAGTGGAAAGAACTTCAGTTTAGCCTTGGAAGAAACTGTGTAATAGTTAGATCTGTAGTAGATGGGATAACAGGATGATGCTTAAAATGACCTTGCTAATTTTTTCACAACCAAGTAAAATTGTATTACATGTAGTTTGATAATTTTCCATATAGTTTAATTTTAAAATTGGAAAGTTTAACTGAGTAGAAAATGTCATTAGCAGGAAGAAGGCAATTTAGGACTTACTTGCACAGATGTTTTTGATATGCTGAGCTTCTTTAAGAAAATAATCTCTTCTTTGCCTTATGGTGCACCTATTTTTCTTGGCATTCATCTATTTTAACTTATAGTTGATTATGTTTGATGTAATTCTTAACATTTGTTGCCAAAATTGCAAATGTAGTGAGATATTTATATGTGGAAAGATACTATGCTCTTGCAAAGTATGTAAGTTCAACAATATATTCTCTTAGTAAGGAAATTAGAACTTTCATACATTGGTAGTAGGAGAGCAAAAATGGCAAATTAAAAAAAATTATTGTATTTGTTAGATTGACATTGTTTAATAAAATTATATAGGCTTCAAGTGTACAATTCTATAGTATATCATCCATGTATTGTATTGTGTTCACCATCCAAAGTAAAATTTTTATAAAGGGTACTTTGGCAATATTTATCACACTAATACACACAAGAAATGGCTCATTTGTAAGTTTATTTGAATTAAACAGCATTGTTTGCAAGGCAGGCTTTGGAACAACTCAGTTGTCTATCAGTGAAAGTCCATCAGCATCACATCAGATATTTTATATTATATACAGGGTGTGGCAAAAGTAGGTTTATAGTTTTGAGTACACAGAACACAGAGCTTATTCCTGTATTATTATTTATTAATTACTGTATTATTTTTCATACAAACATCTGTAAACCTACTTTTGCCCCACCCTGTGTGTATATACATACACACATATGTATATGACTGAGCTTTTATTTTAAAAATTTGTGAAAGAGCTTCAATATATAAAAAATACTTTTCTCTAATAGATACTACATTGAAAAAATTTCTATAGCTGCATAATACTCCATTAGGAGATGTTTCCTAGTTTACATTACCAATTATATAAATATAATTAAAATTAACATGTCTTTCCACATTTAAAATATGTAAAATAGAAATTTTTTTCTATCTGTTTAGAGAATATAGGTGTTAACATATATGTTAAATAACATATTTAATATTATTTAACACACACACACACACACATATATACACACACACATACCCTCTATAGCATGATATATTATAGAGAGAAAGATAGCTTAGCTTAGAAAAAAGCATTCAGTATGCTATATTTTTAAGTAAGAAAAAAATGATACTAAGAACATATATTTGTATTTGCCTTTACTCACATAAAAACAGTCATGGGAAGAATACACGTAAACCTAATCAAAGGGAAGTACCAGTGACTAAAGTTTTGGATTCAGTAATTAAAGTATTTTCATCTCTTAAGTTCCATTTATTTTATAGTTACGTTCAGGCAGTTTGTTTGTTCATAGCACCTGCTGCAAGCTACTCAAATGTCATTAATTTTTTTCCCCTCTACCTTAAAAACACTGACTTGGCTGTTATGATTAAAAAGCAGTATTTCAATTCCAAATATTCATTTCCACCCTGCCCCTGTCTGATTAACAAGAAATGACTAATGTGGTAATTCAATTAAAATTGAGTTTAATTGGGAATAAAGTTAACATAAGTTCTTCCCAGTTCTAAAATAATTAAAATAAAAAGTATGTTTTGTTGTGTTTTTTTTTGATAGCACGTTTAACATGCATTGGCTTCCTACACTAAAGAAGGCACTATAACAAAACACAAGCATCCAGCAGAGCCAGATGTCATGACAACAATAAAGTCATAATGCAAAGTAGATTTTTATTACATTTCTTTTCTAAGTCAATGTTTTGAGTGCTGGAGTTATAGCAGCATAAAAAGTAGAAAATAGACAATGTTCCTGTCCTCATGAAGCTCATATTTTAATGGAGGAAGAAATACATATCTCCATCCATATATAAATATGTTTAAAAACATAAGGGAATTATTAATGTAAAGTGCTGTGTGGTTAATTAAAAGAGGGTGGTATGTTTGAAAGCGTCTGGGTTGTTACTTTAGAATGACTATTCAAAGAAGGTCTCTCTGAGCAGGTGACATTTTAGTTGAAATCTAAACACTAAGAAAAGTCTTCCATATGAAGATGCAGAATAATGATGTCTAAGAGGAAGGCAGGGGTGATCAAGTTTCATTTGATAAGCTAAGGTTAAGTGTTTGGTTGTTTATTCTAAGTGCAATGAGAAAAGCCTTTGATGGGTTTTGAATACAGTATCGTCTGACTTATCTTGATAAAGTTTATTCTAAAATGGTCCTTTCCATTTTCTACTTTGCACCAAGCTGAAACCGGGCTCTTTAAGAACAACTTTCCCCTCAACTTTCCTCAAATCATTGGCTGATAATGCTCTCTGGCTTTGTTAATATTATCTGAAGATAGCGTCCATGCCTGCAGTAAATCTTCCCCTCCCCATTTATATTTTGCTCATCCAGAAAGTCTTATCTGATTCCAAGCTTGTTTATCATGCTATTAAAGCATGTTACCCCAAGCCCAGTACCCCATATGGGAATTCATCAAATGGAGGTTAAAAGCATAAGTTCTGGTTCAGATCAATTTTGTTTATATATCTCTGCCCCTTGTTGGTACAATTTTGGACAAGTTCCTGAGCCTCTCTCCATCTGTAAGACAGAAAAAATACTACAATTGATTCATAGAACAGTAGTATTCTGATTACATTGTGTTACTCCCAAAGAGTGTGTGGTCACTTTTTTTTTTTAAGATTTTATTTTTTACTTTTTTGGAGAGTGGGGAGGAAGAGAGGCAGAGAGGGAGCGAGACTTCAATGTATGATTGCCTTTCACCTGTCTCTAGTTACAGACCTGGCTGGAGACCTGGCTTGCAACCTAGTTATGTGCCCTGGTTGGGAATTGAACCAGTGACCTTTGGGTTCACAGGCTGATGCCTTATCCACTGAGCCACCAGCCAGGACCTTGGTCACTTTTTATATGAACTTTTATATACATTCAAGTTATAGTTTTATATTCATTAGAGTAATGTTTTAACCTAAATGTACAAAGTCTGTCCAGGAGAAGTCTAACCATTGTTAATATAATAACAGTATGCACAACATCCATGTAACCTGACAGTCAAGGAGTGTAGACTGTGAACAATAATGGCTTTACTGTACTAGTCAGTGGGGACAGTAGACACTATTGAGCATGTGTACTGCGTGGGAGTCACATTCAAAATAACTGAGCAAATAGAGAAGTAAATCTACATCACATTTTTCATTAAGCTTAAACATCCCACAACATAAGTTATTTGGATAACTCAGAAGGCCACAGCTATGGGCAACTAGTGATTGGCAGCTTCATCAGGATAATGCACCTGCTCATGCCCCACATCTGTGCAGAGGTTTTTTTGGTAAAACATTAAATAACCCAGGTGATTCAGCCTCCCTACAGCCCAAATTTGGTGCTCTATGACTTCTGACTTTTCCCAAAACTAAAAGGACCTTTGAAAGGGAAAAGATTTCAGACCATCAATAAGATTCAGAAATACATGGCGGGGCAGCTGAGGGTGATTGGGAGAACTCTGTGAGGTCCCAAGGTGCCTACTTTGAAGGGGACTAAGGTGTCATTGTTCTGTGTACAATGTTTCTGTGTACAATGTTTCTTGCATCTTTTATCTTCTTCAATAAATGTCTCTATTTTTCATATTACATGGCTGAATACATTCTGTAACATCAGTTAATGAAGTTTTAAAAATATTTTATATAATTGAGGATAAAGAGCTGTGTACCAAGTCATAGCACATGGCCTTGTATATAGTAAATGGACAATACAGCCAGCACTTTGTGATGGTCCATTTGTCAAGTTATTTTTAAATACTGCCAACTACCCTATCACTGCTTTATTTTCTCTTATTTTTATTATGGCCTCCATTTCACAAGTGACTTGTAAAGTATTTTTCTCACAGCCACCAATACATTATCATTCATAAATAAGGGGTTTAGCCTTAAGAACTCAATACATTCTTATATGTATTTTTTAAAACCTAAAATTCAAGAAGGAATGTTTTTCTTGACTCAAAGGCTGGAAGCTACAATGGTGGAGAGGAGATTATTCAAGTGCATATTAAAAACCTGCATGCAAGTGTAGGTAGTGTATGTATTATTTCCCCCAAACTGGAAATAATCCAAATGTCCTTCAACAGGTCAATGAAAACAAGCTGTGGTATATACATCTCCACACAATTGAATACTACTCAGCAATAAAAAGGAAGGAGCTACTGAAAACAAAGAACAACATAGATGAATTTCAAATGCATTAATGAAAGAAGCCAGGTTCAAAGGCTGTATGCTATAGATTATATTTATACAACATTTGGACATGGAAAGACAGAAACTACATGTTACCAGGGGCTAAGGGTGGTGAAGGAAAAGACTACAAAGAGACATAGGAATGTTTGTAGGGTAATGTAACTGTCCCATACCTTGACTAAAGTGGTGATTACATAGTTATATTTAAACAATAACTCAAGAAATGTGATTTTTAAAAAATACAGTGTCATTAATGCCCTGGGTGTTAGAGGGCTTTCCAATGCTGCCAGATTAGTCAACTTAAATAGTGTTTCAATCCTAGCTTAGTGTTCAGGCCTGTCTCTCATTTCCCCCTGTCCCAGAACACCTGGACTTGTTTGTGGTTGCCTGTGCATGTATCATTCCTGTTAGAATAATCTACCCCAGGCCCTGTGAAATAATGTTGTGACATTTTCCTAATAGGACTGCCCAGTTACTCTTCTATTCTTGAGTCTCACCTAAGAAATATGCTCAAAGACAAGTTATGAGCATTATGCATTTCTCCACAGTATCTCACGTTCTACACAGAGAAAACAGTAGTGTCATCAGATGGCAGCTACACAAAAATATTTGTGGAATGAATAAATGAATTGAGTAAAACAAAAAAACATGAATGAATTTATTATTTAACTATGGTTTTTGGTGACCAGCCTACTTTCATTTGAATTATTTTATTTTCATTGCCTTGATAGGATCTTCTTTTCACATAAATGAAGGATAAAATTTCCTTCCTGGCTTCATTTGTGTCTGAGTCATAATATTGATCAGATCTTTGGTTTATTTTTTATTCATTTTTCTCCTTCATCCTGTCAATATGCAGGCTTCTCCCCTCTGTTGTTTCTCACCTGTAACCTTTCATTTTACATGGGTCTTTGATGGTCTCATTGGCAGCTCCTGACCAACACCTTTTTTCATGCACTACTGACCTTGCACACAGCCAAGAAGGATCTTTGTGAACATGTCTTCTGCACTTTTCAGATCCAAAGAGTGGCCTTCAAAGGTCATTTATAACAAGTTAAAAATCTGTTTATGCTTATAGGCTGTTAATAAAACTGAAAAGATACTGGCTCGGAGATATTAGAACTTCAATACACAAATATAAAAACCTAAGTCATATCAAAGTTAGCATCGTCTACATTTTCACAATAATGGAAGCTGAGGTGAAATGTTCAATTCTGAGTACAAATGTCACTGTAAATTGAACAGGAACTTAGTTTTGTCAGTCTAGTCATGTACTCCAAGAACTATCTCAATTATAGTACATCAAGACTCACAACCACACAAAATGAATGAAACAACATTTATATATATTTTTTGCATTACATTGAATAACTGAGGATTTAAGAGAAAAAATTAGCAAATTCAAAATAAATTAATTATTTTTATTGTTTTAAAAATGTTTTTCTTGTAATATTTTAAAATCTTTCAAAGAATTATTAAGAGACTAATGAATATTGAAATATTTTAGCTAAGGTACATTTGAGAAGTCTATTTCAAAATATGCAGGTGAAAATACATGACTAATTATTCATAAAGTTGACATCTATTAACTATAGTGTTAGGAAGTAACTTAAAATCATTTTACTGCACATTATTCTAATTTTAAGAAAATTGCATCTATGTAAATGTCATGTACATCTGTTTCTGTTAGTCAAAAAAGAGTAGATTTTAAAAGAAAATTTGTTTCACTTCTCTCTTTCATTCTGCCTTTGCTCCAAAACATAACAGAGTGTATAGTTCCCTTTTTAGGCTCCTCCTCTCCCTTCACTTTCTTTCTATACTCATGTGTAATAAAGTCATAAAGAGAGAAGTTTTATTATATCTAGGTACATGTATTTTATACACATACATGTTACAGCCAGAGAGAGAAAAAGGGAGACATGCATATTCACAGACAGAATTTGGATGGATGAGAAGAATAGAGATGAAATACCCTTCTAGAAGGAGAAATTTGTGCCATGGGAAGGACGGAACTTTTGAATAGCCTTCTTCAGACTGAGGAACTGGGTCCAAATCTCTGGTTATTTTGTCCTCTCAGACAAGACGTGAAGGAAGTGTGATCTAACCACACAGCAGATGGTTTGGATGATCAGCTTTCAAAAAGAATTTTATTAAACTCACTTGCCACATGTTCTCAGTCAGATGGAGCCCATTTTGTTGTTGTTATATAAACACATACAAGTACACACATGTGTGTACATGTCTGTGGATCTTGATGTCACAAACTCTACAGTTTGTGCTAATGTGAGAGTTTACAATGTTGCTAAACATCTGTCAGGACCACCCAAGAAATTCTCCATCTTAAGAAAAGACAGTGCAATCAATGGAGATCTGGCAAGATAAAATATGCAATATTGTATCATGACAGACTTTTCTTTTATAACAGCTGTTCCCAATTCTTGATTTATTGATATATATATATTTTTTACAGTAAGATGGAACCATACATAACATACAGCTTTTTTGAAAGGTGCAAACAACAAAAAATAACAACAAAATGTAGCTAGTGCTGATACCTTGACTTTAAATTTCTAGAGTCTAGACTGGAAGGAAAAAAAAAAACAACAACTAGTTCATGGCTATCAGGAAATAAACAAGCAGACTGGTAACGAGTTCATGAAGATACACAGGGTGTCAAGTCTCACGCAGCCATGTTCAAGAAGAAATGTAAGAAGCTGCTGGAAACAGATAGTAGAAGTAATTATTGTCTTAGCTCCACTTTCTATACAATTTTTCTTTAAAACTCCCATAATTATAGTAACAAACTAATAAAATGCCACTGTTATTCACATTATTTATTGCAATGAAATATTTATTCCTTTTCAAAATCAACATAATTAATTTTCAGAAAAGTACTCTCTAGTAATAAATATTGGAAAGTATATATGCATCAAAAAATAATAAAAACAATTTGGAATTATCAGAAAGAAATAGTTTATTTTTCTTTTGTCTGCTGGTAAACAGACTATAAAAGGAAAATTCTTACACAGTGGACATCTCAAAAGCAGTGAGAGTGACTTTCCAATTTTCGCCTCAATCATATCTTAAAACTAGCACACATGCATAGTTTACTTCACATCAAACTCACAATAATAAAAGGTTTCTTTTTAATGAAATCAATATAAAATTACTCAAATATTATGGATAGAACCAATGAGTTTTTCTCTTAGTTGGTATTTATGTATCCAAGTACTCTCTATCTCCCCCTGGATGTCTGACTAATCCTAATCGACGTTTTAAACTCAACACAACCAGGGCTGAGCTCTTCACCTGCTCCCATCCCTCCTGCCACCATCACCACCATCTGCAAAGCTGTTCTGTAATCCTTTCTATCTCAGTTGAGGACAATTTTGTCCTCCAGGTTGTTCAGCCAAATTTCCTGAAACTGCCCTTGATTTTCTTCTTTTACAGCCATAATTAGTACAAGAGTAACTCTGGTTGCTCTGTCTGTCTTCAAAATATATCTATAATCAGACCACTTCTTATTATCTCTATTATATGATTGGTTTAAGAAAGTAAAACTCATTGCTAGGTTTGAGTTTTGAAATCGTAATTTCGTTTTACAACATAAAGATTTAAAAAATTGTTAATGTTCAATTGATAAATACATGCTTCTCTTCTAACGTGCACTTGTTCCTTCAGTGATATATAGTGACAGCCTACTATAGGCCATGCACATTCCTATATACTTCGGATATATTAGTGAGCAAAATATGTACAGATCTTTCATCTGGTGAATCTTACATCTGATAACTGAAGAGAGGCAATAAACTACATAAAATAAATACATTCTGTAGTAGCTTAAAAGATGATAATGACCATGGAGAAATGAAAAAAACATAGTGAGATCAGGAGCTATTGGGAAGTGGGAAGGGTATTAAACAGGGTGATCAGAATATGCCTCTTAGAAAAGTAACTTTTTTTAATTTCTCTTTTTTATTGTTATTCCATTACAGTTGTCCCATTTTTCCCTCATTTCTCTCCCCTGCAGAAAAGTAATCTTTTTAATAAAAATTTGTCAGTTTGATTCTTTTCTGCATATCTGAAAACAGGATTAACAAGTAAGTGCCCAGAATGAAATTACATATTCTGCCCTAGACTCTGATTTAAATCTATCTCTATATCAACTAAAGAATCAGCTAAAGAGAGAGAAAGTAAGGAATAGATAGAATCATGAATGGCAGGAGGCAACCAAAAAAAAAAAAACCACCCCAAATCCATTTCCATTTGTTATGGATGGAACATTTATGTCTCCCCAAAATTCATAACTCATATGTTGATAGCCTAACCTTAATGGGAAGGCATTTGGATATGGGGGTCTTTGAGAGGTAATTAGGTTATGAAGGCAGGATCCCGGTCTGATAGAATTAATGCCCTTATAAGTGTATATAAGGAGGGGCACCAGAAAGCTTAATCTCTCTAACTTTCTCTCTCTCTCTCTCTCTCTCTCTCTCTCCCCATTCCCCCCCTTCAATTCTGTGTGAGTGTGTGTGTGTGTGTGTGTGTGTGTGTGTGTGTGTGTGTGTCTCCCAAGGCCAAGTGAGGACACAGCAAGAAGAAGGCAGCCATCTGCAAGCCAGGCATAGACATCTCACCAGAACCTGACCATACTGGCACTCTTACCCCCAATTCCTCCAGAACTGTGAGAAAATAAATGTCTATTTTATAAGCCACCCAAGTGATAGTATTTGTTATGGTGGCTTAAGCTGACTAAAACTCATCTATGGTGTTAAGTTTCAAAACATTGAAAATGTGAGCCTATAAAGTCTGGAAGGAAAGTGTCATGTTTGAGTATGTTTGAGTACAATTTATAGTACATCATACATATTGAGATATTAAACAATCAATTAATCCCATAAAACCTTGTTAATTCTCCCGTAGAGAAAACTTTAGAATCTACCTTATTTTTTGTCACCTACAGAGTTTCCCTACAATAGCCTCCTACTCGGTCTCTTATCTGTCCCTTTTGCCTCCTCAGGCAACCACAGTCATAAACCTGCTAACCCTCATCAAGTACCTAAATATGGTAAGAATCCAAGTTCCAAACTGATAGAGACATTGAAATATCCGTACCTGAAATAACTGAGTTTTATTTAAAATGGTCGCAATGGCAGAACCATGGCAAAGCTTTAGAGAATGCTTGGAACACAGACTGGCTTCCCTTCCCACATTCCCTTTCTCAGCCACATACCCCTCAAACACACACATCTCACTTAATCTTGCTTTATAAATAATAGTATATCTTTGACTAAAACCTATATATTAAGGTTAAAACGTTAAAAATAAAATGAAAAAGGACTCAGCATTGCTGCCACATTTTCTGTAGCTTTTTCAAATTGGGCTCTCCCAACATCACTTGTATTTACTCTCCATGATCTACCTTGGTCTCTGATTGCAGCAGCCTCCCTTTGTCTCCTCCCCTCCACCCCTGCCCCACAAAGCTATCTCATGTCTATCTCCTGGGTTTTACTCTTTTTCTTCTCTCAGCCTTTTTTGCCCTTTCTACCACTTTCTGTTTTCAACATTTAACTCAATCTTAATGCTCAAGCTCTTTATTCACTATATTTTTCCTCAGAAACTCAGCCCAGTTGATTTCCATTTTATCTAATTTATAAATCTCTCTTCCAGAACATATTAACATATTTATGTTATCCTATTTGCTATCTGTTATGCAACTAAGCTATTGAAATAGTAGTGTGCTATGGTATCCTAAGTAATGTCAGTGGTTTCATGTATATCTTTTTTTCTGTTCACAAATAGATATTTAAGCTCCCTGAGTATAGAAACAGGATTACATTATTCTTCATAACTCCTTTAGAGTGTAGCCCAATTTTAAGGGCAAAGTAGTGTTCTCTATATATAATAATAAATAAATATTTATTAGCATAAATGTATGCCAGTTGATTAAATGAGTTGGAGAACAAGATAAAACTGTAACATTCTGTCCTCAATAGCTCATCTTAATTCATCTTCCAATGATCTATCACTCAAAGGGAAATTTTCCTTTGTTTTCAACTGTACCACATTCGTTGTTCATTATAGCATCCTCAACTATATTCAAATTACATCTAAATGTACCCTAGTAGAAAAACTTCAGCCATCACCCAGACCTTTCACTGTTTGTTTTCCTATTGGCAGAACAGAGGATGTCCTCCAAAACTTTAAAAAGCCCCATTTTTCTCATCATTACTGCATGGCGTCCTTTCATATAAGTCAACACGGTCCTCTGGCAACTCCCACTTTTGCCCACTTGAAAGAGCAATCCCCGCCTTAGCCATGAGGATGATTTGTTGGCTACTTTATTCACACTGAGCATAATCCAGTTGTGAGTTAAACTGAAAGAATTTGCTTGAGAAATAAAGCACTTAGAAGTATATATGTAATGTCAGTGAGCTCTCTCCAGCAAACCAAATTGCCATTTAATGCAAAATTTAAAACTGTATAAAAGGACACCTAACTTATGATAACACAAAGCCAATGTAGGTATTAATAGCAGAAATAAAATGTGTTAGTGAAGGGAAGGAAACAATAGAGTTGCTGAAAAGAATGAAATTTTTTAAAAATCTATGGTACTACACAATTGACAGTTCTAGTTATGTTTATTGGCTTCTAAATAGGGTTGATATTTGGTAAATACACATCAACCTTTTCCTTATTCTTATGGTAGATATATTACATAAATATATTTTTCCTATCATTTAAGTTACCAATCTGAATGTTAGAGTCTAGTAAAAACTGATGATGAACCAGCAAGAAATGAATATGTTAATATGTATTCTTTTAAAAAGTAAAAAATAAAGCATTTAGCATTAATTTACAATAAAAATAAAAAGTGTTGGTCCCTAAATGAGACCAAACATTCCCAAACTAATTGACAGGTTCTAAAAAAAACACACACAATCATTCTAATAAATAAAATGTTAGTTTGTCTCAAAAATGCTATATAATCTGTGGATGGCTCAACATAGATAAAGATGAAACTGCCCTTCCTCTGATTACCTTCAACTATTTAGAACTTTGTCAATATGTTTTCCTTTAAGAAAATAAGTTCAAGTTATACTTTATCAGTATATTTCCTCTGTGGAACTGTTTTTGCTTTTGGACACTATTTGTGTTAGAGATAGTATTAGCAAATACTACATAATATATCAGCTAATTTGCTCTCTTTCAAATAAAACCAATTAAAATTAAATTAAATGGATTTACTGTAATGAATATTAACTAATAGTAGTTAATTCAAAAACATTTATTGCTAATTTATTTGGCATCCTGCCCATCAAATGACTTAGTGTGATTTGCTTAGCTTCAGAATTATAACATATTGATTTCATTAGTTCAGGGCCTGTGACAATTAAATAGAGCACAAATGCTTCACTAATAACCCCACTGAGTATGACTATGTTGTTTTAGCTCAAGAGAATCAGTTGCCAGTTTATAAAAAGATACCTCAGACAAAAGATGGATATTTTTTTTGCATCTATGGTACAATTGCCCAGTCTGGTTATACTAAGGCAACTGTGAATTTATAACCTTCCTCAAGTGGATAAATGAACCAGGAAGTAGCTAAGCCCTCCTCAGGTCCCTGTTAGGGACAAACATCCCAGATGAAGACAGACACTGTCTTTTTTTATACATACTCTGTGGCCTAAGAGATTATGATCCATGGCCTTTTGGAATGGCAGAGAACTAGCAAAATCTTATGTCAGCATTATTTAATATTTTTATGTAAGGGTAAATAAATGCAGGAACCAGAATATTCTTGGCTTCACTTTTGATAATAAAACCTACAGAATAAGCCCAAAAACAAATGAACAAACAAAATATTACTAAAAGCTTACACAGAGATGAGTTCTGAGTGTGAATTCTCTTATTAAAATCAAAAGTAAAAACCTGTTTATTTGGCTGAAACTATAGCTGGGAGGATTAGGCATATCATTTTACCTTTGTTTTAATTGGTGTTTTCTAACTGGGATAATTGTTGCATTTGAATTTAATTACTTACATTTAATACTTTGTATAAAACTGATCCACCCAGTATATGATGTGTGGGGATAATTCATTACTTGAGATTTGTTTGAGACAAGAATCATAACTAAATAACAATATTATTGAGGTGATGAGCCATCTACATAATTAGCAAAGGAAAGAAAACTCTCTAATATTTATATATACTTGCCTAACATACTCTTTCTTTGTAGCCTGAAGCTAAAGCAAAACTGAAAAATATGTATATATATACATATATGTATTCATACATGTATGGTTTTGTTATTTAAAATACATACAGACAAAGGGCAAGTCAAACACAGTTTTTTAAAGCCCAA
Organism: Noctilio leporinus; assembly: GCA_004026585.1. Classification (NCBI taxonomy): domain Eukaryota; kingdom Metazoa; phylum Chordata; class Mammalia; order Chiroptera; family Noctilionidae; genus Noctilio; species Noctilio leporinus. The sequence goes on from PVIW01001572.1 coordinate 244,829, forward strand.
AAGCCTTTTCATCATTTATCCAAACAGTTCAAAATATTTTTGGTTCTGTAAGGTTACAAAAAATAGTATCAATACTATTGTAATCTTCAGTAACAACTATAACCATACTGAAACTTGCAATCAAAAGCCATTGTACTGCTCTAGGCACCTGGTATACTGTTTGAAAAAGACAAAGTCCCACTGCACTGGCACTTCCATTGGTTGACAACAGAGAGGGTTAGATTCTGACATGTGCCACTGTCTGCCAGGTCCCAAATTCCTGCCCTTCCAGCACTGCCTGGTTGATTCCAAGTCTTTCCTACATTAACATCGAATGATTCTGCCCTGTTTGAGCAACTTCATGGTCTCTCAGAACTCAAAGAAAAGCAAAATCTATGAACAAATAAACAGATAAATAAACCACGTACCAGCCTAATGTAATCTGTTTGCCAACTAAGTACCCTCTGCAACACTTCAAAACTTCTTCCTACTTACTTATCCTTAAACATATCTATTTACCTACCTAATTAGAAATTGAAATGTTTTTCTAGAAGTTGACAAATATGGTCCTTTTCCCCAATTCGATCTCTATACTGGCAAGGGGCAACACCTGACAGGAATGCAGAGGTTAACAGAAAGATTTCTCCATGAGCAAAGGTTTCTCCAGAGATTTCTCCACCTCCAGTGGAAATCTCTTTGGAGATATTTTCAGTGGCCATATCTGTTGGCTAAACAGCTGAAGCAGAGAAGACTAATTGACTTACAATGCAATAATTTTGGTAAAAATCTTATCCTCCTCTTTTAAGGTACCTATATCCCCCAACCCTTTGTCCAGTGAAGCTATACAATCTAGGAAACTAGAGAGTAGAAGTGTGTTCAAGTTTCATGGGTATATCTAGATTTCATAAGTTAGGCTTTCATTTTCAATAAGCAACTAGGCTCAGAGACTTGTTTAATGGATACAGGATTTTTTTCTAAAAGAGAAAGATGACAGAATATCTCTTTATATCCTGTAACTCATAGCCTATAAATACTGCTGCAAGATATTTTCAGTAATTTCCAATATTTCACCTCTGTACAAGTTCACTTGGGAGCTTCCATTTAAAGTCATATCAATAAAGCAGTCACCAGGGGCTCAAATGTTTAGTAAACAACTTTGCCATAGCTTGCTCTAGAAAAATACAAGTTTCTAAGTTTATGTGTTTATTACCCAGAGGTTTAACTATAGAGCATATTCACTTCACACAATGAATTTCATAATTTTTAGATTATAATCTGAGGGTGCCTTTTTTCTCCATTTCCTTTATTCTTTATTGGCTCATGTTTCTTTGTATGACAGTGTGATGTATTAAATATGGGTACAAATTCGTTGACACTTTTCTCATCAAGAGATGAAGTATTTAACTTTCCCTTAAATATAGGTGGATTTTGTGACTTTTTGAATCTGTGATAATTTCTGTGCATAGAACTGTCTCTTGGCACACTCGGGGGGCCCTGAAAAACTACCAGGTCTCCTGAGACACCACACTGGAGAGTGCATGTGTAGTTGCTCTGATCCACAGCATATCTGAGCTCAACTGTTTGACTCAAGGTGCCAGACATGTAAGTAAAGCTGTCTTGAATCCTCCAGACCAGCCATCTACCAATGACTTCCACTAAGTGACCACAGTTGCTGCCAATTGGAGTGGAATTATTCTTCCAAGTTCTGCCCAAATATCTGACTCACAAAATCATGAGACTTAATAAATGATTGTATTAAGCCTCTTTTTGGGATAGTTTGCTATACAGTGATATATAACAGAAACATAAAGCAGTACCTGGAATGCAGCTGTTATAACCTAAAATATGTAGCACTGGATGTCATGACCAGAAAACAGACAGAAGGCAGAAGACCCTCAAAGTGACTTCTGTGTGGCATGAAAAACAGTGAGCAAATTGAAGGCTGAAGAAAGGAGAACCCCAATGAGGCAGAGGCTGACTGTGTGGCAACAGTATGTCATTAATAAAGTGGGAAAAACATGCCTAATGAATTGGAAATGTTCGTTATTATTTTCAGGCAGAACATTGAAAATGTCAATTGGTTTCTTTTTATCTGTGTATGATAATATGTGGATAGAAAAAGGTACGCTAAAAAGAACTGCTAAACTGAAGACTTAAAATATAAAGGATGCAAGACTTAGTGGGTCTAATAATAAAACTATTTTTTAAATCCTCAGTTTCTCCAGGCAACAAACAATAACAAAATAAGAGGTTGCCTCAGGGCAAAGAGCAAATTCTGGATACTGCCAATAAAGTAGTAAATATCTAAAAACAGTGGTTGTAAGACCCTTGATTGAGACTTAGAAAGCTTTCAGAGTGTGCTTAGTAGAACTTCTAAGAACCTTAAGAGTGAGATTTTTAGACATTCTTTACTAATTAAGAAAGGTTCTAAGACTCTTAAGGGTTTGTATGCTTTCTGACCATGTATCAACTGGGCTGAAAGGCTTCTAAGCTGTTTAGGGAATTGTTTCACAGCTTTGACTCTCCATTCAAAGTGTGTAAGGGTCTACTTCAGAAAGAAATGCGGAGATAGCTTTTGTTCAATAGAATGAACTAGAACACCATACATTGGATACCTCCAGTGTTTTAAAATAAATTGTTATTAGCTTGGATAGGCAGAGATAGTGATAGTACAAAACGAAATGAGGCTTCAAATTCTCAAACTTCTACAGCACACCAAGCAGGTTGAAAAGACAATTCTGTTTCAAGTGCTGGTTGTTTCTCATGTCAAAGAATGAATGACTTATCGTTTATGTTACGTTACGTTGTGTTGTATTATACTACATTACGACATTATATGACAGTATTCCTCACTTATCTTTGGTTTCATTTTCCATGGTTTTCCACTATCAATGCAGTCCAAAATTAAGTAGAAAAAGCCAGAAATAAATAATTCATAAGTTTTAAATTCTGTGCTATGCTGAGAAACATGATGAAATCTCATGCTACTCTGAGCTGTCTCACCTGGACATGAATCGCCCCTTTATCCAGCTTATCCACACTATGCACATGGCCTTCCTGTTAGGCACTTAGTAGCTACCTCTGTTATCAGATCGATTGTTGAGGTATCACCGTGCTTCTGTTCAAGTAACCCTTATTTTACTTAAAAATAGCCCCCAAACTCAAGAGTACTGATGCTGAAAATTTGAATATACCAAAGAGAAGCCATAAGTGTTTTTTTCTTAAGTGTAAAGGTAAAAGATCTAACCTTAATAGGGAAAAAAATTATGTTGAGGTTGCTCAGAGAAACATTCACATAACTTTCATTTCAGTATATTGTTATAAAAGTTCTACTTTATTGTTGTTGTCAATCTCTTACTGTGCCTAATTTAAAAAATTAAACTGTATCATTTTATATATTTATGTCTATAATCTATATATCATAATATATGTGAGGTTTGGTACTATATGCAGTTTAAAGCATCTACTGGGAGTCTTGAAATGTGTCCCCTGTAAATAACAGGGGACTCCTGTATATTATATAACATCAGACAGGATTTGTTCTATAGATCAATTCAAAATTTTTAAAATAAATGTAATATGTTTTATCATTAACCATTAGGGAAAAGCAACAAAAACCACATAACATGTCACATCATGTCACACTTGTTAGGATGGCTATTAAAATAAAACAAAGAAGTAGAAATTAACAAGTATTGGCAAGAGTGTGAAGAAATTGGAATACTTCTGTATTCCACTGTAGTAAAAGTGCACTGTAGTAAAAGTGTAAAGATGTATAGCCACTATGAAAAACAGTATGGAACTATCTTATAATAAACTAATTTTTCAAAAAAATTGAAAACAGGATCCCAAAGAGATTTTTGCACTTCCATGTTCATTGTAGTTTATTTATTATTTTTTACCATAGCAAAGATGTAGAAACAACCCAAATGTCTATCCATGAAAAGGTGGATAAAGAACATACGGTATATGCATAAGGTATATCATTTAGTCTTAAAAAGAAGGAAATCCTGTCATATGCTACAATATGAATGGATTGTAAAGACATTATGCTAAGTGAAATAAGCCAGTTAACCAGTAATACAAATACTGTTCAATTCCACTTATATAAGGTATCTAAACTAGTCAAACTCATAGAAGCAAAAAGTTGAATTGTACTTGCCAGTGGGCAAGGGAAGGGAGAAATAGAGAGTAGGTGATTAATGGATTTATAGTTTCGGTTATGCAAGATGAATAAATTCTAGAGGTCTGCTCTGCAACATTTTACATATAGTTAAACACTACTATAAGGTACGCTTAAAATTTGAGAGATCTCATGTTGTGTTTTTTATAATAAAAATGTTAAAATAGTAATATGTTTTTTCTAAAGATTTTATTCATTACTTTTAGAGAGAGGGGAAGTGGGGGAGGAAGAAAGGAAGAGAAACATCAATGTATGGTTGCCTTTCACCTGCTTCCAGCTGAAGACCAAGCTGGAAACCTGGCTTGCAACCTGGGTATGTGCCCTGGCTGGGAATTGAACCAGTGACCTCTGGGCTCGGCATCAATTCACTGAGACACGCCAGCCAGGGCAAAAGTAATATGTTTTAATATAACAAAGTGTGATAACTTCAAAATATTTTGAAATAACAAAAGTCATGTTTTAAACAGATATTAGCTCAAACACTCTTTAAATAAGTAGGTGAGTTAAGAGTTAAATCAAACAAATGAAGATCACGGTTTAAGTCTTTGTATAGAACCATCCATAAAGCTGGTTTTAAGAGCAGCTTCTCTAAATCAATAGCTGTGTTTACTTTCCTGGGCATGGAGGGAATTTCATTATTCCACACCATTATGATGTGTGAGTGAATTTATGTAGACATGTGGTGACAGATGGGAAGGTTGCTAATGGAAATAATACAGGTTCCTTTTCCTGCCATCCTCCTCAACATATCCCAACTTATACCTATAAGAATTGCCTTTCTTTTTTCATCAAGACTCATTACCTATCTACCCTAATCTATCTTTCTTTTTCTGACTAGCTCCCCTCTTTCCACGCATGCCAAAACAATTAATGGAGGTTAAGGGTTGGTAATAAAGTTGGGAGGAAGTGAGGGATTTGACCATTCACACTTTGAACCCTAATCTAAAGATCAGCACAGGTATGGGAACCTACAATTTTTCTTCATTTCCTGGAATGTACCAGGCAGAGATGGGAGAGAGATCATTTATGGCAGTGGGAGATTCATGAACAAATATACATGATGTATCTTTAAAAAGTGCTTAATGTATCGGATAAGCAAAAGAAGCATTCTCTATCTTGGTGACAGAGAGGAGTAATACTGCTCCTTTAAAGAAAGTTCTCTTTATCCTGCCTCTGCTGCCCCAACTCCAATACTGTTAAGATAATCAACACAATTTTCACAGTGCCTTTTTCTGAAGGTCTATCAAGAGGAGAGAAAATGTGGTCTATAAGCAAGGTTCAAAGAACCATTTAATTTGGCAAGAATATTTTTCTCTTAATTACTTAGCTCCAGCCCTGAACTTTTATGTACCTTGAAAGAAATGTCAATTTTATTTCCAGAGTTTAAACAGATGATTCTGCATCCCTGTAGCATCCCTAGTATCTTTTCTCTTGCTGGTTTCCCAAACTGCGTAGTTTGGTTTACATTGTGGCCACGTGACAGCTAGAGCATTAGGATGTCTTAGTTTATCCTGTAGGGTTCACAGGATAAAGCCTCATTGCCTCTGTTTGTAAAAATGCCCGAGTCCGAGACCTCCAAATGACTGGCTATTCTCATTCATGTAAAATACTAAGGCTTTCTGGTAGTATTAGCATACTATTTTCAAATTAGAGCTCTCTGTTGGCATAATTCTAAGGTCACTCAATATAAGTATTCAGAAATACTTGCCTCTGGATAATTTACATTTTTGTTCATTTTTTGTTCCAATGTAGTTCCATTACTCTGGTACTTAGAGGACATTGTCCAACTCAGTTTGGTGAGTGTTTCCTGAAATAGACCCTCTTTTAAGGTAGAGCATAACATGGGGGTTAAGAGGCCAAACTTGAGACAAACTGATGTTAATTAAGCCCTAGACCAGTTTCTGACCTTGGTCAAGTCTCAACTCTGCCTTAGTTTCTCCATCTATAAATTGAAGATAAGAATAGCACCTACATTCTAGGGGTATTTTAAAGATTAAAATATATGTGTTCCATATACATCATTTTAACTAGCACCCAACACAACTTTAACTATTTTTTCTCCTACCCTTCTATAAGAAAACCTTTTGTTATTGAATTAAAAGTAACATTAAGATGAAAACAAGGATGCGAATAAGAGACACATATCAGCTAAGCTAATCTATCACTTCTCAACTTGGAAAGTTCAATTTCTTTCATGAAGATCATAAAGACAGCTACCTTTTACTTTAATATAGACCTGAATATATATTTATAAAAATTTTTTGGAATCAGTATGTTTAAGTTTCATTCAATAAATTCTTAGCTTCTTTCATAGAAAAGTTGGACATGCTCTTGGTGATCTTGTGGCCTTGGGATGCATTCAGAGAGCTCCATGCAGCTGCTCTCTCTTGCTAGCCAGCTATTGCTGACTCCCACATTGTGCACAGGACAGAACCCTGAGAGGGAAGTGGACAGCTGAATATTATATGAGTTAGCAAAGGCTTTTCTGAACTTGCATCATGTTCATTATGTGGTTAGGTTTGTGGTGCTTCTTGGAGGAAGGAACAAGGAAAAAAATTGGCATGTGAAACAAAACCAGAAATCTCTGTTCACTGGGGACCTTAAATTAGACTTGAGTCATAGAATTGTCGAGTTGCTCATGCTGGAGTCAGCTGGGCTGATTGACTCCTTATAGCATAACACATGCACTCTTATTTAGCCTCATTGTCTCAGAACATTAGAGAAAGGCATTCCCATAAAGCAAGATTTGGAAAGAGGACATCATTTTAGTTTCAAGTTTTTCTAGAGGTTTTTCTACATGTTGGAAGGCTGTTGAGTTGAAAGGAAATTCTATGGCAACTCATATAATAGCTCCAATGTATGCTTACAAGGCACACTCTTGGATGCCAGAATAATCCTTTAAACAGGATGTGATCTAAGAGTCCTTCCTATAGTACTTATCATTTATCTTTAGGAAATCATCAGGAAAATATAAAGGCTTATCACTGAGATTTTTTTATTCTTTTTTTTTTTTTTTTTTTTTTTTAAGATTTTATCATTTCCAGAAAGAGAGGAAGGGAGAGAGGCAGAGAGGGAGAGAGGGGGAGAAACATCAATGTATGGTTGCCTTTCGCCTGCCTCCAGCTAAGAACCTGGCTGGAGACCTGGCTTGCAACTTGATTATGTGCCCTGGTTGGGGAATTGAACCAGTAACCTTTGGGATTTTATTCTTATTAAAGTGGACTTTTAAGCTTTGGGAAGCTTATGATACTCAAAAAACAAATCCTATTTCATGAAATGTGCACTGTTACATTCACCTATATAAATGGGGAAAAATGAAAAAAATATCCATGCATATAAGCTTGGCTTCAGAATACATCATTTGATTTTTATTTCACCTCTGCCATTTACTACTCATGTGACTCTGGGCTATTCACTTAACTCTTCTGAATCTAAATGTACTCTAACCACATAAAGATAACATTTATCTTTCAAATTTCAAATATTGTGTGAGCATAATACATTGGAATAAAGAAGCCATAGACACAGTCCCCACAAGTTCACAGTCTAGTACCACCAAAAATGAATGAGAGAAGATATGTGAAACTTTTTTGGTATGTTTCCACTCTCAGTATTAATTGTTTTCAATTCAGTAATATCTTTCCAACTCTGCAGTTTTCTTTGGAAGTATGGCATTCAATAAAAGAATGATTATGCATTGGCTGGTAGGCAGGACTTTTAAAAACTTTTCTTGCTGCCTTTCAATTTCAGTCGTTAGATGTGGGGCCGTGGATAGGTAGAGAAAAGGAATAGCCACAGGAATGTATGTATTTCTGTAATGAAAGATTTTTAAAAATATGACTTGTTCAACACAAAGGAGAACCAGACTCAGATACAGAGAACAGACTGATAATTGCCAGAGGGAAAGGTTTAGCAATTGGGTGGAGAACGTAAAGTGATTGAGAAGTACAGATTGGCTGTCATGGAACAGTTATGAGGATGTAAAGTATAGCATAGGAAATGTAGTCAATAATATTCTAAAGACTATGCATGGTGCCAGTTAGGTACTGGCCATATCAAGGGAGCACTTGGTAAAATAATTATCTAGCCACTATGCTGTACACCTGAAACATACAAAATAGTATTCAATATAAACTGTAATTAAAAATGTATATTTTTCTTAAGTTGAAAGAATTATTTTAGGGCAGGAGGGGAGTAATTGGATGCCAGTAGTTTTTGGCCAATGAAACTTTCAAACAGAGGCTACACAGTCATCTGGTACTGCTACAGTTGAGACAACTGTGCCTAAATGATATTGGTGTTGATAATGCACTTTTCCTGAGCTTCCTCAATGGGTCATGACCATGCCACATTTTGACCACTGGAAGGACTCTTTTACACCCTCAGAGGTGAGTCAAATCAGAGAGGACAAACTTGAAGTGAGTAGCAAAGTTCTAAAACTGTGGACAAGATTATGACAAAAGGTCTAAGTAGAGCTGATACATTTTCTTTTATCTACCTCCTATTTCTACTTTCAACAAGATTTAAAAAGACTACAAACTTGAACCTGTAATGAGAGAAGACACAAAGGAGAAACAAGAGAGATAGATACCAGTGAGATTCTCAGACAAAGAACTCTGTGTTCTGACATGCTTGAGTCTAGGCTAAAGGTCAATTTGTCTGGAAAGCAAGTAGTAAGATGCTTCACCCCATCCTATCATGATGCAGTATCTATAGAGTATGTAGTTTCTGGGAACATGCAGGAGCCAGTACATTATTATGTGTCAAAGGAGGGCATGGAATTTGGCTGAGAGTACAGAGAGTTTGATATGTTGAATATGATGGAAAATTCATAGACTGAAGGCCAGACGTGAGTAAGATGCAGGATAGTATCTTAACATATACAAGCATGTAGAGGTAATTTCTCTAAAGAAATTATTTCCATTATAGTGAATACCAACAAAATCTCCATACCTCCCTAGTGCTATACTATGAGCTCCCTAGAACAGAGTGCCCAACCTGGAGACAAGGGAGAGAAAGGAATATCCTATCTCAAATAATTATAAATCTGAAAAATGAATAAGAATTGCATGAATCATATTTTGTGTATCAACCAGGATAGGAATTTGAAATTTAGATTAATAGAAATAATATAAAAACATAGCTATATTTTATTACACACTGAGTTTTGCCCTCTGAGAAATAGATGCTGCCTAACTTTACAGTTCTTTTCAACCCTGAGTTTGTAGAATTATAATCTGAATAAGACTAAGCTTTCTGGTATTAATTATATTTCTCCAACCCCTTTATATTTGGTTCTTGTTTTGATGTTTTATTTGTCTGTGCCTTTTATTATTTACCTCTTATAAAAAATTTAAAAAGTATTATAAATAAAAACAAATTTGGGCACTGGACCCAGATCTCTAGCTGATTATGTTGAGCTCTGATTTTACCTTTCAAAAGAAAATAACTCTTTCAAAACTAATTTAGCGAAAAAGAGTCTAGGCCCTGGCACAGTGGATAAGGTGCCGGCCTGCAAACCTAAAAGTTGCTGGTTCAATTTCTAGTCAGGGCACATAACCAGGTTGCAAGCCAGGTCTCCAGCCAGGCCCTTAGCTGGAGGCAGGTAAAAGGCAACAATACATTGATGTATCTCTCCCTCTCTGCCTCTCCCCCTTCCCTTCTTTCTGAAAATAATAAATAAAATCTTAAAAAAAAAAGAGTTCACAAAATTTGAAAATTATATTACATAATATCAATACACAGTTGGTTCACATTTATTTTCCTGACATTTGAGAAAAAGTGTATCCGTGACTTAAGCTGACTATGAGTACCCATGGCATCCCCTATCAGCTAGCAAACCTGGACTCCATTCCTTCCGAGGGATCACCATTAAAAGAAATGAATAGATTAAAGGGATATTACCATTGAAATGTTATCAGAGGACTCACAACAGTTCATGGGTAAAAACTCACTTAACCATCAGAAGTTGCAACAGCAGCAGCAGCAGCAAGAACGGACACATCATTAGTGGCCTGCCAGGTCCAAAGGCTAGCTAGAAAACACATTCTGAATGTGAAATAGAATAATTAAGCCCATTGTTCCCTGGCTGTCATTCTAAGGGACAGCAGAGAGGTACTGGCTGTGTGCCCAACTAGTTTGAGTGGCAAACTTGAACCCCCTCCACCTCCCAAATGTGCATATAAAGCGTGGACTGTCTGCCAAGGTCAGGAGTACATGCTAACACAAACATGGAGGATTAAAGGCTCATTAAGATGTGAGGGGATGAAGAGAGACCAGAGCAGAAGGAAAAGCAATGACTTGTGTCTTTTGTTAATAATCGATCTAAACAAAGCTTCTTGATTCAGAGGCTACTCACGCTGCTCCAGAGCAAGCCACTGCACAGAATCACCATTCCCCTGTGTGAGTGGCCTGCTCTGCCCCAGAAGGATCCTTCCACTCTGTGGGGCTGAAGCCTCTGTTCTCACCTCAAGACAGACAGAGCTCTTTCTGCTTCTTTCATGTGCTACTACCTTCCAATTCTTGCTGGTATTTGTGGATTTTAATGACACTGGAATAGGAATATGGGGATACTTCCCTTAACATGCTGTTGTACTTCTAAACAACAATTTCTTTTGAGAGTTAAAGGACAGTATGTTTAGGAAATGAGATGACATTGCTTTGTTTGCCGCAGCAAGACTTTCAAAAGATAAATAGGCACTGCTTGTCCCTGCTACACTCTATCTTCATAACCCTAGCTTGACATTGTCTTACTCAAAAACCTGTTCCATGCTCTCCCCAGAGAAAGGGCACTGTGTGTGCCAACATTGGATTCGCAGGAGTCAAAGGCTACCAGATAACAGTAGGGAAACCAAGACATAGCTTTGGGATTCGTGACTCCTTGTCCAGCATTCTTTTTCCACCTCACTGGCATTCTGACTCTCCACTCACCCAGCACTATGAACTCTGCTTTCAATTCCTGAACATCAACCCCCAATCAAGCTGCAGATGTAAATTTGAATTCTGAGGAAGCTTGCTTAACATTTGTTGCTTAATTTTAATGAAAAAATCAGCATTGCCCCATTTAGAGAATTTTGCAAAATGGTCTCTTAGAGTTCCTGGAATATGAAAGGCAGCAGCAAAGCAAAATGCCAGCATTAATATGATAAGTCTTTTTGTTGAATGCAGAATGGTTCATTAAAACTTTAAACAGGTGGCAGCTTTGGCAGCCCACTGTGTGTATGCTGTGGGCAGATTTATTATGCCTTTCATTGCAAAATATTTATGCAGAAACAGACTTAGTGAGATAAATGATCTTATCCACAAGAGCATTCTGTTTGAGGATGCTATGATAAATGTCATTATCAATCAATTTATGCAGTGAAAACGTACCATCAATTTTATAATCATCATCCATTATTTGTAACTTAGGGAACTCTTTTCATTAATTCTCCATTTTAATTTTGGAGTCTTCCAAGCAGCTTTTGCTTAACAGTGGGGGACAGTGCTACAAAATGGGGACTGTAGACAAGATGTCACCCAGTTGCTGAGGTTCAGAGTAGGAACCAGATATGCATTTCAAAGCAAACATAATTATGTGTGAATAACACTGTCTCTAACCATCCTCTGTGATCACTGGGAGAGCAGGAGAAAAGCATGTAAATATCAGTGGCATGTTCAAACACTGCAGTTTTGTTTCATTGAATGAGGTGAGCCACAAGCTAATTGAATGAAGCTCAATATGATGTCAAGTGAAGCAAACAACACATTTCAGAGTCACTACTGGGTCCCTGAATAACTGCAATGGTTCCATAGGCTTATTGTCATCCTCCTCCTAGGAGCTGGAAGTTTCTACTGGTGGCATCTGTCATTTGGGGAATGTTAGTCATATTAACTTTAAATGCTACAGGGAATTTTCTGGTAGAAATGTATCTAGAAGTGGATCCCCCAAGTCCTTTCCAGATTCTTTTGCTCAGTGCAGTGGGAGTTCCACACACATTGACTGATGCAGCATTCTACCAGCTACTTTCTAGCCATCCTGACATGCTAACGCCATTTCACACAACTGCAGGAATGTGTCAAATCTCCTTGTAAGCACACTTTCCTATGGAAAACACTCACAGCAGACTAGAGAGTTGTTTCTTATTTGGACACTTGCCTCATTTCTAGTAAAGGCCCCCTGATATAGTCACTACTGCTTTAGCCAAGTATCTCAAGGACATAGGCATCTTGGTTTTTCAACTGGCTTCTGTATTATATAATTGCCCTTATCCTTCTGCCACATATGGGGCTTTAGCCTTCATTACTGTCAAAGAAAGACGGCTTACTAATCTTTACTTACTGTTTTCATTTACTGGAAGTGCTCTCTCCTCTGCTACCATAAACAGCATCAAGTATCTTTTTTCAAAACACTGCTCAAGAATAACTTGTATAACCCTGGTTGGAGCCAAAACCAAAAGATTGCAGGTTCAATCCCTGATCAAGGCACACACTTAAGTTGCAGATCTGATCCCCAGTTGAAGTGCATACGGGAGGCAATGGATCAGTGTTTTGCTCTCACAGGAATGTCTCTCTATCTCCGTCTCTTTTTTCTCTCTCCTCTTTTGTTTCTCTCTTTTCCTCTCTCTCCCTCTGCCGCCCCTCTCCTCCCCTTTTCTAAAACTTGGTATAAATGTTTTAATCCTCAGGTGACGGTTTTTAAAAATGTTATAAAAAAGAATAGCCTCTATAAAGATTTTTCAGCCTCTCTGATTACAAATTGTTACATCTGCCCTGGCTGCCCCCTTAGCACCTACAAATAGATCAGTACAACTCTAACTGTGGCTATTTGGGGCTTTATTTTTATTGCTATCATTCATTATGAACTCTCCAACAGTAACTAACTAAAAGCCCACCTCAAGGCAGATCCTTTAGGTAAATTCAAGATGATGTTGTCTTAGAATGCAAATATTTAGTTCAATATCCACAGGGTTAATCCTCATATAACCTGCCTAGCCAATGTTATGCAGATTGATACATCTTTTATGATAATAAAAGGTGCCTTTAGTTCATTGATTTTCACTATTACCCTGTCAAAAGTACATAGGACTTGGAGTCAGAAAAACTGAGTTCTGGTCCTTGTCATCTCTGCACTTAGTTGTGCAATTGTAAGTTACTTGTGGCCTTAGACAAGTCTCAGCAGGTATGTGTATAAAATGTGTAAAATGACATTTGCTAAGGCAACCTTAAAGGGAGGTTGACTTAGATAAATTATATATACATTTATTTAGTAACATATAAAGAAAGATGTTATTGTTACCATCATATATCAGCAAAGAGATTTTGTATTATTCTGGGATATGAGATAAAATAATACAATTTATAACATGTTCTTAAAAATAGTATACTTTTGACAGTAGATAATAGGCATCTGAGTTTAATATCATGAGGAATTATTCAGCAAGATGAGTTGAATTTGCCTGCTTTTGCAAAAGAAATAAAACATGCTTCTTCTTCTATAGCAGTAGCTCTTAAAATGTGATCACTGGTCCCACAGCATCAACAGCATCTAGGAAGAATATTAGAGATGCAAATGGTGGGGCCCTACCCCAGACCTACTGAACCAGCTCTCAAGGTGGTTCTGATGAATGCTAAAGACTGAGAACCCCTACCCTGATAAGTAGTCTGAGGTTTTAGTCCAGATGCCACAAACATGTTGGGGAAGCTTGGGGCGTGAGCAAGGATAAGGCATCCTGAGATTTTGTGCCTTAACCACCACAACAAATTATTCCAGATTTCCAGTCAATGCAGATTTCTCGTGATAGTATCATCTTCATTAAAAAGGAGCTAAGCAACAAAATTTGATTTTGTAAGATGTTTTTTAAATATATGTAAATTTACATTTTTAAAGTGCATTGCCAGACCAAGAGAACCACATTAAGGAATTCCAAAAATATGGCCCCTGCAGTTATAAGGGAAAAGTCTCTGGCTTTAGGTGAAATGCACCATCAACTCTTAGAGTGACTTAAAGCAGGTCAACCTCTCAACTCTTAGATGTCCCCACTAGTGAAGGGAGATGGTTGTGCTGAAATGTACCCTATGTGCTTTTCCAACTCTCCCTGTCTGAACTGTAGCCTTCTTTCTTTCTCTTTCACTCTCATCCTGAAAACTGAATCCCTCTCATAGAACAGAAGGCTTAAAGGAAAGGTCCAAGAAAGAAACACTGGCTGAGCAGCAGAGGAAGAGAAGAAAGTACACAGAGAAGTTTCATTTCTCATGCCATGAAGTGACTGGTATAAAAATCACAAAAAAAAAAAAAACCCTAAAATTCAGCTGTAAAATAACTATGAAACAGTACTAAATTTTTAAAATAATGCAATAAACTATTCATCCTTTAAAAGAAACCTGCAGTGCAGGGAGTGGGGATGCCCCGAGGACTTTCTGTGTTATCATGAAGAGGATGAACTGTCCAAAATGAGGTGAGTGTCAGAGCAGATACGGGACTCTTCCTATCTAGGCCACTAAAGGGACATATAGTATAGCTTGAGCGAAAGGAAGGGCTGAGGGCATATGTAGCTGTTCTAGAGTGAACTTGTTCTCTGTGTAAATTCATCCTTATAGTTTTAAGGAAAAATCTCTTCTTCAGCTTGTTCTGTCAAAATCACTCCCAAGCCACTGTCTACCTTTGGCAAGGTCAAACTCACACCCCTCTAAGCCTTGAAAGGAGAACTAAACTAAATATCTACAAAAAAATCCAGTGTCCTGAGAGGAAAAAAAATGAAGTAAATTCACTGTATTAGTGGAGACAGCATGCTATTTATGGTTGCAGAACAAGAAACTAGCAGATATGAAGAAAACAAGCACTCAATAGGCCAGATATTTACTTACACAAAGAGGAATAGCCAGTCTCTGAATCATAGAATTCAGTATTTTTCATTTCCACCTTCCAAATGTTCTTAAATAAGGTTTTCCCCATCCTCATCCTGATTGGTACTCAGCAGAAAATATTTCCTTGCCATGGAGATACCCACAGAGCCCAACTGGAACCGGGAGTCTGCCTCTTTTTTGTTTGGCACCAAAACTCACTGCTGCAACAAATGGGTCAGCTGACTGGACAGCCAGGTTTAATCTGCTGATACAGAGCAATAATGAGGCTGGCAATGGGGAACATTCTACCTTAACAATTGGCCAAGACCAGTCTCTCCAACTCCAACCAAGGGCAGGGGGTTGGAGAGAAATACTCAGATGCATTGGTTCCTGTTTGGTGGTGCCCATTGTGGCCTCAATTATGTCCTATGCCATAACTACAATGGTAATGAAGTCCCAGTGAGCTGAAGAACCAGTTGCACACTCCTAATGGATAGCAGGACTAAAAGGAAGCGCAAGTTAAAAAGAAATGCACAAGCAAGGGGAGTTTGTAGTCAAATATTGAAAGGTCTCATTTAGGCACAGCATGGCTTAATTAAACATCTCTTCTTCCCCATTCATTCCAACTCCACACAGCTTTTCCCCAGTGCTCTCTCTCTGTGTACAAGACTAAGTATTTTTAATAAAAATTCAATCTACATGGTTTCTGATTCATTTATACACATTAAAACACATCAAAATAATAGCAGAAGGGCTCCTGATATGCAAAAAGCTTTCTAAGCCTGTTTCCTCATTAGGAATAAAAAACAGTATTGTGTTCATATTAAACTCATTCATCTTTTTATAGGTTAAAGTTTTGCTAAAATGCTTGGGTTGCAAAAGGACAGAATAGGTTGAAAGTTGGTAACTCTGCTTCTTAAATGGGGAAAAAGCACTTAACTCAGACCCTGAGTCTTTTGGGGTTTCCCAGTCCTGTTCTTAAGAGATTTTTTCTGCATTTGTTCAGTGGTCTATTTGCAGCAATTCTCCTTTTAGTAAAGGCAGTGGCAGGTACTCATTTTTTTTTATAGGCAACCCTAGTCTTCATCTATAATCTCCCAGCCTTAGAAGTCAGCAAAGGAGAAGTTCTATAGAAAGCTGTTTCAATTACTACATAAATACACTGGGGCATATAAATAGTGATTTTAGAGATGCCAGAATAAAAAAGAAATAGTGTCTTCTTAACAGATGGGTGCCCTGTACTCACAATGCAAACATAAAAGGCTGCAGTAAAAGCTTGTGTTTATATATAGCTCCGTTTCCTCATCTACTAGCTTCATTCATCTACTGCTATCCATTCACACATTCATTACTTATCTTTTCATTTGACAAATTATTTATTTTACTGTATATTTAGAGCAAAGTTACAAGGAAATAGAACTTCAAATATTATTTTCATTTATTGGCAGGAAACATGCAAACAAATACAATAATATGATAATATGGATAATGGACCTATGGACAAGATATACAGAGAACACAAGAGGGCTTTTTCCAGGTGAATGACTCAAAGAAAGGGCAGTCTAATCAGAGGTGCCATCAAGTGCAAAGGCTCTGAGGCATGCAAGAAAAATCTGTTCTCCAAACTAAAAGGAGTTCAATACTGATGAACCAAAAATATATGATATCATCTGAAAATGTCTGAATTAGGAAACAGATACTGAAGGGCTCTATATGCCATACAAAATAACTTAGATTTTATCTTATAGGACAGTTTTTTTTTAACTGACAATGGCCATTAGAATGACCTAGAGATCTTTTCTAAACATACACCTAGCCCTGGCTGATGGCACAGTGGATAAGGTGCTGGACTGCGAACCCAAAGGTTGCTGGTTTGATTCCCAGCCACGGCACATAACCAGTTTGCAGGCCAGGTTTCCGGCCAGGTCCATGGCTAGAGGCAGGTGAAAGGCAACCATACACTGATGTCTCTCTCCCTCTCTGTCGCTCTTTCTCCTTTACCTTCTCTCTGGATATAATAAATAAAAACCTTTTAAAATAAATAAACTGGAAGTAATAAATAAAAATCTTTTAAAAATAAATAAATCTAAAAAAAGTAAAAATCTTTTTAAATAAACATAAATAAATAAATAAAGAGACTTAGGCCCTAACCCAAGAGATTTTAATTTTGTAGATCTTAGGTAAAGCATTTTACCTATATTTTCTTTAAAATCCACAGGTCATGTTATATGTCCTTGTTTCAGAACTGCTCTAGGCTCCTAGGAACCACTAAGGGAAGGGAAGGCCTTGATCAGCTTGTGTTGGCAGATACCTTTGTGGGGAATGTGAAGGGCGTTTTGCTAGTTATGAAAGAGAATCTAGGCAAGGGGTAGTTTAAGAGGCAATGCAAACTTTTAGTCAAGAGCAAACAAGGTCCTGAATTAGAACATGGCAGAAACAAGGCAAGTGGGGTTGAAAGAAATAATGGGAATTAAATCATTAGGAATTGGTGACCTAAAATTACATTCTCTCCCTACTTCCTGTTTTGCTAGCAGGGTTTCTGCAAGAAAGGAGACATGGAATGGAGGAGAGGGAGAGTTCAAGTTCCCATCTCCTTAGTTGACTGGATTCAAAATGTAAATTATATAGGAGATTGAGAAGACATTAGTTAAATATTTCCTAGTCCATTCTCCTCTGCAACGTTGATAATTTGGTAGTGGTTTTATTCAAGTTGGCTAACACTGCACTCATTATTGAGATTTCACAATTCCAAACACTGTGGGCAAATTGTAATTCTAACAATTTATATCAAGTAAACATCAAATGAAATCACCCTATCCTCATCTAAAGTTTGGAAGGTCACTCGATTGGCAACCTCAGATTATTTTCCCCACCTCTCAATCTTCTCTCTCTCTGCTGGAAGTAGGCACTGTGATCCCTGTTCAGCTTCTTCACAGAGCCAAACAAGCTTAGTAGTTTATTGGATTAAAAAAATGACTGAGTTACATAATATCTGGGGAGGAGGCATTTTGTTGTGATAGAGTCAGATTTGCAGTCACCCCAGGTTAACCCAAATGAAAATTTCTTCCCCCAGTCTCACAGCCTCCTCTCTCCTCCCTCCCTCTTCCAGATACCTTTCAAAGTGTCACTGTTCTGGGTATCTATACTGAAGCCCCAATAAGAGGTGTTGACATATTTTCCTGTACAAGTGGTGAACTTAGCATGCCAACATCCTGGGTTTATTTTCCTTGAATTACTGAACATCTACATATTTGATTGTGTTTTTTCTTATAATATCCATGTGCACAATTAGATGCATTAAAATATTTTTCTATCTTTATATGTTCTGTGGAGAGTTCAGTCCACAAAAATATATAAATAGATTTAAATTTCACTGACCATATAAAAACCTGAGCTCTATGTTTGAAAGTGCAGGACTGATGCAAGTTATCTTTTTATCCAGGTATTATCCAGTGTTGGTGTTTTGGTTGTGGTTTTATTTGAGTTGGCTAACAGCACTCACTAAGATTTCACAACTTCACATGCTGTGCATGGGCAAGTTATAATATTACAACTTTA
Source organism: Noctilio leporinus (assembly GCA_004026585.1). NCBI lineage: Eukaryota > Metazoa > Chordata > Mammalia > Chiroptera > Noctilionidae > Noctilio > Noctilio leporinus. The sequence continues at coordinate 263,373 of PVIW01001572.1, forward strand.
CATTAAGTATATTACACTGTTTACTAATCCTTATATTTTATTATATACAAATGTACATTTTTTATTGATCATTACTTTTTTTACAACATTTCCTCCTATCAAACACTGTTTCCATACTTCTTTCTTCAACTTCTTCTCATATGATGTCTAGCAAAATGTAAAGTGTGACTGCCTCAGAGAGATTAGGATGAGCCTATATACCAGTTGTCATCTCCATTCTCCAAATAATGTGTGCTGTATGTGTTACCACAATATTTTGATAGTATGGCCCTGAAACTTAAATCAATCTTATAGCATAGCCAGATTAGGGTCAGATATCATTAATTCAATAAAATTATGTTACTTCTCTAAATATCTTGGCTTGAAATGAAGATTGAATTTTGAGGCAAGTTTTCTCTGGGTGTTAGTATAAAAAGTGGAATTTGAGGTCTCAACATTCTTGATTTCTGCGCACCCAACCATGAATAGGAAGCATGGTCACTGAGCCAGGAGCTGTGACCACCAAGCATTCCCAAGCAAACCCTATTACTTCATGATGAAATGCAGCTAAAAGAATCATCTGAAAGGCATAATATACATAAATGGCAATGTCAGCAATTCTACCACTGAACATTGAATCTAAGTCTATCTAATTTCAGCACTGACCTTGGTTCAAACAACCAACATCTCTCTCCTTGAGAGATGTTCCCTAATTGGCCATCTTTACTTTGGTCTTCTCTTCTCCCTTTTTTCTCCAAAAATAGAGCCAGAGTAATCCTTCTGAAATGCATATCCAACACATCAGCTTTCAGCTTAAAACCTTTCATGACCCTCTGTTGTTCTCTGGATCAATTTCTAACTCTTTCACATGGCTCATAGGGCTTATCAGTGAAGGACCACTTTCTACACCCATAGCTTTGTTTCCTAAGGCTGCCTCTCTCAAACTCAAACAAAGCAAGATTTCAAAATCCCAGAATCTTTGCAAGGAACATTACCTCTTCCTCATTCTAGCTAACTGCCACTCACCTTTTGATCCCAGACTAGATGTGATTTCTCCTAGGAAGATAACTTAGTCCCTTCTATGTGATGATAATAACTGTACTTACCTCTATTTATATAACACTTCAAAAATGCACTATAATTGTTTATAAACTTCCTTGCCCTCTTTCATTTCCCCCAGCAACTTTGAGGGCCATCTGTTTTATTTTCTTAGTTGCTGCTATAGCTAGCTCAGGACCTGCTCATAGTAAGTTTTCAGTTACTAGTTGTGGAATAAATGCATGCATGAATGAGTAAGTGAATAAATAAAGTAAAACTTCATGTTGTTTTCTTTTTTTTTTAACTAGTCTTTGATCTGAAGAAAGAAAAAATTACAAGTCTGGCAAACATTGATGGACAAAAGATTGGGGTAAATGAACTGAAATACTGAGGAGAAAATGGATCAAATGTACTTTAATAAGGAATTTATTACACATTGTCTCCTGTTCTTTTTACTATCAGGCTGTCAAAAAGTGTTACAAAAGTACAGGGCATCCTGAGAGGCCATCTCAACTACTGTTTCAATAAACCTTGAAATGTGTAACTTTTCCTTATTTAAAACATTGTTAGGATTTATATTACTCTCCTACTTGAGAAGGTATTTATTTATTTACCCTTATTACAAATAATTTTGGGATATTACCAAACTCTTTTAATTGCCATTGCAGTGTATTTCTCTGTTTTGTTTTGTTTTGTTTTTTTTTGTTTGTTTTTTCTGGACACAGGTGAAAAAACATAGTAGTTAAACAACTGTAAACCTCAAAAGAATCAGATAAAAAACTAATATATACTTTAAGAAACTGTTTCCTGCCTTTCTGGTAAACTTTTGTTTATCTTTATGGTAACATTTGATTCTTTAGGACACATGATACAGAAAAACAGAAATAGTAACTGCTTACTGATACAGAATTCAGAAAGATAGCCTATGGACGTTAGGGGAGGAATAGAAAATGATTGGCAAAGTTAGGCAGAACCTGTATATTTAATAAATTAAGCCAAACTTTCATGTGCCTTATAGTTGCTGAAGATTTGCCAGTCTGAAGTGACAAACTGAAGGAGGACCATGCAATGATTTAATAGGCAGGCTGTGACAGGTCAGACTCTATGGGCTATTTCCTTTTGATCACCAGAGGAAAAGTCTGGCCATTGGGTGGCCCTGCTTCTTCCCTGTTTTCTAGAGTCATTCCTCAATTACCTAATTTTAGTTAACTGTACCACTTTCCTCCTTTTCCAATTATTAACCAGTCACAATCTGTATTTTGTATTTCTGCATTATGTCTTCATCCTTCAATTTCAGGGAAATGCAACTACACATTAATTTTATAAAACACCCTTACAGTGAAATCCATGCATGTTCCTAGTGACTATTCTAGATTTGCAGCATTCCTCAATCATCTTTGTAATATTTCTGATCAAATGTCTGAATTTGGATATCTTAGAATAAATGAGAACATATAAGCTGCCTGCATCACAGCACTCATCTCGGGCCATTTCTCTTGCTGGAGTCCTAATAAAAGTGATTATGAACTGAAACTCTCAAAATACCAATGGACCAGAAATTGAAACCCTAAAAATAACATTGACGGTTATATCTATCAACAGCTTTCTAAAGAATCCCCATGTGCAGATTTTCTTTGAAACTGATTCAGCCCAACCTTCTTCCTTTGATAAGTCTCACCGTATCACTGCTTGCAGCCCTGGATATCTGGGTTATTGAAGTGAGTAGCTGTGAGTTCATTATTCTGACTGTTTTACTGTATTTACATGAAAGATGCATTTTAAAGCTACTTTAATAAAGTATTTCAAAAGATAAACTGACATTTTAGAAAACAAAAACAAAAACCAGGAAATACTGAGCAGTGTTTACTAAAGTGTGAGAATTAATTTAATCACTAGCATCGGTATTTTTCTTGCTTCACGGTTGCTGAGCAGGCCTAAGGTATTTACTGATTGGCTCCGTCCCCTAGAGAAAGGAATGCACATAGGGAGAGAATGACAGGGACGGTCACAGCTTAGAAGATAATTAAGAAATCCAATTTTAGGCCCTCAGCTGCAAAGTTAACAGACTAAAATCTTAGTTTAAGTGCACCCCATTTTTTCCTACATAACCCACCAAGCTTGGGAGAGAAGTAATAAAGCCAACTTCCCCTGGTAACAAGCCATGCTATCTTATAGCTGCTGCCTAGCTGCAAGTTTCTAGACCTAAAGGAAACTATTTTGAAGAACTAGTAGGTAAAAACAATGGATTATTTCTAGGGATAATGTGAAAATACCTTCCAAGCTACAAGAAATGCTGTTTGGAGAAGAGTGCAGCACAAGCCCTCTCAGGAGGAAAACAATGTCAAGTGGAAAGATCCGTCACATAATCTCTTTTTTTCAGTGTTTTTCTAGCATGAAAATCTTCTCTTTATAAGAATCAACCTGAGAGGATAAAAACTATAATGTATTAAGAAACATATTAATTATACCTTGTGCTTTAGCTATGAAATGTGCTTATCCAAATAATAAGACAAAATTTTCTAGGACTAAAATTATATCATTTAAAATAGTGTAATAGAACTAGCAGAGAAAATATTCATATGGCCACACATTAATAAATTTTATATATCTGAAATATTGAAACCTATAGAAAGCTCTGTTGGAGACACCATTTAAGTGCACAAGTTTTTAAAATGGATTAACTCTAATCTCATTTTTACTTCATGATGTTGTCATATTTTAAGTTGGTCTCTTAAAAATCTTTAGCCCTGGCTGGTGGCACAGTGGATAAGACACCAGCCTGTGAACCCAAATGTCACTGGTTCGATTCCCAGCCAGGGCACATAACCAGGTTGCAAGCTAGGTCTCCAGCCAGCTCTGTAGCTGGAGGCAGGTGGAAGACAACCATACATTGATGTCTTTCTCCCTCTCTACCTCTCTCCTTTCCCCTTTCTCTAAAGATAATAAATAAAATCTAAACAAACAAACAAACTAACTAACTAACTAATAGGCTTCTTATAGAGTCAGAATTTCCCATTTTACTTCCCTAAACTATTCAATCAGTTGTCTCCTCATTCTGTTACTGTCACCTGTACTCTTCCAGCTGCTCAGGAGGCCAAAAACCTAAGCCCATAGTTTCTCAGCTTCAGCATTGCTGGTATTTGGAGCCAAGTAATGCTTTGTTAGAGAGAACTGTCCTATGCATCATAGGATGCTTAGCAGCATCTCTGGCCTCAGTCAGCTAGATACCAGCACCCTCCCAAGCTATGACAACCCAGCATATCTTCAGACATTGTCCTGTTTCCTGGGGACCAAAATCATCCCGAGTTGAGAACCACTTCCTTAGAGCCAGAATTATTTTAGCTCTCTCTCACATCCCACATAAATCCCATAGCAAATCCTGCAACTCTGCTTCAAAACACCAAAAATACAAGCACTTTTTATACCTCCACTGCTGCTGCCTTGATCCAAGCTGCTATCACTCAAATCATAGACAGACGCCAAGGGTCTTTGAACCTGTCTCTTTGCTTCCACCCTCGGCCACTAACATTCTATTCCCAAAACACCAGGCAGACAAATACTACTAAAATGTTATAAACCTCTTTGCACAAAATCTTCCAGTGGGCTTCTATCTCAAAAAGAGCAAAAACCAAAGTTTTTAAAAATGGCTTTTCTAATGTTAACTGATTCTACTCCAGTAACACTGGCCTTATTACCATTCCTGCTGTACTTCAGGCACGATCCTACCTCTGGGCCTTTGCATCTGCTCTTTACTCTGCCTAGTAGGCTCATTCCAAGTCTTTGTTTAAATACTACTCAATGAGGCCATCCCTGACAACTGGATTTACAAATGACATGTCCCTCTACCCCCAATCTCCATCCCTACCCTTGATTATTTTTCTCCAAAATACTTATCATGTTACTATATCATCCTTAGTTATTTTGTTTAATGCCTGATTCTTCCCATTAGGTTTTATGCTCCATGACAACAGCACTTTCTCTCTACTATTTTCACTAATTTACCCTCAGAGCCAAGAACAATGGTTATAGCAAATTATTGAGAGGCTGTCAATCAAAATGTATTAAATGTATGGCCTCTCTAGGGTTACTATTGGACACTATCAAGGGTATTTTGGGGGATTAAAAAAAAACATTTATTTATATTTGGTTATTCAATTGGGAGAATTAAAATGTAAATATTTTGTGATCAGTGCATGTTCAAAATTTTGAAACTATTTTGAGGTCTTAGGAACAAAATTTTTTGAGCGATCCTAAATTTGACAAGCAAGGTTATATGGATCATTGTCCTTACAGAAGTCCAAGGAAACTTTTTTCATATTTTATTACTCTTATCAGTTAAAATTATATAAATCTTTAGCAGAAACCATTTGGTTAAAATTGAATCTTGACATTTTAACATAATGTAGAGACACAAATTTCTTCATTACTTCATTCAACCTAAAGAACTTTTTAAAACTTACTATGTGCAAAGTATATTGCTTGATATTGTCAAATAATTAATCTTATAATTTAAGAAAATCCAACATCATTTTTCTAGGAATTTTTTTTGCTTTTGTTTTTTTTTTCCTTTTGACCTGAGCTGAGAGCAATGTGATCAATCTTATCTACCTTGGGACCATCATTCTCTTGTTAATTCTTTTTATAAATCAAAATGAACAAACATTCAGAAAATGTCTTCAATAGCTTGAATGTTGAAAGCACTTGAGAACAGTTTAATTTTTCATGTGGTTTGTTTGTGAGTGAATGTATTTATGTTTAATTAGTTTTGATTTCCCTTTGAGAGTGTCATATATGAGAGGCTAGAGGACTTGAATTTCTCTGATTTCCTCACTATTAGGGTAAGCCTGTCTTTCTCACATGTGCTTGCCAACTCCACACCCAGACAGCCTTTTAAAAGAAGCTCTCAGACTTGGCCAACCACACAGAAAAAATGGCTTCAAAGATTCCCTATGGCCCATATTTATTACTCAACTGTGAGAACATGCTAATATTACTATGGGGCTGGCTCTGGAAAAACAAGTCTAGATGTTATGGTGCTAAACAACATTCAATCTCACATAATGAGATATTTTTCCATGCAGAAAGGCATTTTCCATTAGTAACTTGGGGCTTAAGTAATTTTTACAATAGTGACCTGGGGTTCAATTTATGTATAAATATATTTCTACTCAGTGCCACAACAGATTGATAATAGCAATTTTTACTAGAGCAGTTTTCTAACAAAATATTCAACATTTTCTGAAAAGCATTTTTAATTGGTTTCTATGGAAAGCACCCTCTCTACTAGAGCTGAACTTTGCTTTAAGGTCTCAGGTAATAAATTGCAAAGAACAATCAGCTGTATGTTCCTTTAAATTGATTAATTTTGCTTTGTTTACTGAGATAAAAAGGGGTGAGGTAGTAGATCCCAGAATCCCAATAATGATGACTTGAACTGTTTTAATTGTCAAAAATGTATTCTATAAACACTTATGCTAGAGCAGCAGAAAGGGAAAGAATTTGTCCCTTCTTTTGTAAGTGACAAAAAAAAAAAAGACAAATTGACCAATGAGAATGCAATTATGAATAAAGAGAAATGGAGCCATGATATTTTGCAAGATTTTTATTTTGTAGTTATCATCTAACCCTGAAGTAGTTGCACTTTGCCAAACAAATGAGAATATAATTCCTCTGTGAAAGTATCCTGGGAATAAAGCCATTAATTTGCCTAACATCCTGTCCCCTACAGAGAGTAGGCTGTTGCATACAGTGTCCTAAATGTTACTCTGTTTTGACCATTTTCTCTCCCAGATTGCTTTAAAGATCTATTAAAAGTTTCATTGATGGCTAAATATGAATGATTCACCATTAATTTTAGCACACATTGCTGAGAAGAAAGAATTAAAAGAGAGAGGTTATTTCCCCTTTCCCTGAGAAATCCTCCCTAAATTTGATGGGACTCAAAGGAAGAAAATACAGACCTCTCAGAGTGCAGTACCTTTCCTGCAAAGGCTTCAGTGTACTTGACAGCATTTTATTAAAACACAACCACAAATAGAAATTTTCCCAATTATATAGTTTCATAAGTTGAGGCTTGGAAGATGGAGAGATTTAGCCATAGGCCAGAAAAAAATACAAAGAAAAGAAAGAACCAAAAATCCAGCATTAGTCATATCTTAAAACAGAGACTAAAATAAAAAAACAAGCCAAGAATTTTTTCCTTGTTTTATTCAAGAGAAAATTGCTCCAAAAATACTATTGAAATGGTATGTCCTTTTTTCCTTTTGATCCTATTTTGCACTATGCTATCTATATGAGTTGCTATAAACTTTTTCACTGACCTATACGTTGGCCAAGAATAAGTCCCAATGAACTATGAAGGGAGAAAAGTTTATAAAACACTAGTACCATTAGCTAGGCCACTAGTATGCAAAACTCATATGAAGACTATGGTTAAATATGGCCATAGGTCATGATTATCATATAAATAAGTTTATTAAATAATCCACATGAGCTAAATAACTCTAAAACATTATTTGTCTTTCTGAAGTTTTATGTGTTGAAGTACTTTTATGTCAAAACATTTTTGGAAAAATTAAAATTTCTCACTTTCTTAAAATGTCATTTAAATTTCTTAATTATAATTTCAAATTCAGTGGTTGCACACCTTGTTTCTTGTTATTTTATATCAAACTGTATCTTTTAATACATTTATGAATTGTATCTAAATAGACTTAAGTAATTTTTGGTTTGTTTTCCACCTTCTCTTACTATGAGTAAATGATTCACAAACTATGCTTTGACCTATGACTCTAGGATTGTACGTGTCTGGGAAGGTTGAAATAGCTGTAGGCAAATTCTAAACTACAATTTGCAAGCTGAATTTATCCAGCAGCTGAGGAAACAGCATATTTATTCTATGGTAAGCAATCCAATCAAAGATGATTTCTTATCAGCTACTGAGTGAAACCACTTTATTTTATTCTGATAAAAATTTCAATATTCTTTTCATATGCATGGTACATTTATTCTGTAAAGTCATGGTCTAACCAAATATCCATTTTAAATCGGGACTGTCTGTGATTGAAAGTTATACATAAGAACTTCCTCTGACAGTTATGAGACTGAGTTATTAAAATAAATATGAATTAAAATGCCCTATTCAGCTTTCATATAAAAGTGAATTTGCAGTAGCAAGTCTCTAAAGGACTCAATAGCAATACTAAAATAATATGATTGCATATAAACCTAATAAAATGTCCAGCAGAAACAAGAGTATGGAAAACAGTTACCTAATTGTAAGGGCATTTATTACCGTATGCCCCTGAGCATAGTTAGCTCTTGCAATCTGACTGTAAGCAATGGAGTCAATACTGTGTTGTAGCAAAGAATATTCACATGCCCAAGGAGACTAACAAACAGCTACCATAGAATTATACACTATTTATAAATATATCCAAAATGTAAGAAATATTTTAAGAATAAACATTTTAACTGAATTGCTAATTATTTTGTGTCAGCAAATGAGAGACACACTGCTCTACAAGAGGTGCTGAAGACCGCCCTCATCCACGACTGCCTAGCACGCGGAATTCGCGAAGCTGCCAAAGCCTTAGACAAGCGTCAAGCCCACCTTTGTGTGCTCGCATCCAACTGCAATGAGCCCATGTACGTCAAGCTGGTGGAGGCCCTTTGTGCAGAACACCAGATCAACCTGATTAAGGTTGACGACAATAAGAAACTAGGGGAATGGGTAGGCCTCTGTAAGATCGACAGAGAGGGAAAACCCCGTAAAGTGGTTGGTTGCAGTTGTGTGGTGGTTAAGGACTACGGCAAAGAGTCTCAGGCAAAGGATGTCATGGAGGAGTACTTCAAATGCAAGAAATGAACAAATAAACTTGGCTTTTGTTTCTCAAAAAAAAAAAAATCAGATTATCATATAAAATAATAGCTAGTTTTCTATATATTCAACTAGTACCTACTCAACATGAATTATAATATATGAAACTTTTTCTTATATTCAAAACCTGTATCTTCGAGCCCTCAGTTATGAATTCAAGGAAATATACAAAGTATACATGTACTTTGTATTTACATCATATATATAATATTTACATCATATTATATAATATCTATTGTCATGAATATAAATTTTTCCTTTTACTCTAGCCCATTTTTAAAAATTGTGGTCCAATTGTTATACAAGTTTATATATATTTCAAATGTACAACATTATAGGTCAATGTTTGTATACACTACATAGTGTTCACCCCCCTCATGTAAACCTAGCTAGCATCTGTTGTCGAGTTAGCATCCATCACCATACAATTAACCCCTTCACCCCTTTGCCCTTCTCCTAACCCTCTTCCCTTCTGATAAGCATGTCTGTTCTCTGTATCCAGGAGTTAAGTTTTTGTTTTCTTTGTTCATTTTATTGTTTCATTTTACATAACACATATAAGTGAAATCCTCTCCATCTGATTACATCTGATTTATTTCACTCAACCTGATACCCTTAAGATCTACCTGGGTTGTCACAAATGGCAGGATGTACTTTTTAAGAATATACATTTTTAAAAGGTCCATAGCTAGGATACGAATCTGTTGTCAGTGCCTTCCAAACATTCTGTTCCCATTCTGTAAAATATAGGTTTCCATCAGTTGCATAAGTAACTTCAGATTTTCTATTTGCAAAATGTAAATTAAAATATTTATTTGTATGCATGAATCTACATATAATTGAATTTTATGTATAACAAACATCATGGTATAAAGCATGAGAGAGGCCTGGATTTGAATTCCATCTCCATCAATAACATTTTCATCACAGCCATGGTTCCCTTTATGTAGAATAATATCTACAGTATAGGATCATTTTAACGACCCATAAAATATGTTAAAATATATATTTTCTGATACCTACATACTCTGGTACCAAAATATTAACTCCATTTGTATTATAATTATACTTATTATTAATAGTAAAATAGGAGATGAAGGAACATGTATAGGTCGTGCATAGAGGGGCAGTGTCCAATAGAATATTCTGTTACAATGGAAATAATGAGTAATCTGTGCTGTCCATTTTGTAGTCACTGGATATATGTGATTGTTGAGCTATGAAATGTAGACAGTGCAACTGGAGAACTGAATTCTTAATTTTTAAATAAGTATTAGGTCATAAATTATGTTTATCAGACTCTCTCTTGACATTTGGGCATAATTTAGTTTTGTTTGAAGTCACAAGTTCATCATTATAAATATCATTTTTGGGAAAAATACTTTACTATTATATTTACAATGTGTCTCAAGAATGCTTAACATCTTGCCCTGACCAGTGTGGCTCAGTTGGATGGACATTGTCCTGCAAAAAGAAAGGTCATAGGTTCAATTCCCAGTCAGGGCACATGCCGGGTTGCAGGTTCAGTTCCCAGTCAGGAGTCAGGGTGCTTGCAAGAGACAGCCAATTAATGTTTCTCTCCCTCTCTTTCTCCCTCCCTTCTCTTTCTCTTAAAACAAAACAAAACAAAAAAAAATTGCTTAAAATCTTGAGGCAAAATAAAAAGTCAAGGAAGATCAGCACCAAAACAAAAATCAATAGGATGAAACACGCTCAACTCTAAAATTAAAAAAAAAAAAAAAAAAAAAAAAAAAAAAAAAAAAAAAAAAAAAAAAAAAAGCCCACACAGAAATCCCTGGTAACAATTATCACATAAATGCTTTCAAAGTTCCTCCTTTCCCCAACCAATCAAGACAAACCAGTTCTTTTTGTAACAGTTGCTCTTTTAAATGGAAGCACACCAAACATACCCCAAATTGACCTTCCAAAAATCTGTAGAGTATCTGTATCCCTCAAACAATGGTGCATCTTCCTTTTCTCTTGTATTACATTATTAATTGGAAGAAAGGATAATTATCCCTTATGTCTATAAGAATTGGTACTAGAATGACTCAGGAAGTTTTTATTTACATAAAGTTTAAAATGGATCTTTCTCATGCCATTATCATTAGATACATCTGCAGATATGAGAATTCTTGCTATGCTTTAAAAAGGTGTTTCCTTAATAAAAATTTTAGGCACAAAAATCATATAAAATGGGAATGTTAATATCAAAGTTACAATAAAAAATGTAACTTGCATTCTAATGATGGATTAACTTCTTATGAATTTCTTCAAAATAAATAGAATTTCATATTCTGAATGATATCCTATTTCATAAGCTGAGCCAATAAGGTAATATTGTGGGACAATAAGATATTTCAACTATTTCTATTTTAATATCTCTACTCATGTGGAGTACTCTATCACTTTTAAATGATATTTCACTAAAGGCATCACAAAGGAAAAAAGTTGAACCCATCTAATTGCTCTTTACCTTATTATTGAATAACAAACAAAAGTAGTACATAAAAATCTCTAATATGAACATTGGTCATTACTTTTTTAATTGTAATATAGCATGCAACATAAAGACACATTTTGCTGTAACACTAGAAAACGCTTGTTGAAATTGAAGAAAGTTGACAAAACAATAGATCAGTTCATCATCATTTTAACATTCTCAGATTATAAAATGTGCTAAAAATGTTTTCTGAGAAAGACATTAAGGTGTTCACTATCAGAGTTTTTTGAATAACTTTCATATCTCTAAATCCACCTTTTAGTATGGTGTCTAATTTTGAAAGATCAAAACCATTCTTTTAAAAACTAAATCTGCAAAGAATGAGTATGGAAGAGCCATGGACATGCACAACACACAGGACTGACTTTGGGTGGGAGTGGGTGGGTGGGGAAGGGGACAGAGGGGAGTAAAATGGGGACTGATGTAATACAACAATAAAATTAAAGTAAAACAAACAAACAAACAAACAAAAAACCTAAAAAACTAAATCTGGTTTTGTCAATGATCTTTTTTATTTTTCATGACTCTTTATGAAATAGGTAATAATGGAAATGGTTAATTTAATTAGATATATGACTCTGCAGGAATATACATGCATGCAGTCATCAAAGTTATTAAATTATATAAAGATGCAAAATAATGTAAGGCTAGGTGCGACCTATTGTCAAGTGAAAACAAAACATTCAACTACATGTATACTATATTCGTAACTATATCCTAACTATATTCACAGTTAGGAAAATCGTACACTTTTTTCATATTAAGCATCTTTTTTTTTAAGATTTTATTTATTAGTTTTAGAGAGAGAAAAAGGGAGAGAGGCAGAGAGGGAGAAAGACATCAATGTATAGTTGCCTTTCACCTGACTCTAGTTTTGGACCTGGCTAGAGACCTAGCTTGCAACCTGGTTATGTGCCCTGGCTGGGAACCGAACCCAAGACCTTTGGGTTCACAGGCTGGCGCCTATTCACTGTGCCACCAGCCAGGGCTGGAAAATTGTACATTTGAATAAGGCTAGAAAAGAATATTTTAAAATGAAGTAAGGCTAGCAAAGGATATTTTTAAATGAAATACTAATAATTATGAGAAACTTTTAAAATTACATTTTAATATTTAAATATTATTTTTATAATTATTAAAATGTAAACTCAATCACAAACACATGACTTTTCCATTTAGGTGAATACAGCAAAGAAAAAAATTTGGGAAAACCCTGAGTTTTCCTATTACTCTGTGGCCCTCATGTACCATATCTAATTCAAGTCATCAGCAAGTGCTGGTAAAAGAAAACTTTGTATTACCTTAAATGTTAGGAAGAGTAACAAGTCATTAAGGAAGGGACCTGGGTTTTGGTTCTGGTTGTATCATTTACTGCTGTGAGAATTTTTAAAAAACTGAACACCTTGAAATTGTTCCCTTAGCTCTAAAATGGTCATACATAACCCCCATAGGATTGTTGTGTATATTAAATATGATAATGTATTTAAAAACACAATACCCAGTTAGTATGCTAATTGGGCTTGCTCATGAGACAGCCAAGATTGGAGAATTTAGCTACTGAACTAAAACCATTCTGGACTAAGAAATCAGATTGTTCTCATGAAATGTAGGTATTCAGTAAATATGTGAAATTAAAGTGCCTAACAAAGAAAGTCCTTTCCATGAGATCTGCTAAATAATTACTTAGTTCAGTTATAGCCATTTTTAGCATTTTACTTTTATAAATATGATATAAACATATTTTTTTCAAAAAGTAGAGCTTTGAATGCACATTTGTGACATAATTGTAAACTCCTTTTAGGAAAGTTATTTATTGTTAATATTTTTTAGTGTAAAAATTTAATATTTTGTATTTTAGGACCTTTTAACTGGGTGTACTGTTAGAATACAAATATGTACACAGGGAAGTTGAGTAGCAGATATTAAAAGCTCCCCCAAAGCACAATAATTAAGTTCCAGGAAATAAGAGTGGCTACATTTCCAGAAAGAAAAATAAAGCTATTTTTTGAAATAATTAAAATATATCAAACAAGCAAGGATTTTATAAGCTGAGACTCAATATTTTAAATTTTTCTCTTAATAAAACACAGGCATTATCCTGATGGAACATCTTCCTATTAAAAACTCAGGATTCAAATAACAGTTTTCACTTTCATAATGTGTTTGATTTTAGGACAAAAGGTAATAAATGGCAATAGTATATATTTATTCTTATTTAAAGTTGTTCTGTCATTAGTGTTGGGTGAAGTGAATCTAGTGTATCTATTTGGAAAAACCCCAATGTATATATAATCTATAACTATTTCTGTCATCTGTGTTCACAAGGAACACTCACCACCATTCTTTTAATTTCTTCCTAAACTGGTTTTAGGTAACTGATGTGCCCATACACTTCAAACTCAGAGATACCTATATTAATTTTGTGTTTATAAGTATGATTGAACATCTAAGAATAATGTGCACTATACAGGAAGATGCCAGAGTATCAGAGAGAAAGTTACCTCTCCTCAGAACTTTCCTTGGCAGGACCTCTGTGAGACATAGCTGGCGAAACTTGACTACCACTCCTCTTGTAGAACATGGAGGCAGGAGCTGCCACCTTTAGAATGTCTAGGTTAAGGTTTTGGTTCTGGAGATAATTGGTAAATGCATACATATTGCCTGGGTTAGGTATGAACAAGTCAGTAGGTAGTATATTCAGCTGATTACATAAATGGACCTACCTAGGGTCATCTATGCACTAATTCAATAAAAAATGTTCAAATAATGATGGTAACTTTTCTAAGCATTAGTGATAAAGCAGTCAACAAAGTAGAAGAAAATCCCTTCCTTCATAGAGCTTACCTTCTAGTTGGGTATAAAATGATAAAATGTACAGCATAACAGATGGTACTAAGTTCTGTGGACAAAAATAAAGCAGAAATGGACAGAATGTGGTTGCAGGGAGAGGATGGCAATTTCTAAAAGGTTGGTCTGGTATGGTTTTCTGAGATAATGACATTTGAGCAAAGATCACTGACATCTGGCATCTAAATATTTTGTGCGTGGCCACTGTAGCACCATGACCACAGTCATAGCGGGCACCATGCTCATCATCAACTCTTTACAGTTGTTATGATTAAAGCTCAGTTTTATACCCATTATTGTATATTATTCTTTCAGGTAATTTTATTTCCAATTATTTTTATATGTGAGCATAAATAAGTGATGAGTGTTTTAATAACCAACCTCTATCCAATATCACCCACTTGTGAAGAAGGGTAGATTTAGGACTCCAACTCCACTTCAGGTCAGTTGATTCTCACGCTTGCACATTTATTACTATATTATGATGATTAAGGCATTATGTCACCACAGTTGAATATCTCAGGACATTGTTTTAGGTGCCAAACTTAGCTGAGGGAAACCAAAAGGAAAAGCAAGAGAGTCTTGGACAATCTTTCTAGTTTGCTATGATTTGGTCATATTTGTTTCCACAAATGTACCTCAATAATGAAGCAGAACACTATATAAAGTAAACACACATCATAAAATGCTAATTATAATAATTAAATCCTATTTCATAGTTATATTTTTTACTCTGCACACCCAACTTTATGCCCTAAGACCTAACTGCATTGACTACCTCCCTGGTTCACTTATTAGACAAATGTCTCTCAAGTGTTAACTTCTACCTCTAATTCCACTATTACATAATTTCTTTCCAATTTGTCAATTCCAGTTATAATTCACCTTTCCTGACTTTCTAATTTCAACACAACTGTTTAATTTACTAGATTTTTGTGTATGTCTATCTCTTCCTAAGTTATGAATATTTACACATCAGGTTCAGTCTTTCATCCTTTCATGCCACATAAATCTAAATACAAAGCTTTACTAATGGTATATTTTTAACAAATGTTGGCTGAATTGAAATCAAATCACAAAAATAGCAAATACCATCATTTCCCCAAATACACTCTAAACTGCACTGCACTGTGGCCACTTCACGATCTTCTTCATTCCCATGTTTTTGGAGAAATTAACTAGTGCATTTAAAAGACAAATAAACCAGAGATTACACAAAAGTCATAATATTTTTAAATGTTATGTATTTAAATATTTATTATACAATATTTATTAAATATTATCTAACATTATGAAGCAGTCAAACAATGACATTTGCATATAGTTTCCACAATGATGATCAATGAATATATAGTTATTTAATCCTAAAATGGTACATCTTTGAAAAATGACTTTTGCAGTAAAGAGGAATACAGATTGAGGCTCTAAGTTGAACTAATATAAGAAATAATGGTTTCAACTTCTTCAAATTTATATTATCAAAAAGAATTAAAAACAGAAAATGTTGGGTGTTTGTAGGATATCATTTTCCCACCTTTTTAATAACTTTTGTATAAACTAAATGGAAACCTTTGAAAACATTTAATGATGTAGAACTAACATCTACTATTGAATATATATTATGTAAACAATCAAACACTAAGACATTTTTTTTAATGACAAGGACCCGGTAAATCCATGTCATTATCATTTATTATTTACTGTTTCTCAGAAAAACAATTTGTAAAGGAATGGAAGTATTAACAAGAACAAAGTGTCTAAGGCCTGCATTAAATTCTACCACTTGTTACAGGATTGCTGGTATATTTCTTTTTTTTTTTCTTTTTTAATTTTATTGTTGTTGTATTACATCCAAGACATTCTTTTATCATACAGATTCATAATATATTTTGACATCTCCATAGAATTAGGCTTAAAGCTATTTAAATTCTATATCATATAGATTCTTCAAAAGTAACTCAGCTAGATTATGGAGTTTCTTCTAGTGGGCCTCAGAAATCACACAACAACAGAAACACCTGTATGAGAAATACTTACTGGAAATCAAATTTTTTCTCCAATATGTACTTCCTTTTCAGGGTTAAAATGAAATTTACTAAGCAAAGACACTTAACACAAGACAGAACAAACAGGTGAGGTGTCCATTCCCAGTATCAAGCAACAAAAGACACTTCCTTTCTAAAAATCAGTTTTACCAGACACGGACTACATTCATACAGAGAGAATTTTCTAGTATTAATGTAAATCTTAATGCTTTTCTATATATGGTACAGTTTCTTTATAACCAAAAACTACAGTGTATTCTTTTTATTATCATAGATCCACTTATTATTGGCCATAATGCAAAAATACAAATACTACATGCAATCAAGACCTTTTTCAAAAGTAGAGCCTAGCCCTGGCTGGTGGCTAAGTGGGTAAGGTTGGCCAGCAAACCCAAATGTTGCTGGTTTGATTCCCAGCCAGGGCACATAATCAGGTTGCAAGTCATGTCTCCAGCCAGATCTATAGCTGGAGGCAGGTGAAATGCAGCTATACATGGATGTTTCTCTCTCTCTTTGCCTCTTTCCCTTCCCTTCTCTCCAGAAATAATAAATAAAATCTTTAAAAAAGAAAGAAAGAAAGTAGAGTCTAAAAAAAAAAGTGATGTAGAACCAAACTCCATTACCAAAACCAACATGATTCTGTTCACTATCTCTTGGCAATTTATTATCAATAGTTGAATTAGGTATTCCAATGACCAGATTGTTAAAATAATTTTGCTACATGAAAATTTTAATTAAGGCATTTGTTTTAAATGATGGACTCATTCTTTACCTATTTGAAATTTTAATCTAAAGCTACAAACTAAAAAAAACAACAACAAAACCCATGAAAGTATCAAAATAAGTAGCTGTTCACTAACCATAATCAGAATTAATCCAAGAGAAGTATTCTTAAATTTAACTTTATTCTAAGATAATCTTTTATTTCTAATGGTCAATTTTTAAAGTAACAGAGCCCTTTTGTGATTACTATTATAAGACCTGATCTTCACAAAACGTGTGGGAAATGAACTTTTCCTTCTGCTTGCCATCCTCTCTAATTTTGAAACACCTAAATTCCCATTTATCAAACGGAACTGTGAAAATTTAATGGAAGTTGTCTAGTTCTTGCAAAATCTATATACAATTATCATATAGACTAGAATGAAAGTTACACACAGGCCTGTGGTATTTCTTCAAAGAAAAGTTAACTATGAAAGAGCATGATTAGGTGCTTGTATATATTACTTAAAAAGTTAACTTGTTTTTAATTCTTTTTTTTTTTATTTTTTTTATTTTTAGAGAGAGGCAGAGAGGGAGAGAGACATCAATGTATGGATGCCTTTCACCTGCCTCCAGTTACTGACCTGGCTGGAGCTGGAGACCTGGCTTGCAACCTGGATATGTGCCCGGGGTGGGAATTGAACCAGTGATGTTTGGGTTCCCAGGCCAGCACCTTATCCACTGTGCCACCAACCAGGGCCTAAAAGGTTAACTTGTTAATCTAAGAGATGTCATATACCTGTGTCATCATCATGAATTAGTATTTCTGAAGCCCCATATTTTCCTTGCAATCCAAACATTTTAATATCAAATAAGTATTGACATAAGAATGAATTCTATTAGTTTAGTCATCTCTAATTTACCTAGAGAATAAATTTCTTATAAAAATGAATTATGCTTTTGATAAACTACTTTAAGAAAATATGACATTGTCATCAATATCAGAGAATTATAGGCTTTTAGAATCACAAGAGGTCTTAGATATAACCTGGTACTACTCTTTTGTTTTCAGATGCAGGTAGAATAAATAAATGACTATAGCCAGTGATAAAGTCAGACTCAGGTCTCAGTCTTAAACCTAATATGATAATCTTTTAATTAACATTGCTAGCTCCCCAAGATCATAATTACACCAGTATCTGAGATTATCAAGTGGTTACTATGTGTCAAGATGTGTTCTTAAAATAACCTATCAAGTATTCCTAGCCTCACCATTTTGTAGAGGAAGGAACCAAGACAGCAAAGTTTAAGTCATTAACCTTTCAGATAACTAGTAAGACATTGAGATATTTCAGACTAAGAAATGTTGGCTCCAGAGCCTTTGCTCTCAACCAATACATGCTATTGCATGTATTTTAAAAATCAATGCATTTTTTCTCATGAACTGCACCAAGAGTGATTAATGTCAACAGGTATAGTCTTTGACTTAACTTGCCATCTATGATACTTAATAATAACATAAGTATTATTATTATTTTAAATTCTCATCTGAGTATGTGTTCATTGAATTTAGAGAAAAAGGAAAGAAGGAAAGGAGGGAAGGAGGGAGGGAGGGAGGGAAGAAGGGATGGTGGAGAGGAGGGAGGGAGGAAGGGGGAGAGAGAGAAAGAGAGAGAGAGAGAGAGACAGAGAGAGAGAGAAACATCAATGTGAGAGAAACATTGATCAATTGCTTCCTAAATCTGCCTGGACCTAGAACTGAACCACAACCTAGGTATGTGGGGATCAAATGCACAACCATTTATGGTGCATGAGATGGCTCTCCAACCAATTGAACCACCCAGCCAGGGCAACAATAATATAATTAAAGATAATTAAAATAGCATCCAATCTAATCTTTCCTGGACTTACTTAGGAGACTCAGACCTACAGCTGTCAGTAACAATTTGCGCATACCTTTACAAATAACATTGTGAGTTCACACTGGTTAATTCATTCACTTGTCCAACCCTTCAACAAACATTCATTTAAAGCTTACTATTAACTAAACATTCTCCTAGAGAATAAAACAAAGATCTATGCAAGTATAAACACATGTTCTTGTATGGGAAGTAAAAAGTAAGTGTAATAAAAGTAAATTTTATAGTTTATTTTAAGTTGATAAATACTGGGAACAAAAAAGAAAAAGGAGAAAAAAAAAAAAAAAAGACAGAACCAGAAGAAATGTGGGGACAAGGCAGTTTGTAACTTTAGGTAGTGTAATTCAGATAAACCATTTTGATACAGTGTCATTTGAGCAAAGACTTAATGAAGAAAAGAGAGTTAACCATGCAGAAAGAGGGAAGAGCAACTACAAAGTCTGTGATTATTACTGGGATTTTGATCCGAGGCTGGAGAGAGTGAGCAAGGGGGAAAAACATGGGAGACGTAGGCAGAAAAATACATAGAGATCAGATGGCTAAGGATCTTGAAGGCCACTGCAAAGACTCTGGCTCCTGTTTAAGCGGTCCAGAAAACACTGCAGAGGAGTGACATGGTCTGACTTATTAAACTTTAGAAGTTCACTCTGGCTGCTTTGTTAAAAGTAGGCTGTAATGAGATAAGAACAGAAACAGGGATGAGTTGGGGGTGGGTGGGGTAACTTAGGGAAGAAGTGATAGTGGTTCAGACCAGGACAGTTAACAGCAGAGGTGTAAAAATTGTAAAGCTCTGAATTTATTTTAATGTGGAACCTACAATTTTTTAAATAGCTTGGATGTGAGATATATGAGATATGACAGACTGAGAATAACCAAACATTACTCCAAATTTTTTTACCTGAATGACTATGAAAGATAGAACTGCCTTCAACAAAAGTGAGGAAGATTATGGATGGAGCAAGTTTAGGAGTAAGAGCAGTAATTTAGTTTGGGGGCATGCTAAGTTTGAAATATCTATTAGTCATTGAGTAGGTTGTTGGAAGCAATTGAATAAACAAGTCTGGAAGTCCGGAAGAAAGGAATGAATTGTAAACTCATATTTGGGAGTCATCATAATATACAGTATATGGAGTTAAAATGATGATTCTGGATCCCAATAAGAGAGGAAGCAAATAAGATATAGAAGAGTACCCAAGACTGGTCCTCAAACATGTAGTTAAGTGATCAAGGGAAAATAAACAGAGAATTAGAAAAGGAGACTGAGAAGTGAACAGTGAGACTGAGGAAAACCAAAAGATTCTGACCTGCATGGCAAGTGAAATTTGTCAACTGTGTCAAGTTCTGTTCATAGTTTTAGTAAGAGGAGGAATGAAAATTGTCCATTGGACTTAGTCATGGGAGTATTAGTTGCCTTCACCATTAGTGGAATGAAAACAGGTAGAAGTAAGAAAAGTAGGATTCTAATATTAAATATTTTCATTATTAATTTTATATATATTTCTCATCAGTCATAGGGCTTATGGAGGAAGAAGCCATACCTTATTTATCTTGATATTCTTCAGCTTTATAAATAGTTCCCAATTAATATCAAGTATTCAAGCATTTTTTTACTGTAAATGTATGAATAAAAATATTTATATACCAAGGGAACCCTCATACACTGTTGGTGGGAATGCAGGCTGGTGCAGCCACTGTGGAAAACAGTATGGGGTTTCCTTAAAAAACTAAAAATGGAACTGCCTTTTGATCCAGCAATTCCACTACTTG
>PVIW01001573.1:0-120618 GCA_004026585.1 Noctilio leporinus
GGGGAGGGGGATAGAGGGGAGCAAAAAGGGAATGGATGTAATACAACAACAATAAAATTTAAAAAAAAGAAAAAAAAAGAATTAAATCACATTTTTACAAGAATCTTAAGCATAATGTAATGTAAAAGATTTGTTTAATGAAAAAAAGATCATAAATAGTTCTCAGTCATTTTCTATCAGACTAAAATGACACAAATGATAAACATCATCTTGAAGCTGCCAGAGAGGTCTGGCAACCATTTCAGAGGGGAGTCCTGAGGGGTATATGTTTCACACAGTAGGTGGGTTTTAGACAAAAATTCAGCATGTACAAGAATTTATCAGAAATATTCAGCCCTGGCTGGTGGCACAGTGGATAAGGTGCTGGCCTGCAAACCCAAAGGTCACTGGTTCGATTCTCCAGCCAGGGCACATAATCAGGTTGCAAGCCAGATCTCCAGCCTGGTTGGTAGCTGGAGGCAGGTAAAAGGCAACCACACATTGATGTCTCCCTCTCTGCCTCTCTCTTTAAAAATAATAAATAAAATCTTTAAAATATATACTCATTGCCTTCTTATAAAATGTTGGGTTTTGTGTTTCAAATTTTCTTAACGCAATTTGTGAATAGAATTTGAGTGACTTGAGGCCTGGAGGAGGATTCATAATTCAGACTAGAACTGCAAATGTTCTTTTTTTTAATTTTATTGTTTTTGTATTACATCCATCCCCTTTTTGCTCCCCTCTGTCCCCCTTCCCACCCACCCATTCCCCCCAAAGTCAATCCCACCTGTTGTCCATGTGCATGGTTCCTTTATACTAGGTTCTTGTCTAAGCTTAGAGCTGCAAATGTTTTACAGTCTTAATGAATTAGCTCAGATCCTATGCCATGAAATTTCCTTCCCAGTTGTGTTGCTGAGGAGGGATTAGCAGCATTTATATCCAGAGCTCACATGGCTTCCCCCTTTCCTTGAACAAATATGACAGGAAAGGGAAGGAAAAACTATCAGACAAAGGATAAAAACCACAATCTAAACTCCAAAAGCTGCCTTGTTCAGAGCATACCTTCAAGTTGGGGCACTCAACAGATAGGTGGTTGTATATCTGGAAGTTGTTCTCAATTGGTAAGATTCCTACTCATCCACTTGGATAGTCCTGGGAAAATGGCTGGACTAACATGTAAGTCCCTTAACATCATTAATTTCTTCATCTATATAATTTCATCAACCAATATCACTCTCATAAATTCAATAACCATTTTTTAAAATCTTCATCTGTAAAGTAGGAATAAGATGCTAAAACTTCTGGAGAAAAAGAACACATGCAAATTGGAAATTGCTATACAAGCAGTAAGGTATTACGTCAAAAACTGTCACTAGGAGGTAGACACTTTGCTGAAAAACAGTGTTTATGCAGGGCATTACCAGTGCCAATTTGATTTATTTTACTACCAGTTGAAGATGATATAGCCTGGGGAAGAAGGGAACAAAGTTTGGTTGCATATTGTTACCTCAGATACTACTTTTTTGCAAGGTGACACATAGTTTATATAAAGTAAAAAACCTCTTTAATTTAGACGCAAATTTTTTTTGAAAAGTGTTAAAATTTGTATTCAGGACACTTGAATGAAACCAAGGTGGGAGGAATTGGTAGCTCTCCAACATGTCAGTGGCGTAAAAGGCAACAGGAAGAAACTCAAATCCTAGAGTACCCCTAGTGGCCAGTATGTAAAATTAACAGTTAAAATTCATTATTTTGTGTTGCTAAGCAGAAAAAAAGCAAAATACAGGTCTTATATATTATACTATTTTTTAGATAAGGATGCTATATATCTATACATGTTTTTATATGCAGTAAACAGGTATTTTTGACAATATGCAGAAAACTTTTAAGAAAGTTACCTTTTAGAAGCTGGAGAAATTTGGGGAAAGGGAACAATGTCAGGAATAAGGTTCATCGTAAATTGTTATACATGTGTACACATGTTTTGAGTTCTGAACTTTGTGGACATAATTTCAAAACTTAAAACAATGAAGTTATCCTTTCAGGGAGGTGAATAGGTATGGGTATCCCTTTCTAGAAGCTTGACTATGAATTAAAAATAGAGAGAACAGCAGGTTTGAGGTGCAGATGAGATTTAGGGACCTGTGTACTTAGTGAATGTCAAAGGGGAAATAGGTCATACAGGTCTGAATGCAACACAGAGTTTGCACCCTGGGTCTGAACACCAGGAAATAACATGTAAACACCGCCTACAAACCTAACTGCCAATTATTTATAAAACTGAAAAGAACGATCCATCTCACAGGTCTATCACTTAAATCTAATCACCTGTGTGATATGGATCACATAGTGCCCCAAAATGAGATGACAGAAAACTAGAAACAATACAAAGACATCACCTCCTCTGAAACCAGATGAATCGGACTCCATCACTGACTACCTGTGCAGTTTCAGAGAGGGATACTACTCTGAAACCCTTTTCTGTTTTTATTTTATTTTATTTTTAAATTTAATTTTATTGTTGTTGTATTACATCCATCCCCTTTTTATTCCCCTCTGTCCCCTTTCCCACCCATCCACTCCCCGACAAAGTCAATCCCACTTGTTGTCCATGTCCATGGTCCTTCCATACTAGTTCCTTGACTAAATTGCTCCCCTTCTTTGTTTCCGCCTCCTCCTTGGCCACTGAAGGTCTATTCATTGCATTCATGTATCTGGTTCTATTTTGCTTATTTGTTTGTTTTGTTCATTATTGTCCTGAAATGGGTGGGATCATATGGTATTTGTCTTTCACTGACTGGCTTATTTCATTAAGCATAATACTTTCCAGTTCCATTCATGCTGTTGCAAAGGGTAGGAGTTCCTTCTTTCTTTCTGCTGTGTAGCATTCCATTGTGTAAATGTACCAAAGTTTTTTGATCCAATCATCCACTGATGGGCACTTAGACTTTCCAGCACTTGGCTATTGTAAATAGTGCTGCTATGAACATAGAGGTACATAGGTTCTTCTGAATTGGTGTTTCAGGATTCTTCAGGTATAGTCCTAGAAGTGGAATTGCTGGATCAAAAGGCAGTTCCATTTTTAGTTTTTTAAAGGAAACTCCATGCTATTTTTCATAGTGGCTGCACCAGCCTACATTCCCACCAGCAGCACACCAGGGTTCCCTTTGCCCCACATCCTCTCCAACACTTGTTGTTTGTTGATTTGTTGATGATTGCCATTCTGACAGGTGTGAGGTGGTATCTTATTGTGGTTTTAATTTGCATCTCTCTGATGGCTAGTGATGTTGAGTATTCTTTGATATGCCTTTGGGCCCTTCGTATGTCTTCCTCAGAGAGTTGTCTGTTCAGGTCCTCACAAGACAAGCCTCCACAAATACAGGAAAATTGAAATCATACCAAGCATCTTCTCACATCACAATGGATTGAAACTACAAACCAACCTCAAGGGAAAAAATCAAAAACATTCTAACTCATGGAGACTGAATAACATGTTTTTAGTAATGGATGGGTTAACAATGAGATCAAAGATGAAATTAAAAAGTTTCTGGAAACAAATGACATTGAATACACAACAGCCCAATATCTATGGGACACAGCAAAGGCAGTCCTCAGTGGGAAATTCATAGCAATACAGGCCTATCTAAAAAGAAGACTCTTATTCAAACAACCTAACCATAAAGCTGCAAGAACTAGAGAAGCAACAACAAACAAAGCCCAGAGCAAGTAGAAGGAAGGAAATCATCAAGATCAGAGCAGAATTAAATAACTTAGAGACTCAAACTACAATTCGAAGAATCAATAAGTCCAAGAGCTGGTTCTTTGGAAAAATAAACAAAATTGACAAGCCTTTATCCAGACTCATCAAGAAAAAGAGAGAGAGGACCCAAATAAACAGAATCAGAAATGACAGAGGAGAAATCACAACTGATACTTCAGAAATACAAAGAATTGTAAGAAATTACTACAAACATATGACAAGAAATATGACAACCTGGGTGAAATGGACACATTTCTGGAAATGTATAATCTATCAAAACTGAATCCAGAAGAAGCAGAAAGCCTAAATAGACCAATAACAACTAGTGAAATTGAAGAAGTAATCAAAAATTTCCCAAAGCACAAGAGCCCTGGACCAGATGAAACCGCTTTCTTAGAGGTAAAATAAGGGAGATCCATATTTCACAGGGTTGTTGTTAGAGTGATACACAGAAAATGTCTGGAAAAAAACAGAAACTGTACCTCACATGTCACATGCAGTTGGCAAATACTGGGTATTTAAAAACTGGGGGAAAAGATAATTTCAATATTTTTTAATTTGAAAAACATTGTTAAATTACAGTTTACAGTCAACATAATTTTTTATTAGTTTCAGGTGTACAGCATAGTGCTTAGACAATCATATACTTTTCAAAGTGTCCCCTTGATATTTCCAATATGATATTGAAAATGCCTTCTTCTTATAATCTTCTTCTAGCTGTTCGATATAAAAGTCATAATTAACAGAATGTTGCCCACAAAGGTGCTTAAGCAATAAGGTTAATTGCATTTATTTATCAAGAAGCTGGGGATGGGGAGTGAGAAATGTCATAGTTTATACCTCTGGTTCAATTATAACAAGACTCTACACTGGGTTCTGCAATTGTCTTGGCCCTATTCTCATGGTTATATAGTGGCAAGTAATTTTTTATCAGAAATCCAGGCTATTTTTATTTACAACTTAAGTCAAAACCCAGTCATGTAATCAATCCTATCAGCAGGAGAGACTTACCAAAACAAGCATCTTAAATAGAAAAAAAAACAAAAAAAAACACTTTCATGACTGATTCAGACTAATTATGATTTGTGCCAAGGAACTGGACACATTGCCACTCTAAAAAATTTAATGTTCTTTTAGTAACCGCTAAATAGACAGCCACACTATTTGTGCTGAGATAATGGATTGTGATTAGTATCTTAATGTAAATGAATTAAAAGAATTGCTTTCTTTTCTGCCAAAGCGTTGTGGTGGTAAGGAAATTGATGGTGAAACTGCAATGAGCATATTGAATATATTAAAACAATTGAAACGTTAAAAATATTTGTCAGTTTAGGTAAATTTTAGGGCATGTTACTATAAACGAGGATCAGCAAACATTTCAAGAAAAGACAAAACAGCAAATATTTTAGGCTTTGTGGGATATATGAACTGTCTCACCTACTGTCATTATAGTACACACCCAGCAATAGGATATATGTAAATAAGTGGTCATGACTCAGTTCCAATAAAACTTTGGATATTTGCCAGTTCAATAATTGCTATTAAAGATACAGTACATTTTTATGATGTTTGCTTCAGTACTTTCATGAACGTGTGGTTCAATGAATTTTTCAGTGGAGGCATCAGTGGTATTTTCCAATGCTCCAGGTGATTCAAGAAGCATACATGTTTGATAAGCAGAACGCTAACAAGTGCTTCTTAAAATTCAATATGCCTATTCGTCATCAAGGTGTTCTTAAATATAGATTCTGATTCAATAGGTCTGGGGTAGGGCTTAAGACAATTGCTTTCCTAACAAGTTCTCAGGTGAGGCTAATGCTGCTGGTTCACAGAACACATTTTGAGAGGCTGGTTTTAATTGCTGGGGATGTCTAGGTCTTGCCCCAGAGATGGATGTACTTGATCTGGGATGCGTCCATGTGTCTAAAGCACTGACAGTTTTAAAAGCTCTGCAGGTGATTCTCATGTACCATAAAGCTTCAGATTTCATGCAAAATGCATGCTGATTTTTATCATTTTTAATTATTATCAGGAGCCTTAATATTTCCTCCTCCCATTTCTCTGCACCCTGACTCATTCCTTTATTTATTTTTTTTCAGGTCAAAACATCCAGATGACAGTGGGATCAGGATTAGCATTTCATCTTTTCACACTTTCCCACCTCTAAAGAGTGGAATTCAGGGTGGAAAGAGGAGGCTCAGGCACCTGGGCGTGGGAGGAAAAAGTATAAGGTGTTCCAAGAGGGTGATTTAAAGGGAAGGCTGCACAGACAGTCGTCACAGGAAAAATCAGCTGGGCCTGAGCTTGGGACAAAGAAACAGCCACCTACCCTCCTGAGTCCTGGCAGCACCTGAAAACTAGGAAGGGTTTTCCTTCTCTGGATGCAGGGTGCTAGTTGAAATGCAAGAGAGACCTCCAGTGGCAAAGACATGAAACCTTCCCAAAGCACAAACACCACAAAGGGACTCAGAAGTGAGTAGGGGATGTGGATGACAATGGTGATGATGATAAGTGATGGCTTACAAGCCATCAACTATGTGTGCTAGGCACTATGGTAAGCTTTTTAAAAATATTAACTCATTTAATCTCTCAGCAACCAAATTTCATATTTATTTTTAATAGTTTAGAAAGTGGCCAGACTGGGATTTGAACCCAGGCAATACAAATTTAAAAAGGCAGTTACTGTGTAGCTAAGCATGTCTGTATATTAGTAATTATTCAAAGCAATCTGCAAACTTTAAAGAAACTCAAGCTAGCCATATGATATTGATAAGAGATGCAAATCTGCAATTTTTAACTTTTATTATCGTACTGTTGCCAGAGAAACCCTGGTTCTTTTCACTGATGCTGTGAAGAATTATAGATCAGCAAACTTATTAGCATGCATGCAAGGTTTACTAGTGAATGGGAGAGCAAAACCAAAGGTGGCTAGAACAAGGGTGGCAAAAGCAAGGGTGACCAAAGGCTGAGTGACCAGCACCATGTGACCAGATCACGGGTGGCCAGAGAGCCAAGAGAAGAGAGAGTGGCCAGAGGTCCCCTGGCCAGGGGGAGGCGGGGAGGCCAGGGGCCCCCCATGTGAAAAGGGCCAAGAGAGAAAACAGCAAGTCTTTCGCTCTGAGGACTTATATAGTTGGTAGACTAGGGTGAGGGAGTTACATTTTGATTGACAGGTAAAGGTGGTACCAGCTTTCCCCGGGAGATGTGGCTACCCAAAGTGAGGTATGGGTCTGTTAGCCCAAATCCTTATCTTGCTCTAGACTACTTGTGCATTCTGTAGATGTGACAGGGGCCAGGCAGTTAACCAAAGTTATTCTAGGGGCTTTTCTTTGGGCACTGTAGCCCTCCTCCTGTTCCAGGCCTTGGGATGAAAGCACAGTCTCAAGGTTTCCCTTTTCCCAGCTAGTGGAGATGATACACACAGACTTTCAAGGGTTCCCCTCATCCTGCACCATCACAGTTTACTTGTGTTGTTCAGAATGCCTGGCAACCTTATCAGACCAGGCTCAGGGTTACTGGGTCAGTGGTGAGACATGTCTTTCTCTGCTTCTAACTTTCTGTATGAAGTTCTTTATTAGATTGTAATGGTGAGGGTCCTGCCTTTGTTTCCCTTTTGACTGCTGATTGTTCTATAACTGAGACACAGGTGGCCACAGCCTAGAAAGAGGTCATAGTCCAGGCGGGGCCAGCAGCTACCTGGCTGTCCCAAAACTTCAACCCACCCCCTAATGTTAGCTGTCCTGGGCTTGGGGCTGGCTGGGCCATACTTCCTCCATACTATGTAGTGAGCTTACTACCCATTCCCATGATCTCAAAGGCATCTATAGCTAATGTATCCCATTTCCAATCCTCACATTCCCACCTGAGCTCTGGATTCATTTTTCTAACTACTTGCATATTTCCACTGGGACATCTAATGGACCTTCGCCATCCCCCATGTCTCCCTGCAGGTGTACCCCAATTAATAAATAGCAACACCGTCAGTCCGGGCGTTTGACTCCAAACATTAGAAACCAGATTATTTTTGTCATTTGTCATTACTCACCTCTGGTCCGTAAGTAAATCTTGTTGATTCATCCAACAAGAATCTGTCCTTCTCTTCATTTCTTCAGCCTCCACTTCAGTGCAACCCCTATGTCTCTCACCTGGACCAGCTGCATTATGTCCTAAGTAGTCTCCAACCTTCGACTCTACCCCACTCCCTACACGCTTCAAAGCAACTATTCATTGACCTAACATTCAAGGGGATTTATTCTATTTATTAGTCAATAATATCAGCAATTTGACCTCCAGCCATGATTTTATATGTTTCAGCCCTATTGCTAAGGTAAATTTTCTGGGTACCATGTTGCTTTATAGCAAGAACTGGTACAGTTGAAGTAGAAATCACACCTGGGTGTACTGTAAGGGCAAGATGCATGCCCAGCGCTGGTGACTGAAGGAAGTTACTCCCTGTCTATGGGAAAACCAGCCCATCACTCAGATGCATGATCAATGTAGCCCAGGGTGAGCTTGTCTAAGGTCCCCAGCTAGCTACCTAGAATTAACCATTGCCATTTCAGATAAAGAGAAAACCCCTTTTATTTTCATCTCTGCCCAATCCCATTCACTTCACTCCTTCTCCAGAGGCAAGCAGAATCCTGATTTTCAGGCCATGTTTCTATGCACACTTCCCCACCACCACCTTTATTTTCTTCTTACTTATATTTTTGATTGTTGATTTTTATACTTTGACCATGCACACGCACCCACATTCACCAGGGCCCTATCTTACCTCACCCCCATATACCACATTGTTCATAAAGGGGAAGATTAATTCTGCATTTTCCAGGGTCCCACAAAATACCTCCTTCCTCCCATCCAGGGTCCCAGGGAAGACCCCCTCCCCCAACCCAGGGCCCCAGGGAATACCCCTCCCTCCATCCTTGGAGATCCCAAGCTGCACAGGATTGGGGCATGGGTGGGTGGAGACACTCCTGGATCCCAGTTTTAAAACTTAAAAGGTGAGGGTTTTGCAGACACGAATCAATGAAAGGCCTTTATTTACTTAGGAACCACTAACTTCATTGGAAGAGACGGTAAAACTCGAACATTAAAACTTAAGTGAACGTTTTGCAAGAGCAACACTGGGCATGCTGACCCCGTGGCTATCGGGAAGGCAGTCCGGGATCAGTTCTTCTTGCTGTCACCCAGGGTGAGCTTGTCAAAGAGGTACTCTGCCAGGCCGGATTCCGGGGCTCCCATCTTGCGCAGGCTGGTGATGTGGTCTCCCAACTCTTTGATGAACGCCTGCCTCTGCAGGCTGTGACTCTCCAGCAGGTCGCACAGGTGGGCGTCCTTCTTCTCAGTAGCCAGCTGGTGCAGATCCAGCAGGCTCTGGTTCACCGTCACGGACAGGTGCAAGGCGCACTCCAGGGCCTGCAGGCTGCTCCCCCAGCAGTGGCGGTCAGGCCTGGTGATGACCCCCAGGCGGGTTCGGCCCCCGCGCTGGTTCTGCAGCTGTAGCAGCCGCTCTGCGTGCTCCTTCTCCTGGCCGGACTGCTGCCGGAAGAGCTCCGCCAGGTGCCTGGAGGCCCTGACCTCGAAATAAGAGGCCATGGACGTGTACACGTAGGAGGCGTAGAGGTGCAGCCTGATCTGGTCGTTGACGGCAGCCTCGCACTCGGGGTGGTAGTTCTGGCGCACGGAGGGGGGCGGCGGGGCCGCCATGTCTGCAGGCGCAGGAGCGGGACACTGAGGCCAAGGTGGAGCCGGCGTGGGGCCGTGGGGCGAAGGTGGAGGCTGTTGTGTCTCGGATTGTCCTCGGGGTAGGTGACCAGGGCGGCCGGAGTCTGAATCTGTGGATGAGCTCTGCGATGGCACTAGAAATGAGGCATGTTTCTAGGTGTGGAGAAGGGATAGAGTCCGTTACCTGGGGGGAGGGGGGCGGGGGGAAATGAGGGGGGAGGGGCGGGACCAACGTGTTGCAAGTTCCATCAAGGTTCTATCAGAGCCTCGTGAGGCTCAGTGACGTTGGGCTGAGCTCCCGGTATCTATTAAGTTTTTTAATTTGGCAACATTTTTATTTTCAAGTTCTGTTATTTTCTGGTTACTTCCGTTAATAGCCCTGTGTTCTCATTTTATAAACACAGTGTCTTCCTTAAAATTTTGTGAATATCAGTTTGGGTTTTGGGGGGTATATATCTTTATACGTTTACTCACCATGACCTTCGCTTTAACCTTCCCGAAATACTTAAAACTTTGTGCATTCATATTTAGGAATAAAGGGTACATTTGATTAGTTCAGGTGATTTGTTTGCCTCTGATCTACATACGGTTGTGATGTCCAATTCATTAATAGACTTTTCTTCTGGGATGGGCAGAGCATGTCAATTGGGGAGCAGCATTCTCTCTTTGAGATCCCTGTCGTGCAGGTGGCAGGTAAGGTAGGGACCACCCCAAATGACACACACTTGTATTTTTCTGACATTGGAAGACTTCTGTGTATCTCTCTTCCAGGAGGATGTGTCCATATTTTTTTTTTTTTTTGCACCCCTTCTGTTGTACAGGTGTGCTCTATTATGGGTTCCCTTTTGAATCTTTGAATGACATAAGGACAATAGTCCACCATCACCTGTACTGC
This sequence comes from Noctilio leporinus, assembly GCA_004026585.1. Taxonomy (NCBI): domain Eukaryota; kingdom Metazoa; phylum Chordata; class Mammalia; order Chiroptera; family Noctilionidae; genus Noctilio; species Noctilio leporinus. Next base: position 10,362 of record PVIW01001573.1, read on the forward strand.
CAATGTGCACTGTAGCTTGGTAAAAACAAAATATAAAAATTTAACATGTTGAGCCAGTAACACGTACAAATGCAGATACAAAAATAAGAAGTATAGATAACCAAATAATTATGCTGTATTTCTTTTGCTTCCTTTTTTCCTCATGGAGAGTGAAATTTTTAAAAATCCCTCGAACCAATGAGGACCGAGGAATAAATTTTTCCATTTCCCTCACTTCTGAAGAACAAAATCAAGCTGGTCATGAGGTACCAGACCTTAAACTAACAACAGAAGGCACAAGGGATGGGAACCATGACTGGCTGACCCCTGAGCCAGTCTGCAGTGATGAGGGAGATGTGGGTCATATGAGAACACGGGCCACCCACTGGACACACATAATTGGAGTATGTGTGGGTGTGGGGCAGTTCCCCAGAAAAGGAAGATGTTATTCCAGAACTGGTACTAGGGCTAAGAAGATGGTACAGGAGACAACAGTTTAGTACCATTTAGTACCACATTCTTAGAGTGAGTCCCATGTCTGTTTGTGTCTGTCTCGTCATACAGCATGCAGGGCATTTAGCACGTAATTCTCTGAGCAGTCCTTCATCTTCAGGAAAGAGTATAGGCAGAAAGGAGCAACACAAATGGGCTCTGACTGGAGGGTTCTGAGAAGATGCCATGTCTGTTGTGAGCGGTAAATGATGTGTGACAATTCCATAATCTGTAAAAAAAAATTTACAGTATTTGGAACAGTGTGTGTGTGTGTTGGGGCGGGAGCAGGCACCAGAAGCAGAAGGATCGCCTGTTTGAGACATCTGTGGGGAATGGAAAATGGCGTCAGCTTCTAAATACAGACGCCAGCAGCCATTAGGCAGAGTTGCCTGGCCAAGCTCTTTGCGAGGCCCAGGGTTCAGGAGCCTGGCCACAGTGAGCAACAGGGAGCCAGGCCCAGTTCTGTCACCAGATAATAAATGAAAGACGTAATGAGTCCTTAGCAGACTGGGTGATTTCCTGTATTGTGGCTAACCCTCCCAATTCTGTGAGATAGCTGTTGCTTTTATCACCTCCCATAGGAGGAAACTGAAGTCCACAATATACACTACTTGCCCGAGATGATAGGGCAAGTGGATTAAAGTCAGTTCTGACTCTCAGCTACACCCCTCAGCTGTGGCCTCAGTCCCCGTTGATACAACTGGGTACCAACAGGACCCTGGGTCGTGTAATTTCCTGAGGCCTCTCCCAGCTTTAAGTAATGTGAGAAAAGAGGGGAGACACAGCAGCAAAGAGCAGTTGGGACTCAGTAGCAGCAGAGTAACCTCCTCCCCTCCCCGACCTAGCTGTCCTGGCTCACCGTCAACTTTGGCAGGGCCAAGTCTCTCCTACTCCACACACAACAGTCTGTCCTTGCTCAGTCTCCACTAGCAAATGAGTTTAAGTCCATTTTTTAACATTGCAAGGGACCACAATTTGAGATTGAACAAGCTCAGTGGACTGGAGAAGCCTGGCTCTTTGTCTAATCTTGTAGCGAACTATGTGTCTATTCAAGGTAGCTCTCTTTGAAGTAGATTCCTGGGCAATCAAAACCTTAATGTCAGACACTTGTATGACAGTAACGTAAAAACCCCATCAGGCGCTTACACTATAATCCATCTTGTGATGATGAGGCATCCTAGTTAATGGTGAGAACATCAACAGCCTGCAGTATTTATAGGCAGGGGAGCTGTGTGCTTCGTGGTGCACATTTTGGCCGGCTACAATGAAAAAATAGGGCACAGTGCTGTTCTGCAGTTGATAGGGGGTGGATTCACAGTCTGACAGGCCTCTTGGTATAGGATGAGGGTCAGCCAGCAAGCACCTGGCAAAATTCTGCAATATAATATTCCATCAGGGTAGTGTATTTAGACCATTGTTCCCAGAAAGTATTTGTTTCCATTGTGGTATTCTGCCAGTCTTGCTGTGAAGTGGGGAGGGAGGCTATACAGTATGAGTGAGTGGTGAGGTCTTTGACATGGTGATATGTCCCTGGGGTGTCATCTCTGGTGTAGGGGGTGTGACCGTCTTCATTGGCAAACATGCTGAGAAAATGTCTGAGTTGGTGTCTTCTCCAGCCATAGGTCCATCTGACTCAGGGATGACGTCCCCTGGAGAGGTGGACACCTAGGGGGCAGCTTGCCCTCCCGTGTCACTATTCAGTTGGGGCATTAGTCACTGGCTGGGAGAAGGCTATCCTGACATCATAACTTGGAGGCTTCCCTGAGGACTGAGCTGTGTATCTGATGACTGCTGGTAGTGGAATTATTAAGTGCTCTTTTGGGTCACCGAGTTAGCCTATTTAACCACAGAACAGGCAGCTTCCCTTTCATTCTCCAAGGAGCTCATCCAAGCACATAAAGATTCTGGACTCATTTGTATCCCGAGCTAAGGGAGTACTTATGGATGTTGTTCTGGCATTCCTAGGACTGACTCATGAGCACAATGCACAAATCATGGAAGTACAGTCCCTGTAACATGTCTAAGTTTTATGTATAAGCAATCATAGACTCAGGCAGCTTGTAATAGTATTTCATATACAGAAATTGGGATGCAAGGGTCACTCAGACATCACTTGCAGAATGCCTATTCAATGTACAGGGAATTGATTTTGTTACCATCCAGATTTGGTGGCATGGTGGCCTAAGCCCTTCTTACAGGGCTTTCCAGCATTCCCTGCTTTTCCACCCTGTGGTGCAATTACAGGCTGGAGCTGTATGGTTCCAGTGTTGTATCTGCCAGATGTTTCAGGACTTTTATAATATTTTTCCATTAGTATTTTTAGCAACATTTCCATCAGAGGTTGGGCCCATTGTATCCCACTGGTTCAGTGGATGAATAATGACAGCAGTGAGTGAGGTGGCAACACAAAGACCATAAGCTTCTGCCGCATTGTCCTTTTCATGGTACCATTGCTTTCATGTCGTAAGGTTATTTCGCTCATCTGGGTTAGGCCACCATAGTCCAGGTATAACCCACCAACTTTGTGTTTGCAGACAAAGGTCTCTTGTCCTCCTTACCTATGGGAATATCCTTACATTCTGCCTTTTACCCAGAGCCTCTCTCAATGGTAACAATAGCCTTGAGATCCAGTCTACTGTCCTTTGCTTTCCTTGGCCTTGAGGTGGGAAGGACCCTCACATACATGAACAGTCAAGTAAGGATTTTATAATCAGTGGTCTAATCATTTTGTTAGACCATATGGCCTTGATTATGCTGCTCTGGGGGAGATCATTGACTTATTATGGCAGCAGTGACATTTTGGGTTGGGTCCCTCAGGCAAAACACAACAGAAACAATATGTGAAACCACATAGTAGCATGATGGAGCTCCAGCAAGTGGTATTCCCTTCCCAGATAGGGTTACCCATTTCTGGTTAATCAGTCAGTAAGCCAGTGGCAGTGAAAAGACTTACCCTTGGTTAACTGCAAGGGCAATCGTGCAATCCTACCAACCATGCCAATTGTTTTGTGCCAGACTCAGCCTACTGATAGGGATTCCATTGGACAGAAACGCCTAGGAGCACTCACTGGTCTAACGCAAGCCCTCAGAGACATTCCCCCTTTCAGAGCCAACATAACTGGGTCAACCCTTGTGATTCTTATGATTATAAGAACAATCATCAGGGAACTTTGGGGGAAAGAAACAAGGTATGCTGGGGCCACAGACAGAGAGGGGCAGATGGAAAGAGGGGGAGAGAAGAGGGACAGGGAACACCTGATTTCTGCTTTATTTTTACTGGGGTTGACATTTAATATTAGCTTCAGGTACACAACATCATCATCAGACATTTCTCTAATTTACAAAGTGATCCCCCACTAAAGCTCAGGAAGGGAAAAACAAGTGGTCAAACAGTTATCTAAGTCAATTGGACATCTCTAAAACAAAGGAAACTTCACAGGTGGGACAGCCAGACACTGTATCTAGTCAGGCTCTTGATTCTGGTCCATTGATCGGAGTGTCTGTTATGTTCTTCTTTCTCAGGTTTGCTTTGGCTATTTGGGATCCTTTGTGTTTCCATCCAAATTTTAGGACTTTTTTCCACTTGTGTAAAAAAAAGAAACTTCCACTGGAATCTTGCTAGAAATTGCATTGAATCTATAGATGGTTTTGGGTAGGATAGACATTTTAACTATTTTCCAATCCATCAACACAGGAAACCTTTCCATTTATTTGTTTCTTCAATTCCTTTCAACAATGTCTTATATTAGTTTAGAAATCTTTTAGCTGCTTGGTTAAGTTTATTCCTATTTTATTCTTTTAATGTTAATGAAAATGAAAGCATTTTCTTTATTTCATTTTTAGGTAATTCACTGTTAGTGTATAGAAATACTATTGTACTGTTGTATGTTAATTTTATATCCTCAGACTTTACTAAAAAATTTTATTAGATGGGTGGGGAGGGGGACAGAGGGGAGCAAAAAGGGGATGGATATAATACAACAATAAAATTAAAAAAAATTTATTAGATTGAACTGTTTCCTGGTGGAGTCCTTAGGATTTTTCTAGATATAAAAAAGCATGTCACCTACATGCAGGGACAATTATTTCTTCTTTTCCAGTTCTGATGACCTTTATTATTACTTTTGTCTGATTACACTACTAGGACTTCCAGTACTATGCTGAATAGAAGTGTCTTGTTCCTGATCTTAGACGAAAGATTTTGACCTTTCACCATTGAGTATATTAACTGTGCACTTGTCATATATGGCTGTCATTATATTGAGGTAAGATTTTTCTACACCTAAGTTGTCAAGAGGTTTTTTAAATATCATGAATGCTTTGATTTTGTCAAGCAATTTTCTGTGTCTATTGACCTGATTTTCTTTCATTCTATTAATATGATATATCGTATTGAGTGTTTTGTACATGTTGAGCCATTCGTGCATCCCAAGAAAGAATTAATCCCAAATGATTATGGTCAATGACCTTTATGATTTGCTGCTGAATACTGTTTGCCAGTATTTTATTAATAATTTCACAGTTTACCACTGATACTGGCCTGTGACTTTCTTTTCTGGTAGTGACCTTCTGGCTTTGGCATCAGGGCAATGCTGGCCTTGTTAAAATGAGTTGGTAGTGTATGCTGCTCTTCATTTTTTTGGAAAATTTGGGAAATATTGGTAATTTTTCCTTAAATATCTAATAAAATTCATTGTGAAGCCATATTGTCTTAGGCTTTTCTTCTTTGGGAGATTTTTGATTAACAGTATCCTTACAAGTAAATGGTCTGTTCAGATTTGCTTTCCTTCCTGATTCAGTCATAGTAGGTTGTATGCTTTCAAGAATGTTTTCATTTCTTCTAGGTGGTCCAGCTTGTTGGCATAAAGTTATTCATAGTAAGTAGCCTCTTGTGATCCCTTATAATTTTGAGATATCAGTTGTAATATCTCCATTTTCATTTATAATGTTGATTTGGGTCCTTTCTCTTTTTCCCTTGGTCAGTCTAGCTAAAGGTTTGCCAGTTTTGCCTTTCAAAGAAATAACTCTTTGGTTATTTATTTTTTATTTTTTTGCATTGTTTTCTTGTTACTTAACTTCATTTCCTTCTGCCTTCCTCTTCCTAATTTTAGGTTCATTTTTCTTTTTCTAGGTCTTTAATACAGAGTAGGTTATTTGTTTTGACATCTTTCTTATTTCTTAATGTAGGTGTTTACTGCTATGAGCTTCCTTCTTAGAACTGTTTTGCTACATTCTGTAAATTTTGGTATGTTTGTTTCCATTTTCATTTGTTTCAAAATACTTATCTCCCTTTTAATGTCTTCTCTAATCCATTTGTTGCTCAGGAGAGTGTTTTTTTAAATTTCCATGTATTCAAATTCTCCAGTATTCCTCCTATTATTATCTAGTTTTATGTCATTGAGGCCAGAGAAGATACTTGATATAATTTAAATCTTCTTAAGTTTGTTAAGACTCATTTTGTGACCAACCATATGGTGTAGCAGGTGTACAAAATGTTTTATGTACCCTTGAGAAGAATATTCATTCTGCTATTGTTGCATAGAAGATTCTCTATATGTGTTGGTTTCATTTGGTTTATAGGACTGATCAAACCTGTTTTTTCCTTATTAAATCTGTCTGGATGATCTATCATTGTTGAGCGTTGGGTATTAAAGTTCCCAGCTATTATTGCATTGCTGTTTATTTCTTCTTTTAGGTCTGTTAGTTTTTGCTTTAAATAGTTGGGTGCTCCAGTGTTGGGTGCCTAAGTAGTTACAGTTGTTTATATCTTCTTCATGGATTGACACCTTTGTCACTACAGAATGACCTTTTTGTCTCCTTTTACTCTTTTTAGTTTAAAGTCTATTTTGTCAGATATTTATATCTACTGCTTTTTTCTTGTACACCGTTTGCATGAAATACCTTTTTCCATCCCTTCACTTTCAGTCTATGTGTGTCTTCAAACTAAAGCAAGTCTCTTGTAAGCAGCATCTTACTGAATTTTGTTTATTAATCCACTCAGCCATCCTATGTATTTTGATTGCAGAATTTAATTTATTTACATTTAAAGTAATTATTTATAGATAAGGGCTCACTATTGCCTTTTTCTTGTTTTCTGGCTGTTGTGTCGACCCCTTGTTCCTTTGTTCATAACCTGCTGTCTTTTTTTGTGTGTGTGTTTATGTATTTTGGTGTCAGGGTGATTTGACTTTTTAAAATCATGTTCTTTTGTGTAATTACTGTCAGTTCTCCCCCTTGTGGTTATTGTGAGGCTTACATAATACCCTACCATGGCTTGTGTGGCTCAGTGGATTGAGCACCAGCTTGCAAACCAAAAGGTCACTGGTTCAATTCCCAGTCAAGGCACATATCTGGGTTATGGGCCAGGCCCCCAATTATGGGTGTGCAAGAGATGACCAGTCATCTTCCTCTCACACATCCATGTTTCTCTCTCTTTTCTTCTTCTTCCCCACCTCTCTAAAAAAATTAAAATTAAAATCTTTTAAAAAATTGTAATACCCTGTTTTAATCTAGTAACAATTTATCTTTAACAGAATTCCTAAATTTTATACTTTTACTTTTTCCCCTCACATTTTAGGTTATTGATATTATAGTTTATATATTTTTACATTGGATGACTAGTAATAGATTATTCTAATTATGGTTATTACTACATTTCTTTATTAACTTTTATACTAGGATTGTAAGTAAATTATGCACCACCTTTACAATATTACAGGATCTAACTTTGACTACATATTTACCATTACCAGTAAGTTTTACACTGCTTTCTTATCTTTTTTAAAAGATAATAACATCCTTTTACTTCCACTCAAAGAGTTCATTTTAGCATTTCTTATAAGCCAGATCTAGTGTTGATTAACTCTCAGCTTGTGTTCAGGAAGGTTTTTATCCTTACTTCATTTCTGAAGGATAGTGTTACTGAGTATATATTTCTTGGCTGAGTTATTTTTTCTTTCAATATTTTGAGTATACCATCCCATTCACACCTGGCCTGAAATGGAGAAATCTGCCCACAGTCTTACAGGGATTCCCTTGTGTGTAACTAATCTCTTTTCTCTTTGTGTTTTCAAATTCTTTTGTTTTTGACATTTAACAATTTAATTATAATGTGTCTTAGTATAGCCCTATTCAGATTCATCCTATTTGGGATTTTTTGGAACTCATGGGTCTGAATAGCTATTCATTTTTCTCCCCTAGTTTGAGACTTTTACAGCCATATTGCTTGAAATTTACTTTTTAACTCTTTGTTGCTGTCATCTTCTTTTGGAATTCCCATAGTGAAGATATCGTTTCTTATGAATGTGCCGTGTATGTCCTGTAGGCTTTATTCACTTTTTCATTCCGACCAGGTAACTTCAAATACCCTGTCTTCTAGGTCACTGATTCTTTCTTCAGTATATTGACTGTTATTTTGAAGCTGTATATTGAATTATTCAGCCACTATATTTTTTAGTTCTATGATTTCTGTTTTTAAAAATTGTTTTCTTTTTCTCACCTATTTATGTATTGTTGTCCTAAGTTTGTTGTTTGTATGTATCACTCACTAATCTTCATTAAATGTATTATTCTAGGTCCTGGCCTGGTAGCTTAGTTGGTTAGAGTGTTGTGCTGATATACCAAGGTTACAGGTTCAATCCCCAGTCAGGGTACATACAAGAAACAACCGATAAATATATACGTAAATAAGTAGAACAACAAATTGATGTTTCACTATATATAATAATCTATCAATAAAAAAAAGGGATTATTTTGAATTCTTTGACAGTTCATGGATCTCCATTTCTTTTTCTTTTTTTTAAGATTTTATTTCATTATTTTCAGAAAGAGGGGAAGGGAGGGAGGCAGAGAGGGAGAGAGACATCAATGTAAGGTTGCTTTTCACCTGCCTCCAACCACAGACCTGATTGGAGACCTGGTTTGCAACCCCGTCATGTGCCCTGGCTGGGGAATCGAACCTGCGACCTTTGGGTTCGCAGGCCGGTGCCTTAACCACTGTGCTACCAGCCACGGCGATCTCCATTTCTTTAGGGTCAGTTATCAGAGCTTTATTAGTGTCCTGTCGTGGTGTCATATTTATCTGATTTTTCATAATCTTTTATTCCTTCTGTTAGTGTCTGTGTACTTGAGTAAGTAGTATCCTCTTCCAGACTTTACAGGTTCACGTTGGCAGAGACAGTTCTTCACTAGGCAGCGTAGTTTGGACATCTGGATATGTCTGCTGGTAAGGTCCTTGGGCAGATACTGCTATCAGGGTCTATTTTGGGGTGAGTCCACTGCCTGAGCTGTGAGGTTGGGAGGTGTGTGCCGCTGGCTGAGTACAGTTGAATAAGACTCTGGCCTGATTCCCTGCCTAAATGAAGGTTGCAGAATGGGCTTCATGGTTGTCTGGGTTCTGTGGTCAGCCCTCCTGTATAGTCAAGACTGGGTACTAAATAGTAGGTGGGGTTAATTTATTAATATTATAGAATGACAACTCTGGAAATCAGATTCTCCCTTCTCAGGGTTTGTTTTTGCTACTTTTCCAATTGTTATTTGTTGTTTTAGTGACTTTTTAACTCATTTTGTAGCCTGCATTCTTTGTCATGCGTGCTTACTGGAGTCTTGTTTCTACTATTGTAGTGATCAGCTAGTGGTCAGAGTTCCTAAAACTGAAAACTAAACCCCTCACCAAAATGGTATCCTAGCTTTTGCAGTTGGTTTCTGTGTGCTGGGGCAAACCTTCAACTTCTAGCCAGACAACATATAACCCTACCACAATGGGGAACCTGAAGGTCAGACAAAGGTGAGTTTAGAGTCTTAGATTTTTTTTTAAAGCACGCACCCAGCTCTGGATATGTGTGTGCTTGACCTCCTCAGTCCCTAAGACCATGTGGGAGCTTTTCAAGGTCTTTATTCTCTGTATTCCTCAGCATTTCTTCCTAAGCTTTTCAGTTTGTCTATTATTTATGTCAGTTGTTATTAATCTCCCCCTCCCCATAGCTGTCTCCAACTTGGAAAAGTTCCAAGTAAAGCAAACTAGAGGCAAGCCCTTTGAGGGCTTTGCCTTACGTCAGAAACCAAAATACAGGGCTAAACAACCAACCACACTTCTAGGGATGGGGTCCATTTCACTCCCTCCAGTACTAGAAACCAACGCCTGGAATGTGGGCTGTTTTCCAACATTCTACTGAAAAGGAAATGGGATGAGGCCAGGGTAAGTTAAAGGTTTCTTTTTTTCCCCTTGCCTGGTCATTTATTAACTTTTTCAGAGTTGGGATGAAATCGATTCTTTTTTTTTTTTTTTTTTTTTTTTTTTTGCCAGCTTAATTATTGCTTTTGTTGAAGAACATGCTTTTGAAATTTCCTACGCCACACTCTTATCATCGGCATCACTTTGTTTATTTTTAAATATGGCTTATGACTATATTAAAACCATTTTCTACAAATGTAAAAGGGCTGAATTTGAAAAGGTAGCAAGAAGTATGGTGATGATGGACATTATATATACAAAGCATCAGAACTAACATTCCATGGTTCTCTCTTCAAACTTAACGTTAATAGTGTTTGTTGGTGGCCAGTATGGTAGTTGTAAATTAGGAACAATTGTGGTAAAAGAGCATTTTCACCCTGAAGCATTCTTTCAGTGGAGGGGAGTACGTAGATATTTTTTTGGTGGAAAGATGAGGGACTATGAAGTTGAACATCAACAGATGTTATATTAGAGCGGTTTTGCAAATATGTTGTTCATCAAATTTTAATGTTTGCTGAGAGGTGACTTGGACTAAGGGGAAATGACTTGAAAGGTCACAGATGGTGAGATTTCAAGCTTCCCACATTTGTAGTCAATCACAGCCGTCTCATCTGTTTAATATATGAAAAAAAATTTTGAAAATAGGTTTCCATTGCCAAAAACGTATAAAAATCACAACATAGACTGAAATACATGGCTGTGATCTGGAGTGGAAGTAGGGCTATACTAAATTAAATGAGGTTATCCCAGACTTAATCTGATTGCAAAATCCCCAGGAACAAGGGCTACAGACACCAGTACTTTCCAATCCCCTTAATGTCTCACTCAAGGTGAGTGCTTTGCAAATATCATCTCAGCTATGGAAGAAAATAAGGTCAGATATGCCTATGGAACCAAATTATAGTAAGTTTTAAAGTCTAAAAAGTCAATAAAATTACTGTGAACAAAATGTCATCATATAAAATTCAAGGAAATAGCATTTCAGTAGAAAGACAGCATTAAGACCAGTCAAAAAGCTACTGATGTTTTGGTCAGTTCATAGTCTTACAAAAAGCCTTCACATTTAGGTAGTTGTTGTATTTGGGGGAGTTAAAGGAATTAAATAGAACTCTTGCCCTCAGAGAGCTTCAGGTGTGTACAAAGGGCTTGGAGAAGAAGAGTAGGTCACTGCAAGGAGGGCCAAGAGATGGAAGAGCAGCCCTGGACCTTCTAGCTTGAACTTTTCTGAAATACCCTAAGACTTTAAAAAAGGGAAGGAGGCAAGTTCATATGGCCACAGCCAAGCATGAAGCTGTAAAAATGGAGTGATTATATGTGAGAATAGTGTTATCTTTAAGGAGGGGGAAAGAGGGAGCCTTCTTGGGGTGCTGGAAATGTCTTGATCTAGGTGTTGAGTTCTATGGATGTATAAATACATAATTTATATGTTTTAGAAATTGCTCTATCTTTTTAAAAGTACCTTGTTGTGATATTTTGACCACCACTCTGGGGCCTGATGCTTACAAAGTGGATACTTATACTTACAATTTATACTTACCACATTGTTGACCAGTCACAAAAACTTGTGTTTTCAAGCTCATTGTTGACTGATAACAAGTTAACTCGTGCTTGCACTTGAATTAGCTTTTGCTGTACAATTGCTGGTCAACAATGTGTTAATGAGCAGATGGATGGACTTTGCTACACGAGTTAACTTGTGTTTGCTCTTGCATTAGATTTTGTATAAAACTGCCCGTCAACAATGTATTAAAATTCCTCCTTGAATAATTTCAAGTTTTTGTACCATAAAAATCAACTCATATTTACATTTGCTTGGTTAGTGACACATCACATTAGCTTTTAGTTTTTAGGTAACTACACTTAAGAAAGTTCCCTGTGGTTACAAATATTTCCATCTTATGATTTCCTTTCTCATTTTCTAAATGTCAAGTGCAAGCTGTTCTGCTGAGGAGGAAAAAACCCAGCTCCTTGGTTCCTGCAGACAAGTTGTTCCCAGTACTTGACAAACTACTATTCCTTTGGAGCAAGTGTTCCCATTTTGTATTACATCAGCATCATTCAAAAGCAGTACAGAAAGTTATTTCTTGTTGATAACACTCTGAGGTTGTCACCAGATTTCCGGTTTCTTAATGAGCAATATTCCCTGAATTCATAAGAGAAAAAGAAACATACTTTTACCTTGTTAAAAAGACCATAATTAATAAGAGCTTATGTAGCAGGTTTATTAACTAATCATAATATAATTAACACATGGTAAAAGAAATCTCTTGGGTTTAAAAATAGCTTTATTTAGCATACCAAAAACATAGAAACATAAGAAAAACCTTACCTAGTATAAACATAAAAATAGTTAAATACCATAATTTAATGTAAACCAAGTGTTTCAAAATGTGAAATATTATAATAAAATACATGCTATTTATACAGAACCAAGTTAAAGCAACCTCCACAGTTACTGTATCCAAGTTATCAACCTTGAAGTCATAATTAACTATGAATCAAACACAGTATCAGTATTTGTATTGTTCCATAGAAAAAAGAAATCATTTAATTTACTTTAAACCGATCTCATTCATTGTGACATTCAAAGCAAAGAGACAGACAGTGCCAGTTCTAGGATTCCAGACATGACCACTGCATGTGGAGGTTTGGATACCATTCCACTAGAAGGCCTACCTACCATTAAGCCCAAGCTTCATTTAAATGCAAACTGGTTGATTTAGTTTAGTTACTGCTTAAGAAAGGTACTAAATATATCTGCAAAAATAAACCTTTATTAAAAAGGTGAAGGTAATATCAATCAGGTAAGAAAGGCAAAAACATAAAAATATATATTGTTCCAGACAAGCCCCTTTAATTATAACAAATGTTAAGAAATTCAGTTTATAAAAACCACATGGGGGTAGCAAAGGGTCTTTAAAAAATGTAAAACCCAAAGCAAAGCAAAGCAAACCAAGCCAAACAAAGCTAAGAGACTACTTGAAGAAAGTGGCATTGTTTATCCTGTCATCATGAGGCCAGTGCTGCCAGGGGGACCTATGGCTGATGCCAGTTATGACTATGGAGTCAAGTGCATTCTTTGACTCACCATCTAAAAAGCTGTAGTCATGGATCAGTTTAAGCATTTGGTTGGCTTTTGCTTCAAGGATCAACATTCATTCATAAACTCAATTCAGGTAGCTCTACGGTGCAGCATTAATTCCATTATCAGGAGTTTAAAATGTAAAATAAAGTTGCAAGAATACATAGCTAGTAACAGAACATTCTGATCCTTTGTCTAATCTTACAATTCTCCAACTTTTGGTCTCCAGGCTTCCTTATACTCTTAAAATGTACTGGGGATCTGTATGCCAAAGAGCTTTTGTTTATGGAGCTGATCTCTATCTGTATTTTCCATATTAGAAAATGAAACTAAAATGTTAAAAAGTATTTATACATTAAAAAATTTAAAAGCCCCATTACGTGTTAACATACATGCCAGTTTTAAGAAAATAGCTATATTTTCTAAAGCAGAGAAACGCTCTGTGGGAAGATGGCATCGTTTTACATTTTCATCTAGTCTGAGAGAGCTTTAGAGTGACAAGACAAATAATGTCTTTGTGTTACTATGAAAATAGCTGTGATCTCGCAGATTCCTTGAAAGGCTCTCAGGGACTCCCAGGAGTTTATGGGCCACACTTTTGAAAACTGCTGGTTTAATTTAAGGCCTGATATAAATGACCTAAAAAATCAACACAAAAGGAAGCCTTAATTTTCCTTAAAAACAAACCAAACTATCCACACATACACATAGAAGTCACTGTAATAACACTTCTACTTTCAGCTTTCAATAGAAGCCAAAGGTCACCATGGACTAAACAGCAAATTCAAAACAATATTGTCATTCATTTCTGCTGAGAGACCAGGGCCAAGATGTATTTACTTTTAGCCCAGGAAGGCAACAAAACCTATTAACCAAATACACACATTTTAGTTCCCTTTCTAGCATTTGCTTAATCCTGTTTGTGCTGAGCTGGCTATGGTATCTTAAATTGGCACAGCCTTGGCATAGATCAGAGAATGACAGTTGAACTAATAGCCCTCACACTCAGATTAGCTAGTCACACAGCGGCCTGCTCTATTTCTCACTATGTGAAAATTCTGATAAATTGTAGGGGAAGGGAGGGAGAAAATTCTCCTTCAAGCACAATAAGAATGATGCTATGACCTTATACTTAGATGACTCTTCCCCTCTTACAGATTACTTTCATGTACACCATCTCCTTAGATCCTTTGAAGCCACTGGAGAACAACACGATAAACGCTTTTATTGCCGTTTCAGAGTTAAGGAGTTTGAAGGTCAGATATGGATGTTTCCAAAGGTACCATGGCAAGTATGTTGCAGAAAGGGAGTAGAATTCATGTCATTTTCAGTCCCTAGTTCAGGATTTTCCTCAGCATTCCCTCTTCTTTTGGTTCCAGAGCAAGACTGAGGGAGGATCAGTGGGTATGGAGATGGAGGCAGCAGCGTATGACACTTCTGAAACGTGCATTCCATGGCCTCATCCTCCATTTTACCCAACACCAAGGCTTGGGAGTGACAGAAACAGCTCCCTGTCGGGTATAATGAATCTTCCACCAGTGCATACATTATAGAACTCCATATGAAAACAACTGTCTTCTGTTGGCAGTTCATTCACAGCCTGTTTGCTCTGCTCCAAGGGGAAAGTAAAAATCTTGCAGTTTAAAAAAACCAGATGAAAATACAAAATGGAATAGCAACAATAATGAGATCTCTATGAAGTTATTATGAGATTTACTGTGCACCTGGCACAACACAGCCATCTTCTTCCACCAACTGGAGAGCAATATAAAAATCACAGTTCTTAATTTAATGGGAAATTGCCTCAATCATCTGGAGGCAAAGACTTCAGTCTGTACAAAAACATTAAGCAAATAATTTCAAAAGTTTTAACTAAATTCTCAGGTACTTGCAGATTCTGCGGTGGCAGAAGAGGGGGTAGACAGTACATAGAGTAAAAGCCAATGAAACAGCAAGAAGAAAATAATTGTCACCAAAGAGCTAAGGAGAAATCTTTATCTATTCACTGTCATTAATACCTGTATTTACTTTAGAAATTATTGTTAGCAGGAAATCCTCTCCACCAAGATGTTAATACAAATAGCATGAGCCATACAAATATAGTAAGCAAATACTGTTTAATAGGGGGTGGGACAGTCAACAACACCAAAAATCCCTTCTACAACACTAGCCAAATGCCACTAATGACCAATAATTTTCTTGCTATACACTATAAGCAAGTTCTTGTTTACTGCACCTTCCCTGTCTTTCTGAGATATTCTGAAAATCAAGATGGACTACATGCATCTTTTTCCTTTTAAGGTAGTTGAAGAAAAGAGCTAACAAAAGCCAGTAAGAATGAGAAAACACGCTAAGTTCATCTTATTTTCAAAATTTAACAGCCTACTGCTACCTATTACACAAATTGGTGCCCACACCCCAATTTTGGTGAGTAATGTTCTCTTTACAGGTGATTTAGACAAAAGTTAATAGCTTTTTAAGACAGTTGCACATATGCTGGGCTGATGTACACATATGTATATATGTATACATACATGAATACACACACATTTATATGTATAATTCATCACATTACATTAAGACCTCTGCTGTTTTTCCCTCTTCACATATTTCTATTAGCTAAAATGAGCACAAATAATGATTTTATAGTAGGAAACAGAATGAAAATCAAATCAGAAAAATGTGAAGTGGTATGCTGTCAGAGTCCAATAAAATACATCAATGCACATTTATGTAGTGGTAAAGTGCTAGAAAGTTCTTTCATTAGTATTCTAAAAATGATTACAGTAAAAAGAAGTTTGCAGTTTCATTTGATGGTGGTGACCACGGGCACCAGAGCAATGGCATTGCCTGAGCTGGAGTTGATGATGTCCTCATACTCTGGGGGTGGGTCCAAATGAGGTTCGGTTTCGCTCCTCTGAAGGTTCACCTGGCCAGTGGCTTCCTCATAGGTTGGTGGAGGATCGCAGTTGGACAGGCGAGTGGAGACAGAATCTGAACGCCCAACTACATATTCCAGAAAGCCTGGCGACATTCCACTGCTATCGAATACTTCATCTGGTGGGGGAGGCGAAGTAATAATATTAAGGTGCTGAGGGAAAGGGATGTGACTTTCAGTCACTGTGTGTCTGTGAGTTTTGTTTCTTAGGAAGCATCTCCAGATTAGGAAAATGACAAGGAGGATAATAAACAGACCAAAGATTAATGGAAAGGTAAGGTAAAACTGAAACCAGTCACTTCCTCTGTTAGTCTCGCCTTGTTGCACTTTTGTATAGGTGTCCCAAAACTGTGACTGAAAATAAAAGACAAAATAAGTTGAAAATCAGTATGATCGAAACATAAGAAATATCAAATGAACAAATGTCTACGTTCTGTTAACATAATGAACAAAAACCCCAAACCAGATTTATTGGTTTAAATGACCTATAGCCTACATATTTCATGACAAATTGCAAATAAAACATGGTGCTCACTCTGGATCCTTCCTAAAATAGAACATGAGTCTTTTTCAAGACTTGGAGTTATTTATATTTTCAGCTATGACATTTTATTTTTTCCCTTATAGAATTTTTTAAGTCTTTTGGTAACAGTTGACATACAATGTGTTATTAGTTTCAGGTGTACAACACGGTGATTAGAAATTTACATAACTTACAAAATGATCACTCTGATAAGTCTAGTACCCACCTGACACCATACATAGTTATTACAATATTATTGGCTATATTCCCTATGCTTTACTTGACATTCCTGTAACTTGTAATAACTGGCAGTTTGTACTTTTTAACCTATTCACCTTTTTCACCCACTCACCCCAACTCCCCTCCTAATCATCTGTCAATCATCAATTCTTTCTCTGTATCCATGGGTTTGTTTCTCTTTTGTTCACTTATTTGGTGTTATAGAATCCACATATAAGTGAAATCCTATGGTATTTGTCTTTATCTGATGTATTTCATGTAGCATAATATCTTCTAGGTCCATCCATACTGTCATAAATGGCAAGATTTCTTTCCTTTTTATGGCTGAGTTAACAGTCCATTATATATGTATAACAACTCTTCTTTACCCATTCATTGATGGACATTTATGTTGTTTCTATATCTTAGCTATTATAAATGATGGTGCAATGAACATAAGGGTACAGACATCATTTTAAATTCATGTTTTTTATTTCTTTGGCTAAATATCCAGAGTGAATTTGCTAGGCTATGTGGTAGTTCTAGTCTTAACTTTTTGAGGATTCTCCATACTGTTTTCCATAGTAGCTGTAATAATTTACATTCCCACCATCAGTGTGTGAGGGTCCCCTTTTCTCCACAGCCTCTCCAACACTTGATTCCTGTCATTTTTGATGACAGCCATTCTAACAGGTGTGAGGTGGTATCACATTGTTTTTCATTTGCATTTTCTAGTAACTGTTGAGAGTGACTATCTTTTTACCTACCTTTGTAAAAATGTCTACTCAGATCCTTTGCTCATTTTTTAGTTAATTTTTGTTGTTGAATTCATGAGCTATAAAAATATATTTTGGATAGTAACCCTTTATCGGGTGTATGATTTGCAAGTTATCTTTCCCACTTGCTATGATATCTTTTCATTTTATTGATGGTTGCCTTTGCTGAGGCCAATGTCAAGAAGTTCACTGACTATACTTTCCTCTGTGTATTTTATGGTTTTGGGTCTTCTGTTCCAATCGACACCATGTTTTTTATTTAAGATTTTATTTATTATTTTTAGAGAGAGGGGAAGAGAGAGAGAGGCAGAGAGGGAGACAGACATCAATGTATGGTTGCCTTTCACCAGCCTCCAACTACAGATCTGGCTGGAGACCTGGCTTGCAATCTGGTTATGTACCCTGGCTGGGGAATTGAACTGGTAACATTTGGGTTCACAGGCCAGCACCTTATCCACTGTGCCACCAGCCAGGGCTGTATATTTCTTTAAAAGTCTTATGATCCTTTGCATTTCTGTGATAGCTACTGGAACATCTGTTTTGTTTCTAATTTTAGTTATTTGAGCCTTCTCTTTTTATCCTTAGTGAGTCTAGTTAAGGGTTTATCAACTTTATCTTTTCAGAATACCACCTCTTAGATTAATATTTTCTATTGCATTTTTGGTATCTATTTCACTTAGTTCCACTCTTTTATTATTTCTTTCCTTGTAATGACTTGGGGCTTCATTTGTTCTTTTTTCTAATCTCAAGATGTAAGGTTAGATTGTTTGAGATTTTTCTTGAGGTAGGCTTGTATCAGTATTGTTATAAGCTTCCCTCTTGGTACCACTTTTCCTACATCTCATACATTGGTATTTAATAATTTCATTTTTATTTGTCTCCACATATTTTTAAATTTCTCCTTTGATCTTCTTATTGATGCACTGAGTTGTTCGGCAGCATGTTCTTTAATCTCCACATTTTTATTTTTCCAGTGTTCTCATAGTTCATTTCTAATTTCACATCCTTATCGTCAGAAAGCATGCTTGACATTCTTCTTTGATTTGTTCAGACTTGTTTTGTGTCCTAACATTGGTCTATCCTTGAGAATGTTCTGTGTGCACTTGAGAAGAATGTGTATTCTATTACTTTTAGAGGGAATGTTCTATATATAGCTATTAGGCACCTCTGTTCTAATTGCCACTTAAGGCCACTGTTTCCTTGTTGATGTTCTGTCTAGATGATCTATCTACTGATATGAATGGGGTTTTAAAGTCCCCCTACTATTACTGTGTCACTGTGAATTTCTCCCTTTAGGTATGTTAATAGTTGTTTTAATGTATTTTGGTCCTCTTATGTTGGGTACATACATAATGATAAATATTAGATGGTGTTGATGGATTGTCCCCTTTATCATTATATAGTGCTGACCTCTGGTTCTTATCCTTTTTGGCTGAAGTCTGTTGACTACCACTTGCTTGGAGTATCATCTTCCATCCCTTTGCTTTGAGCCTATTCTTGACTTTAGAGCTCAGATGAGTTTCCTGAGGCAGCATGTAGTTGGGTCTTATTTTCAAACTATCTAAGCCACTCTGTGACTTTTTATTGGTGAGCTCATCCTACTGCCTTGAGGGTAACTATTGGTAGATGAGGGCTTACTGCTGCCATTTTACCTTTTGTTTTATTTGCTCTATATCTCCATTGTTTTTTTCATCCATTTCTGTCTGCCATTTTAGTTTCATGATTTTCTATTATTTTTTTCTGTCCCATGCCCTTTTTCATGTTTTGTTGTCTCTGTGCTAGATCTTTGTTTTGTGGTTACCATGTGTTTTGTATAAAATGTCCTATAAATAAAATAGTCCTTACTCTGCTGATAATATCTTATCTTCATTTCCCTATGCAGCTTTTGTCCTTTTCTTCCACTCCTTTTATGTTTTATCTTACCACAAATTGCTAAAGAACTCACAACAGAAAAAGGGACAAACTGAAGTAGCTATAGTTATTTTAATGTTTTTTTTCTTTAACCTTTATGTTAAACTTTAGCAATTAAAATACTCTGAAGTAGCTTTGCAATTCTCTATTATATTAATCAAAGTTTTGTATACTTTTGCTTTTTCATTTCAGGTGCAAGAGATGCTTTCAACATTTCTTGTAAGGCAGGTCTAGTTGTGGTGTACTCCCTCAGCTTTTGTTTGTCATGGAAAGCTTTTATTTCTCCTTCATATCTGAAGGATAACTTTGCTGGATATTCTTAGCTTGTGGCTTTAATCTTTTGATAGTTTGAATATGTCATCCCTTTTTCTCCTGGCCTATGGAATTTCTGCTGAGAAATCTGCTGATAACCGAATGGCAGTACCTTTATGGGTTACTCAATTTTTTCCATGACTCCATTTAAAATTCTTTATCATTGACTTTTTACAATTTTAATATAATGTGTCTTGGAAGTCTTTTTGTATTTAGGTAATTAAGTGCTCTGTTAGCAATTTCTTTAAATAAGTTCTTTGCCCCCCACTTTCCCTCCTCTTTCTGGCTATGCATCATCATTCTGTTGCTTTTCTTAATATAGTCAAATACTCCTGTTAGAGTTTCTTCATATTTTTAAGATCTTAGCTCTTTCTCCTCTTACACCTGGATCATTTCTAGATTTCCATCTTTGAGTTTCCTTATTTTCTTCTTCCATATGGTGAGCTATATTTCTATTGCTTTCTAATTCATTCTTCGAGTTCAGCTCCGTATTTGTTTGGTTCATGTTCACAGTTTCAATCTCTTTGGTAAAATAATCCTTGTGTTAATTTTATTCCTGAGCTCATTGAACTGTCTTTCTGAATTTTGTGTTGAGTTTCTTTATAATGACAACTATTTTGAATGATCTATCAGTTAGATTACCAACTCTCATGACTTTTAATTTAGTTTCTGGAGAACTTTCCTTTTCCTTGGGTGGTACCATATTACGTTACATTTTTCACGGTGCTTGATGAATTGTTCCTCTTTCAGCACATCTGAAATAGTGAACCCCTTTCTGAGTTGACTCTAGCTATATTTGAGAGCTAGCACCTTCCATCCAACACTGCTTTTGCCATTGGCATTGCCAGTGCCCTCTGTGTTTCAGAGGTTGCTGGTGCTTTGCTGCTATTGATACCATGGAGTTGTGGGTGCCACCACTGTTCCTGGAGCCTCAGGTCATACCACAGCTGTTACTATGGGTACCAGGGTCTTGGTTGTAGCCCCTACTGCTGGGACAGTTAAGGCTGCAGGCATTGCCATCATAGGGTGGTACCTGGGTTATGGGTACTGCCATGATTCCTAGAACCTCAGGCTGCAGGTGCTCCTGCCACCAAGGGTATCAGGTCTTAGATGCAGCACCTGCTGCTAGGAAAGGCTGAGGTTGAAATCACCATCACTGATGGAGGGGGCGGGCACAGATCTTGGGAGCTGCTGCGGTTCCTGGAGCCTCCAGTCATGGGCTCTGCCAGCACAGTTCCGCTGGTTCTATCATCCCCTCCATGAGGTCCAATCTGCCCACCTTCAGATGTATGATCTCTCTTGGACATCCTGGTATGTTTGCAGAGGATCCTATGTTAGGCTATGGATATCCTACTGGTTGTAATTTAAAGGCAAGAAAGAAAGGAAATGACTTACTTCTGCATCACGCTGATATCACTCTGGGAAATAAAATTTTTTATCATATACTAATGGAGACCTACTCAATTTTCCTTTACCTGCAGATGGGGCTTTCCCCGATCACTTCCCAATCTCACTGATCACCATCTCCTTTCCCTACATTTAGTCTTATTTATGAAAATGAACAAGTATGTGATTTCAAATAATTATATAATTCTAACCTTAGACAAACATTAAAAACTGGTTCTTTTATATTAGTCACATCATCTTGGGATAATTAAGTATCAATAATGCACATGAAAATGATTTTTTTTCATGGTCAGCTGCATAATTCGATTTCTCTGGTGTCTTTGACATTCTGGAAATAAAATTATATACAGACTAAAAGAAAACCAGAACTTTCTTTTGCATGGTTAAAAAGGAAGTCTAGATGAAAAGGAATTATAAAACCAGATTTTTCCTTTACCTACAGTAACTCAATCCACACTCAGTAATGAAGGTATTATTTCCACTTGTAGATGAAGAAATGGAAGATCAGAGAAGTTACTTAATAATATATTCAAGATCATTTAACACAAAAATGTTGAAGCTAGAATTTGGACCCAAGAGGTCTGGCATCTGAGCCAACCACAACACAATCTACCATAATGTATGAGACATTTTGAACCTGTCTGGCTACTTTCCTAGAAAATTTGATCCTTCATGTTAAATTTTAGTCAAAAGTGAGCTGGCTTGGTTTATAAATTAAATATTTTCAATTAAAGTAACATTGATCTGACAGAAAGGTCCTTACTGGCAGATTTCTTTGGAAACTAGACTTGTGTAGTTCTTTAAGCCAGAGAATCAGATATTCACTTGAAATCAAGACTAATATAATTGTCATTCAAAAAAAGAAAGAAACTCAGCTTATGTCTCTGTAAGCTATTTAAAAAGTTCTTTATCTTACTGAAAGCAGCCAAAAGGTACTCAGGAAGAGCAAATCATTCCAAAACTTGGTAAAGCAGTCTTTTACAGGGAATGAAAATCTGTTTAATGAACAAAATTCTCATTAAAGGTTCTCAGTAATTTTAGATCAGACTAAAATTATACAAGTAATAAATGTAATCTGAAGGTTCTAGAGAGGTCTGACAACCATTTGAGAGGGAGAACTACAAGAAGTAGGGTGTTTCATCACAGATGAGTTTTAGAACAAAATTCAGTATGTGCAGGATTCTATCAAGCAACATTAGTTGCTTTCATAAAATGTGTTTTTTTGTTTTGAATTTCCTCACTGCCGTTTATTAGAATTTGAGTGACTTGAAGCCTGGAAGTAGGTAATGTTCCCAGTTGCGTTGCTGAGGAGGGATTGGCAGCATTTATATCCAGTGCTCACGTGGCTTCTCCCTTTCCTTAAACAAGTATGACAGGAAAGGGAAGGGAAGGCTATCACAGATGAGGGGGAAAACATACCACAATCCTAACTTCAAAAGCTGCTTAACTGAGAACAAGTCGGGGCATTCCACCAAGAGGCTGTCCAAAAATTTTAAGATTCTTTATCAAGATGGATTTTCTGGGGAAAATGAATAGAGTGACACAAGTCACTTAACATCTTTGTGTTAATTCTTTTGTCTATACAGTGCAGTAATGTGTAGATATAACTTCTAAGAAAATAGAAAATAAAACACTTATAAATTACTATATAAAAAGGCATTATTTTGAAAACTGCCATTATGGTCTAGACAAGTTGCTCGGAAACCATATTTATGCTGAATATTGTACCAATTCAATTTATTTTGTGACATGTTGAAAACTATATAGCTGGGGGATGAAAAAGAGGGCACGGTTTTGTGAGTTTTAAAAAATAATTACGAGGGCTATTATTTTGCAAGGTGACACACAGCTTACATAAAGTAAAACCTTTATAATGTAGCTATAATTATTAGGAAAATGTTAAGGTTTGGATTCAGCATATCTAAAGGAGGAATTGATAGCTGTAAGATAAGCTATAAGATAGCTGATAAGAGACAGCAGGAGGAATGTCAAGTCTCAAAATAACCCTCATGACCACTATTAAAAATTGCTGCCCTGGTTGGTATGGCTCAGTGGATTGAGTGCCAGCCTGAGAACCAAAGGGTTGCCAGTCCAATTTCCAGTCAGGGCACATGCCTGGGTTGCGAGCTGGGTCCCCAATGGGAGACATGGGAGAGGCAACCACATAACCACACACCGATGTTTCTCTCCCTCTCTTTCCCTTTCTCTAAAAATAATAATATAACTGCTAAAAATTCATTCTTTCAGGGTTCTTGTATAAGACAGCAATGTACAATGACCCTGAACTAAATTCCTCCTGCAGACATACTGAATCTACAACTACATATGGAATAAATTCCTGTGAAAAAAACTAAGAGTTACCTGAGCAACTCCTATATATTGGGTAAAAGGAAACAAATAAACATATTGAAGCAGGCAGGAGGGGCTGAGACAAGATTTTACCATAAATCCAAACCCTAGTGCAGTAGTGACCTCTAGTCAGGAGGGACCTCAAAAGCATGTGCTTCTAGCTCTGGCTGGTAGCACAGTGGATAAGGCGCCGGCCTGCGAACCCAACAGTCGCTGGTTCGATTCCCCAGCCAGGGCACATAACCAGATTGCAAGCCAGGTCTTCAGCCAGGTCCATGCCTGGAGGCAGGTGAAAGGCAACCATACATTGATGCTGCTCTCCCTTCCCTCTCTCTGAAAATAATAAATAAAATCTTAAAAAAAAAAAAAAAGCTTGTGCTTCTCCCCGAGGAGCAAAAATATTTGAACCCTACATTGAACACGCCAACTTTAAAATTTGCATCGAGCCTCTAAAATGTCTAGCTTTGAAAGCCATTGGGCTCCTGTCCATGAGGCTATAGCACATTGAGAAGTGGTTCTTAAAGGGTTCAAGTGAGCAGGCTCACCTAGCACTAGAAGCCAGCTGGAAGGCACCCAGACTTTGTGTGAAGGCCATTTACTTGCTTTTGTTAAGAAGCGGCCCGAGGAGCAGAGATTTAACACACATACCAGGTCTTACTGAAGTACTCAGGGATGGAGGAGAGCAGAGTCATTTTTTCGCTCTCCCTCTGCCTTGTTCTAGCTCACTGATCTCTACCAGGTAGGACCTTGTATCCTCATCTGGTACCCTGGTTTTTGCAGCTGTCACCTAGAAGTCACCTGGCTTATGCTCATAGGTCCCACAGGATTGTAACCAATGAGAGAAAATGTTCCTAACCAAATACCATCCGCAGGGCACAGCAAGACTACAGACTGAGCTGCTAAGTCTGTGAAATAGGTCAATTAGCTTATCTTCATAGCTGTAGCCTGAGGGGCAGGCTTCTAATTAAACACACATCTAAGGGCTGACTCTAATCAAGCAAAAGGCAGAAAATTACAAAGAAAGGAGAATTCAGTAAAATAGAAACTAAACAAAAAAAAAATCAAGAGTATAAATAAAACCAAACATAGATTCTTTGAGATTAAAAAAAAAAAAAACACCCCAAATCTCTAGACACACTAATCAAGAAACAGAATACATGAATTACCACTATCACTAATGAGAGAGAAGGTATTACAACAGATCATGAAAAGGGAACAATATTGCCATGACCGACTTATACTAATTACCACTTGCTTCTAGCAACTGGGGATATTATTACATATTGGGGTTCTTTTAGTAAGAAGGGGTAAAACGGTTTTGAGGTCAGTCATCAACAGTGTGTACCACACTTCTCACCATTGGCAACTTACAATATATTATTAATTCGGGCAATTCTTTTTTCCTCAAGAATATCAGTGGTTGGGCAATCCATAAACTGCAATGAGCATGAGATTTCTAGGATAATGGAAGGAAGTAAGATGTGGCAGAGTGATGAAAGCAAATAGCATAGTGTATGCTGGTATGCAATAAGTATCTTTTTTGTGGTAAATTGAGAGATATTAAAACCCTAGTAGATAAATCCTTATCTCTGTTTTGTCTAGTTTGCCTTAAATTTTAATATTTTAAAATAGAAAACAACGAAGTGGAATGTCACAGCTTTAATGAAAAACTAATAGAAGTTCTTGGTTTATGGCAAATTATTTTTACTAGTTTACCTCATGTTAATTATTAGTATGCACCTGGATCCTTATAATGTATAAAAATGTATTTCTGTAAAATTGACAAGTTTCATTAACTCTCCATAGAACTAATTTATCATCTTTTCAACCTCTTCGAACATTACTCTAGAATCATAATGAAATTTCACGTTTATTTAGCTAAAAGACAGCTCCCTTGAAAATGATTTCACCATCAAACCAAAGGGGTTCAAAATCACCTAAAAGTTCAAGTTGTCACTTCTCTGATGATAATAAGAAATCTCAGCCTACCCCTATGCTCCCTCCTAATTGGCTCAATTATATTGCAAGTTCTAGTAGGTTTTCTTCTTTTCAAGGCATCCTGCCACATCCAAGTGTGTCAGCTACATGGTTTGATGCTCTTGAGTACTAGGTTAGGAATCCAAAGCCAGGAGTTCCAATTCTCGTTGGAAATCAGGCACATCATTGGTCCTTTTGGTACTCATATCTGTCTATAGATGGAAAGAAAATCACCTGCTTTGCTTGTCCCAGTTGGTGTTGTACCAAAGCATTTTGAGAGAGTAAAGATAATATATCTAAGAGTGAGTACCAGCACCCAAGTTTTCCTTTCAATGATAACTGGGCTCGAATAAGTATGTTGTGATGTGCCTTTATTAATAACCTAATAAGAAATCTAGAAGTAAATTGTTGCATTGTACAAACCCTGGCAAAACCATCACCAGTTAAATTAGGAGGGAGTTGTGTTCACCGCAGAGGAAGAGGAGGTCAGACACTGAATTAGGAGACTAGGTCTTTGTAGACATGTGACTCATTGTTTATGTGACCTTAAACTCTGGTGCAGTATTGCAGTAGAACCCTTGGGATTCTGTCAGATCATTAGAATTCCTCTAGCAGATTAATTCTAACAAGGAGCACTGATGAACTCTGAAATTCTGCATGTGTCTTCAGTGCAATCGTGGGCAAACAGCAGCATATTTGGAGGTGAAACAGGGCATCACTAACTAAACACTGCCGTCTACAATGTGCAGAGTTATAATAAAGCTATGCCGCCAGTGATTCTACAAGTGACAAAAAATGGACGTGTCAGTCCCGCAGTACCCAGTCTCTGAGGGCAGGTCTGAAAAAAGTAAACTGGCATTGGGAGAGGAAGCCTGATGAGGTGACTTCAGGTCAAGGTTCACTGACTACTGGCAGGAACAAGGTAAGCCCAACACTGGGGCCCGCTCAGTGCTTTGGGAATACACAGGCTGGAGCCCTCCAGATGAAGTTGCTATCATAACCTGAAAAGAATAACTGACACTACATAGGCTTTATAATCTACAAAAGGGTCCAACGGCCACAGAATAAAGTTTGCCACTAATTTAGGAACAGGATTAATAGAAGGTCTGTCCCAAAAGTATCGAGCCAATGTCGGTATTAGGAAAATCATTTGCGCAGCTGATACTTTCGGGACAGACCTTGTATATGAAAATTTACTTTAAATGATCACATAATGGACAAAGTGATACCTGCCTGTAGAAGTCAGACTGTCTTCGTCTCTCCATTGCTCATAATACCAATTAAATGAATTAACATACTTCAGCCCTGTTTAACTTATTCTCAAGAGACTGAAAAGAAATAGTGAGAAAGCCTGTGGTAGCCCCAGGAAACCATCCCCATGTGGCTGAAGGGAAACTGCATATTTGGCCCCTCTCCTGGAGGGTCTGGGATGGGTCTAGGGAAGGCGTGGGAAGACCTGAATGGAAATGAATAGAGTATGGCTGGGAGATAGCCACACACCGCCCCCACCTGTATGTCTATGCCCAGACTCAATTCCCACCTGCCTTTCTTCCTGAATTCCCTCATCCCTCAAAGGGCAAAGTTCTGAGTCAGTGGCTTAAGTACCATCAATGGATCCTGGGAATCTAAACGAAGTAAGTTCTCTAACAATGCCAAAGAATCCGAGTTTCTGCCTTTCAGAGCAATGAGGAAGCTCCAGGAAATCAGTAACCAACTCTTAAATACCTCAGACACTGTGCATGTCTTGTAATCACTACCTCTATCCACAAGTGTTGACATGCTAGTTCCTACCAAGGACTCTGAACTCAGGGATTTCCAATGTAGCTTTTGTAACATGTCCTTGTATGAAGGGACACTGCCTATCTCTTTCAACAATTTCCACAATAAAGAAATTTAATTGGCAACACTTCGGAATGAGAGGTATTATCTAAAAAGGAAGTCTCTGGAGTAGATCTAAAATTCTCGCATATTATTAACTCAATTTCTAAAATGGGAGTTGAGTACAAAGGGAATAAGGTAAAGACTTGAGGTGATGTACTCAGACCAGGAAAGTCATCCATAACTCCAAAACTACCACCCACTGCAAAGCTTTTTAAGTATTCTAGCTGAGCAGTTTTAGTTAAACCACTTGCTTTACAATACAACTAAGTGTTATCTGCTGATTACCTACATTAAAATCCCCAAGGCTCATCAACAAAGCAGGTTCCCTGGCCTCATAGACATCTGTGGACCCTGGAATGTGCATTTTCAATGTAAAGATTTTTATTTTGGAATCATTTTAGATTTACAGCAAAATTGCAAAAATATTACAATGCATTCTGCTGTACCCTGCACCTAGTATCTCCTAATGTCAGCACCTTTCCTTGGGATGATACATTTGTTATAATTAATGAACCAATAGTGGTCCATTGCTATTACCAAGAGATGTCACTAGTTTTCCCACTAATGCCCTTTTGTTCTAGAATCCAATTCCCATGGCATTTAATCATGTCTTCTCTGGTCAATGACAGTTTCTTAGTCTTTTCTTCTTTGTCATAACTTTTACAGTTTTGAGGAATCAAGTATTTTATTAAAAGTTTCCCAATTTGGATGTCTTTGGTAATTGCCTCATGATACCCCTGAGATGTTATGGGGTTCTGGGGGAAATACCACATAAGTGAAGTCCCTTCTCATTACACGATATGTATGACTTATCTGATGATATTAACTAACCTTAATCACCTGGTCAAGGCAGTGTTTGCCAGTTTTCTCCACTGTAAACTTATTTCCTCCCACTTTCCATACTCAATTCTTTGGAAGCTCTGCTTCCTAGAGAGGAACATATACATACATAGTTTGGAATTCTTATTTACAGTAGTATTGTCTCTTCATTCATTCATTTATTCATGCATATCATTAGGGACTCCTGTATTTATTGTATGCTTTGGGTTATAATCTTTAGACTATTGTATGCTTTAGATTATAATATTATATGTATGCTTTAGACTATAATGTTATCATGAAATGCAAATTTTTCCCACTTTGGCCATTGATCACTCTTTGTTTCCTGGAGCACTTCCGTTCTGGCACTATGGTATACTCTATCTCACCTTGTACTCTCTTTGTCCCAGGTCTAAAATCAGCCATTTCCCCCAAAAGTTTTGATTTCTTTTACTGTGGAATAGTATTAGAAACCCAGATATGGGTACTGAATGGAACTATGCAATTTTGATAAGCAGCCAAGCTGATTAGCATAGCATGCTAAAATTTGAGAACAGCCATTTTGGAGAGTCAACACACAAATAAAGCAGAAATAATTTGTAAAGAAAAATTCTGAAATAGTTGTTTTTAAAAAATACTGCTATTTCCATGTTGGTTCAAGATTAAACGTTCCAAAATGCAAAGACTCCTCCTGGGCCCATACAGAGGAAGAGATAAGACAATGGGAGAGACCAAAAACTTATTCCAAAATAAAGTATCTCTAATTCAGCACCTATAAGTTAGAACAAAATATATGTATTGAAGGCTTTCTCTGTGCTAGGCACCAAGCTAAGTGCACAGCCCCAAACCAAATGCTGTAGGTGGAGTTTCTTACTTTTGAAAGATACAGAAATTGAGGCCTAGAAAGGTGAAAAGTTCCACAGGCAATACAGTCAGTAGGTGGCAGAGCTGAGCCACCAAATCAAGTCCATCTGCTCCAAGTAGAGGATTTTGCCAGGCATGCTGATAACTATGGCTTTGTGTGTAGGTCTGTCTCTGCCAGATCTCCAATACCACAAGGAAGCTTATTCACTGTTGTATGTCCTGTGCGTGTCACATAGTAGGCACTCGGCAGATAATCTCTGAAATCTGACTGGATTTCTACGAGGTGAAAATGAGAACTGCAAAGTACAATACATATAACATGAACTTTTGTTCCAAATTAGGTGAAAACTTACCAAAACCAAAAACCAAAAACCAACACATTATATTGAAAGCAGACTTCCAAATTCACACAGTCCACACTTAGGGACAATGAACATACATACCAATGAGTAAATCTCTGTGTGATCAATTTTAGTAAAACAAAGAATAGTTAGTTAATAAGCAATTCAAGAGCTGAAAGAAAATCCCAAAAGCCAGTCATTTTCTTTACTGCCAGGATTATCAAGCCTTAACTTCAAAGGTGAAACTGTGTGGTTCAATGCTTCTTAACACAGACCAGATCCTTTTTAACATATAACAAACATTATTCTGAACAAGTGGTTGTAAAGTAGATCAAGGATCAGAATGCCATTTCTATTACACTTATGAGACTAAAAATCCCTTGGGCACACTTTATTGTCAATGGTATAGATTCAATGGCATAAAGCCAGCTCATATGATAGATTTTAAACCATAAATAAGGGAAGGAACATAACAGCAAAAAATTAAAAGTCCACATCTGTCAGCTAACTTGAGAACAAATTTCAAATCACTTCTTCTAATGAATTAAATGTACTTTGAGATATGCCAATGCACTTGATCATTCCTTCATCAAATATTTACTAATTCCTATTATGTGCCAGCACTGTTTTATATACCATAGTTATGAACCAAACAGACAAGAAATGACGCTGTCATAGAGTGAGCAGTTCTGGGGGTAGAGCAACAATGAACAAATACAACAAAAAGGTAGATGCCAGGTGATAATAAATACTGGAAAGAAAAACCATTCACAGAAGGTGGCAACTTAAGGTAGGATAGATGAGAGAGAGATGGTGGCTTGGATATAAAGTGGTAACAAGTAGGGAGATTGAGAGGTGGACAGATTCTAAATATATTTTCATGTTAAAGCCAACACAATTGGCAGGTGGCGTATGGGATACGAAAAAGGGAACGGTAAGGGATGACACTAGGTTCAGGGCTTAGCAAAGAGATGGGTGGACAGCTATTACTGAGATCAGGCTGTGGTAGGAAAAGATTGGGGGGAAGGGACCCAAATCTGTCTATGTTTAGTTTGAGAACCACATTTAATTCAAAGAGTACATGCTTAGTAGGCACTTAGTCATACAGCTCTGCAGTTCATGGTAGCCCTCCAGGATATAAATAAATTTGGGGATTATTAGCATTTCAAGCCCAGAGAGGAAGAAAAGTCACCAGGGAATGAGTATGTGGAAAGCAAAGTATCAAAAAAAATGAGGTAGTTGGTGGGGGCAGGGTATGTGGTGGAGATTTTTTCCCTAAAAGGAAAGTGTGAGGATAATGAGAATGAGTCTATAGAGAGAAAGATGATGCTGGAGAGTTCATGGAGGGTGCAGAGAAATGCCTGAGCAGTTGCTGAAGGAGTAGTTTCAAAGGCTGCTGAAATGCAGCACCCAGTCTCTGCAGGCAGGAAAGGATACAGAGAAGCATTAAGATGCATAAAGGCCAGAAAGGTGAGCATTGAAAACACTGTTCACCTTGAGAGTCCATGATAAAACTACCTCAAGCAATAAAAAAGTCAGTAAGGTAGTAAGAGATACCGTTAACACAAAACCAACAGCCTACAAAACACATGTCTGACCATGGATTTGCAAATGAAGAACTCTCAAAACTCAATAATAAAAGAAAACAAACAATCCAAGTAGAAAATAATCAAAAGAGTGGCTGCCAGAGGTGGGAGGTGAGGGTAAAGGGAGTCAAGAGGGACAAATGATTATTAGAATTAGGGTGGTGATCACACTGTAAGGTACAAGAATGTCAAATCACTATATTGTACACCTGAAACTAATATAACCAGTATAAGATTGTATACCAACTATACTTAAATAAAAATAAATTTTACAAAGGTACAAATTTGGTTATGAAACAAGTCATAGGATGTAATGTACAGCACAGTGACAGTGACTATAGTTAATAAATCCCACATTGCATATTTTAAGGTTGCTGAGAGTAGATTTTAAAAAGTTCTCATCACAAGAAAAAAAAGAATACTGTAATTGTGTGGTGATGGATGTTAACTAAGCTTACTGAGGCAATAATTTTACAGTGTATACATATGTCAAATCATTATGTTGTACATCTAAAACTAATGCAATGCTGTATGTCAATTATACCTCAAAAAATGTAAAAAAGAAAATAAGCAAAAGACACTGAGGCAGATTTTACAAAAGAGAGTATACGAATACCAAATAAGCACACGAAAAGTTGTTTCACATCATTAGCCATTAAGGAAATGGAAATTAAAACCACAATGTGATATCCATATGAACCTATCAGAATGACTAAAATAAAACATAGTAACACCACCAAGTGCTGGTTAGTATGCAGAGAAACTGATCACTCAAATATTACTGGAGGGAATGTAAAATAGTAATTTGTACAATGACTAATTAGTTTGTATCCCAAAGAATTACACATGTACTTAACATACAACCCAACAATTGTACTACTAGGGATTTACCCCAAGGAAATAAAAACTTACGTCCACACAAAAACCTGTATTTAAATATTTATAGCAACTTTATTTGTAATAGCTCCCAACTGGAAACAACCCAGGTGTCCCTCAAGGAATGAATAGTTCAACAAACAGTGGTATATCCATACCATGGAATACTAGTCAGCACCAATGAAGAATGAATTATTGGGCAGCAGTGGTGGCAGTGGTGGTAGCAGTGGCACCAGCAGAGGCAGCTACACAGGCAGTGGTGTAGCAATTGACTGTGAAAACCAGTGGGGGTTGGGGCATTGAAAGAAACTGCCTGTCTCTCACTCTCAGCAGAGCCCAGTTGTTTAGTGGAAAGGAGGCGAACATTGAGCAAGCAGTATTGTTCCCCCTTGGAGCCCTCCCCAACATACAGTGCCACAATGTGATGAAACAGCCCCCCCCCGCAACTGACAAATACATAAGGCTCTGCTGCTTACAATATAACAGGTGTGACAGCTCTATCTGCTAAGACACAGAGGCAAACACATGAGTCAAGTTGAGGAAATAGAGAAGTATGGCCCTAAAGTGCGAACAGATCAAGGTTTCAGTGGGAGAATTAAGGAACAAGGAGGTAGCCAACTAGCTACAGATGCAGAGTTCAAAGTGCTGGTGGTAAACATGCTTATAGACTTGACAGACATGCTTGAATATGACAAATGCAGAAGGGGAAAAGTGAAGGCTATGCTAAGTGAAACAAAGGAAAATACACTTGAAACCAATGGTGAAGGGAAAGAAACTGGGGTTCAAATCAATGATTTAGAACATAAGGAAGAAATAAAGAGTCAACCAGTACAGAATGAAGAAACAAGAATTGAACAAAACAAGAGGCTTAGGAACCTCTGGGACAAC
The DNA here is from genome assembly GCA_004026585.1 of Noctilio leporinus. Lineage (NCBI taxonomy): Eukaryota > Metazoa > Chordata > Mammalia > Chiroptera > Noctilionidae > Noctilio > Noctilio leporinus. The sequence goes on from PVIW01001573.1 coordinate 42,814, forward strand.
TTTAAACATGCCAACATGTGAATCACAGGGATGCCAGAAGAAGAAGAGGAAGAGCAAGAAATTGAGAACTAGTGTGAAAAAATAATGAAGGAAAACTTCCACAATTTGATGAAGGAAATAGACCTACAAGTTCAGGAAGCACAGGGAGTCCCAAACAAGCTAGGCCTAAACAGGAGCACACCAAGACACATCATAATTAAAATGCCAAGGATTAAAGAGAAAGAGAGAATCTTAAAAGCAGCAAGAGAACAGAAGTGTTACCTGCAAAAGGGTTCCTATAAGACTATCAGCTAATTTCTCAAAAGAAACTTGGCAGGCAAGAAGGGACTGGCAAGAAGTATTCAAAGTGATGAAAAGCAAGGACCTACAACCAAGATTGCTCTATGCAGCAAAGCTATCATTCAGAATGGAAGGGCAGATAAAGTACTTCCCAGAAAAGGTAAAGCTAAAAGAGTTCAGCATCACCAAGACATTTTTAATTGAAATGTTAAAGGGACTTATTTAAGAAAAACGAGATCAAAACTATGGACATTAAAATGACAACAAACACAACTATCAACAACAGAATCTAAAAAATAAAAACAAAGATAGCCCTGAGCAAGCAGCATTGTTCCCCCTTGGAGTCCTCCCCCACATACAGTGCCTGTTTATTTATGTCAAAAACATACCAGATTCTGTCATGAAATATGTATGGTTAATGGTATATCCATTATAATTCAATAAGATTTAAAAAATCAGTGGCTTACACAAATAATAACTAGTCAGAATACAGCATGGAAAAGAACACCCCACTTACAGAGCAATACTTAATTTCCAACCTAAGAAATGTAGAAAACCTTTAGCTCAAACCTAGAGCTTTTTCCTCTAACTTTTAGGTCTTTCTCCATCAAGACAGCAAACTCCCTTTCTTTAAAACTTCTACAATAAAAGTTCACTTCTGTAATAAAATTTGATGTCCCCCAGCACATGTGACATCCCTTGTGTAGCATCTAGTGTTATTTACATGGTACATAGGAATGGATCTTTACATATTGGATACCTCTGGTAATGTAACAACTGCAGAGCAGTTGTATAGAAAATATACCTTTGGCTTGTGCTGTCCCATCCCTATTTTCCTTGAATAGCACGTGGACTAGAGTAAAAAGAGGTGAAAGGGACTGTTTTCACAGAGTAGGAAGAGGAGTTCAGATATGTCTTTTCTTTGGTAGGCAAAGTAAATGTTTTGAAGTAGTGTCAGTATCTATTAGCTTACTCCACACTTTCTCTATAATTAGGCACAGTAAGAGAATGATGCTATTTATAACTTTCCCTGAACAAAGCTTCCTGTGAAACAAAACAAATTTTTCCTCTTGCTAAGATGACAAATCTCAGCTCAGCAGGTCCTATGGAAGTAAGACTTGCAAAGACAGATCAACATACAGGGATGTGAATCTAGTCCTCCTACCCACATAGTATTTTCAGTTAGATACCATTTTCAGAGTTCTTTACAAGGGTTATTTTTTTTCATAGTTTTTAAAAATATTTTATTTATTATTTTTATAGAGGGGTAAGGGAGAGAGGCAGAGAGGGAGAGAGACATCAATGTATGGCTGCCTTTCACCTGCCTCCAGCTACAGAGCTGGCTGGAGACCTGGCTTGCAACCTGGTTATGTACCCTGGCTGGGAATCAAACCAGGAACCTTTGGGTTCACAGGCCAGCACCTATCCACTGAGCCACCAGCCAGGGCCTACAAGGTTAATTTTTAATTGCTAGAAATGCACACCTTTTGGGAATACAGATTTCAAACCTACATCAAAAGGTAGGCAAACATGGGTCAAAAAGCAGTACCACTTTTAGAGTTTTGAGGAAATGCCATACCGTTTTCCACAGTGGCTGCACCTTCTGCATCCCCACCAACAGTGCATTAGGGTTCTCTTTTCTCCACATCCTCACCAGCACTTGCTGTTTGTTGATTTATCAATAATGGCCATTCTGATAGGTGTGAGGTAGTAGCTCATTGTGGTTTTAAGTTGCTTCTCTGTGATGGCTAGTGATGAACATCCTTGCATATGCCTATGGGTCCTTTGTATATCCTCCTTGGAGAAGTGTCTATTCAGGTCCTTTGCCCATTTTTAATTGGATTATTGTCCTGGTGTTGAGTTGGAGGAGTTCTTTATATATTTTTTGAAGATCAAACCCTTGTCTGATATGCCACTGGCAAATATGTTCTCCCAGACAGTCAGCTCTCTTTTCATTTTGATGATGGTTTCCTTGGCCAGGCAGAATTTTAAATTTGATTTAGTCCCATTTATTTATTTTTTCCCTTTATTTCCCTTACCCTAGGAGTTATATCAGCAAAAATATTGCTCATGGGCTACCTGAAATTTTAGTGCCTATGTTTTCCTGTAGGACTTCTATGGTGTCATGACTTATATTTGGCTTATATTTAAGTCTTTTATCCATTTTGAGTTTATTCTGGTGTATGGCGTAATTTCTGGGAATCCCAAATCAAGAGACGCCATGTGGTCTGAAAGGGGTAGATAGGAGTCAGCTAGGAGGACTGGTGTGTAAGGGGGAAGCCGCGTGGTTTGGAGAAAGTCTGACATGAGGTCTGGAGTAAAAAAGAGAAGACCCACTGGGAAACCTACCTGGAGAATGTGGCACGCTTGATGAGGCTAGAATTGCGGGGACCTCCCTAACCAAGCAGTGGTAGAAGCCTGAAATACTGAACTATGACCAGGACTTCTGCTTTTCTGAAAGATGCTATTGTGGCCCCGGCTGGTGGCACAGTAGATAAGGTGCCAGCCTGCAAACCCAAAGGTCCCTGGGTCAATTCCCAGCCAGGGCAACATAACCAGGTTGCAAGCCAGGTCTCCAGCCAGGTCTGTAACTGGAGGCAGGTGAAAGGCACCCATACATTGATTTCTCTCTCTCTCTTTCTCTGCTTCTCTCTCTTCCCCTCCCTCTAAAAATAATAAATAAAAATCTTTACATTAAAAAAAAGATGCTATTGTTTCCAGAAGTGAGGCTATCACCCACCTGGAGTCCAAGAGACCACAGGCAGTTCCACCTTTGTGCCCCAGGGGGACTGTAAACAATCGGGATGGTATCTGAGCCATTGTGTTCCAGGGAGAGCCCGGGACACAGATAAAGAATCACCAGTCAACAGATGAAAAATAGTACTACAGCTTTTTATTTGATTAACCATCTCCCTGAATTCCAAACCCCTTACCTACACTTTCTTCTCCTTATAAAATGGGTCCATTTGAATGAAATGTAAGGTGGTCTATTAGGGTACAGAACCTGCTCTCTTCTCAGATTGCTGGCCGTCTGAATAAAGTGCCCATAACTTTTTTTTTTAATTTCAAATCACTAGTTCAAAAGAACTTATGCACCCCTATGATCATAGCAGAACTATTTACAATGGCCAAGTTCTGGAGACAGCCTAAGTACCCATAAGTAAATGAGTGGATCAAAAAACTGTGGTACATTTGCGCAATGAAATACTAGGTGGCAGAAAGAAAGAAGGAACTCCTACCTTTTGTGACAGTATAGATGGAACTGGAGAGTATTATGCTTAGGGAAATAAAGCAGTTGGTGAAAGACAAGTACCACATGATCTCACCTATAAGAGGAATCTAATGAACAAAATAAACTAATGAGCAAAATGGAACCAGAGGCATGGAAACATGGAACAGACTGACAGTGACCAGAGGGGAGTAGGGAGAGGGATAATGTGGAAAATAAGGGAAGAGACTAGTCAAAGAGCATGTAAGAATGACCCACAGACATGGACGACAGTGTGGGGATTGACTATGGGAGGGGGTTTGGGGTGGGTGGGGGATGGAAAGGGGGGAAAATTGGGAAAACTGCAATAGAACAATAATTTTTTTTTTAAAAATAGGTAAATCTGAAAAGAACTTAAAATGGCCAATATACTTACAGCTTTTTCAGTATTTTCAAAAGCTTCTCTTGCTTCTTCGTATGTGCAGACTTCTTCTTTGCATTCACGTTCAATGTTACCCTGTCTTATTTCTTCAAAAAATTCATTAGCTCTTGGGTAGCGTTTTAGTACTGAATTCGCTTTTTCTTCAGTGAGGAAAACTAAGAAGAGATACAATAATTAGGATAAAGTTGTAATAAAAGCATGTGGAAAGTTAACATACAAGCGGAAAACTGCTAGATGCTCTTTTGAAAACATAGCCAACATCCTAAACCTCTTTCTGTGAGTCAGCAATGAAGTAACATTTCCATTTAGCTCCAAGCCACCACATCTGCCATCTTCCTCATCCTGTGAGTATGTCCTTTCAGTAGCAGTTGCCCTGGGCTGCGGCAGTGACATAATTAACTGTGTTACATTCAGACTTGAGCACATTCCTGCCAACCATGGGTGTTCAAATATAGTAACAATGATGCCACCACTTATACCTGATATTATAAGTGAATAGCTCCAGGCATTCTGCTGCTGGACAGCAGCAAGCAAATCAAATACAGTTTCTAGACCATCAGTCTTTGTCCCTAAGTACCAACAAATACAATTCCAGTTACCTAATAATAGAAAGCCAGACAGGACTCTTACTTGTATAAAAAATAACAGGTGACAAAACAGTATCGCAAAGATAAATTGACTATAATTCATTCCAAGGAACATTAATGATAAATTTTGTTCTAAATTGACTTAAGTTAAATCTATGGTGACCCTGGAATATTTTCCAGCCCATTTTACTGTCCTTTAGAAAACAGAAAATTCTACATGACTTACAGAGGCATTTCATTTAATATGCACATTTCTGATACCTAGTAAAATAAATAAGGCAAGAGTTATATGCACAGTTATGGGGAATTATTTTTACTTTACATACAGATTCACTTAAAAGTATACTTTAATTACACTTTTCTAAGTGTCATGCTTCTTTGCAGCAGTGTGCCCAATGCTACTACAAATGAATCTCCACTAATGCAAGGAAATTAGAAAATGTCCTAATCTGACAGACTTCTAACATGGGCAAAGGCACATTACAGATCCTTCAAGATGTTTTAAAAACAGACTGACAGCTGCCGGAGGGGAGAAGGGGTTTTGGGGGGACGGGATGAAAAGTGGTGAAGGGATTAACCAAACAACATTTATGTACAACCCATGGACTCAGACAACAGTATGGTCACGGACTTAAGACAGGAGAGAGGGTGGGGCTGGGTGGAGGTGGGGAAAGTGAGAAAAAGCTGGAACTGTAATAGCATAAGCAATAAAAAAGTGTAAAAAAAAATAGCTGTAGTTTGCGAAGAACATTTTGAAGTAAATGAAACACAGTAAATGTTCTTTTTTAAATGGCAACAATAACAATGAATTTAAGGTTTACCTCACTATAGAGATGTATCTTTCACTTTACATGAGATACAGATTTATTACCGAAGATGCTTTAAAGTATCCAAATTGGTACCAGCTAGATGGCACCTATACTAGGTTAAAAATGATAACTTCCATAAGTGGTTCCTTCCTTTTGTACCTCAGAAAGGTAACCATCTATAAAAATGAATTATAGAGAGATAAAATATCATTTAAGATAAAATCTTAAAAAATAAAAATTATCATTAAGTGCTATGAAGGAGACTAAAATGGTACGATTGGGTTGAAGAATACCAGTGGAATTTTCCAGCAGTGCTTCTCACAATTTAGCAGCATCAGAATTCCCTAGAGGACTTATTATCACAAAGATTGCTGGGCCAACCTCCCAGCGTTTCTGATTCCATAGGTCTATGTGGGGCCAAAAAGTTGCCTTTCTAATAAGTTCTCAGGTAATATTGGTGTTGCTGGTCCTACTACCATGGTTTGAAAACCACTATCTGGGAGCCTGGCTGGGTAGCTAAGCTGGTTAGAGTGTCATCCCAATAGGCCAAGGTTACAGGTTTGATCCCTGGTCAGGGCACATACAAGAATAAATTAATGAATGCATATATAAGTAGAACAATAAACTGATGTTTTTCTTTCTCTTTCTCTTATCAGTTAAAAAAAAAAAAAATGGACCCTGGCTGGTGGCACAGTGGATAAGGCGCCAGCCTGCAAACCCAAAGGTTGCTGGTTTGATTCCCAGCCAGGGCACATAACCAGGTTGCAAGCCAAGTCTCCAGCCAGTTGGGTAGCTGGAGGCAGGTGAAAGGCAACCATACATGGATGTCTCTCTCCCTCTCTGTTTCTCTCTCTTCTCCTTTCTCTAAAAAATAATAATAAATTTTAAAAAATGGAGAATCAACACCCAAATGTGAGTTCCTTAGAAAACTAGTTCTGAGGAGAGTGTTTAGAGAATTCTGGGATTAGTGTATTTAAAAAGATATTTTCCTGTATGAATTTTAGGGCCCTTAATATATATTTGTAAATCTAAAGAAAAAGAACAATGATACACAAATTTGTCAAATTTATTTGCATCCTTTTTTGAATGACATTCCACTAACAACTACCGAGCCACTGGTCTTATTTATGCCCTCTAAAATGACAAGTCTCCAATATACAACAAGGCCAACGAATACACAAAGACAGTAACTGATTTCCCTTGATTCTTCTATTTTCCAGGATAAACATGTCTAGTTCCTTCACCTAATGGTCATATACAATGTATAGGAGCCTCTGTGTCATCTTTATTTCATAAAATAAAAGCGCAAAATGGATCAGGGCTCTCTGCTTCCTTGTTATATAACAGAATACGTATGTTCATACAGTCTAAGATATCCTTGGCTTTGGGAACAGTTTTCTTGAAGATAAACTGAACAACGACCATGTATTTTGCATTTTTAAGACAAAAAGAAAGAAATTATTCTAAGAGAAAATCATTTTCTTATAAGCTATCCACCTGGAAAAGGGGAATCAAGGAAAGTAGCTAACTCTTGCAACCAGAAAGCAGGCTAATTCAGCTTAAGCCAGTAAAAAGTAAAGTAGCAGGATGCAGACAGATCTTCTAACTTCAGCCTATTCAAATTATCAAGAAGCATTCCACAGCCACCTTGGTATGTTTTTAATACTGGGAGGCAAGGTAATGTAATAGTGAGAATTCTCGTTAGAACAGGCTGGCAAGTAGATTTTCTCTCTTTTGCCAAATCTGGTCAATTTGAAGATACCACCTGGAGTAAGATCCTGACTAGTAGGAAAAATACTGTTATAGATTATTTATGTCTGCCATATAACAGGGAACAGGAATTTGTGGCAGAGTACTTACCAGTCTTCATAGAAGTAATTTGTAAATTGAATGATAACAGAATTAGGGTATTTTTAATGTGAAAACAAAGTAATGGGGAAAGTGGCAGCTTGGATGTATAGAGAATAAGATTAGATGATCTCTTTCTAAACTACTAGGCAATTTCCATGATGCAACAGCTTTTGTTTGGACTTCTAAAATTAAAGCAATGATGTTTGAAACTTAAGTTCATCACCCCCTCTGCTTCCTCCTCATCGAATTGTATGAGTTGGCCCACACAAAGTAGCTCTTTGGCCACTACACCCACCGTCCTGAACTATGTGTATGCCTTCCTCAGAAATGAACATGATGTCTCAAGTAGCATACAGAATGTGCATGTACTTTGAAGAACATGACACTGAGGTGTTATTCGAAATACATACTTTTCTCAGTAAAGGAAATGGAGACAAACTAAATTTTCTTTGGATAGTTAGGAAGCATCCTTACTAAAGAAAATATCTAAAAACTAAGACTGGTACACATACATATACCCACGAGATAAATATATTTATTCAAAAAATATTACTACTTTTTCATAATTTCAAAGTAAATGACTGTCCCCTATGCTACCTCTTCAAAACAAAATAATAGATAACATGGTTTCTCAAGGAACTCCCTAAATTACTGCCTTAAACCAAACTATGCAGTTGTATAATATACTTTATAATGAATTGTAAGATACTAAAACTCATGTTTTAGTGACAAAAATCTATAGCCAAATGAAATCATGTCCATACATTTGCTGAAAAACAGAAGATGATAAGGTCTAAAAATTAACAGCTGACTTGGAAAAATCTCTACTCCAATGATCTAATCAGTTTTCTTACCCTTGGGTCTGCATTAAAGGAGTCACTATTTAAAGTTGCAGATGTTTACATGTTTCTTTTAAGTGAAAACTACCTTTCTTTTAAGACATATTTACCGAGTATAGACTATGTACAATGAGATTGTGACAAGTCACAAAGATAAATAGCAAATGACCTCTGCCCTCAAGGTTCTTCAGTGCAAGAGATAATGAACATAAAATACACAGAAAGCTCTACTGCAAAACTAAACATGCTGGATGCTTTTTGAGGTCAAAGGCAGGCAAATTTCTACTGGATAAGTGTGTTTGGAGTTGGGGGGAGGGACTTGGAGAAGGACCCTTAAAAAGTGTATTTGGGCTGGCCTTTTAAAGACTGGCAGGAATAGGACAAAGAAAGACATTCTAGAAAAACAAGACAGTAAGAAGGCTTGGAACTGAATAAAGGGGCATAAATGAGGAACAGTGAGCTGGTCAGTAGAGCCAGAGTATAAGGTTCAAAATAGAAAGAGTAGGAAATTAAATGGGGAACAGCCCAATAGCCACGTCATGGAGGCGTTTCATGTTAGGGGAAGGTATTTAAACCATTTGATAGCATTCAAGACTTTAGACCAATTCTTCAGGGAGAATAACCTAGAAAACTATTTTGTATATTGATATATAGTTTTTACCTGGCATTTAGCCTTTTCCCCTTCATTTCCTCCTCATCTTACCCCAAGATGGAAGGGAAAGGGCCAGGTAAAAGGCTGGTCAGGTTAAGAACTTTGGTACATTTACACAATGGAATTCTATAGAGCAGAAAGGAAGAAGGAACTTGTACCCTTTGCAACAACATGGATGGAACTGGAGAGTATTATGCTTAGTGAAATAACCCAGTCAGTGGAGGACAAATATCATATGATCTCACCCATTACAGGACAATAATGAGCAAAACTAACAACAAGCAAAACAGAACCAAGTATATGAATACAAGGAATAGGCCTGCAGTGGTCAGGGGGAAAGGGGTTGTGGGGAGGGGGTAGGCAGAGGCAAAGAAGGGGAGCAGCTTAGACAAGAACCTAGTATAAAGGAACCATGGACATGGACAACAGGTGGGATTGACTTTGGGGGGAATGGGTGGGTGGGGAGGGGGACAGAGGGGAGCAAAGAGGGGATGGATGTAATACAACAACAATAAAATTAAAAAAAAAAAAGAAGTAAGCCCTGGCTGGTAGCACAGTAGCCTGGCTGGTAGCACAGTGGTTAAGGCGCCGGCCTGCAAACCCAAAGGTCGCAGGTTCTATTCCCCAGCCAGGGCACATAACCAGGTTGCAAACCAGGTCTCCAGTCAGGTCTGTGGCTGGAGGCAGGTGAAACGCAACCGTACATTGAAAAAAAAAAAAAAAAGAAGAAGAAGAAGAAGAAGTAATGAGATCATGCATCAGAATGGTGGTAATAGGAATGGAAAGAAAGAGACAAGTGTGAAAGAGGCAGATGCTGGGTGATTTCTTTGGCTATTACACCCACCATGCAACTTATTCTTCAAACCAAATTTTACTATTCTCCAAACAGGCTCTTTAATGCCTCCATAATTCTGTACCTAATTTCCTCTATCAAGTGAACTCTTATTCCATTCAGATGGAACATCCTCTTAACACCTCCCCAGAGTCTACTCCCCACTTCATTAGAGCTGCTATAGACTCTGAGTGTTTGCACATACTTAAACTATAGCAATTAATTAAACTGTATTGATTTTTGGTATGCCTAGTTAGGTTTCTCTCAAGACTACGCTTCTTGAAGGCAGGGCTCATGTATTATTAATATTTTGATCCAATCTCTTTCATAACACCTAGTAAAGAACTTGGTACAGGATTGAGTAAGTAGGGCATAAATGAAAAGGCAGAATGAGAGAAACTTGAAGATTTGAGTAACTAGAAGCTGGGAAGCCATGGGCCATATGCCTCTAATTATGAAACAGAACCACAGACTTACTACGTGGTTGTGAAATGAATACATTGACAGCAGAGTTTCTAGTGAGACAGCACTGGATGCCCTATTTTCGGGAAAAGAAACTGCTTTTTGAAATTTGCAGAATACTTCTTTTTGTGATCCCCTTAGAGCAGACATTTTTTATTCTGTAAGAACCATTTGGTTTCCTCTAATAGTTGTGTAGAGGTGGACCAGCTTCACACACCTACTGTTCTGGGAAGAGGACATAACCAGACACTTTTTGGTTTTGGCAAGGAACTAGCATCTTGATCCCCAAAGCATACACCAGGATCCTTTCCTCCAGGGTGCTGTAGCAAATGCATAGAGAATGAGCAGGATATTTTACATTTTTGAAGGAAAATGCATGGACAGTCAGTATCTGTTGGACACCATATGAACTACTAATTTAAGGCAGCTCACAGTGTGAAAGAGAAACAGCAAAATGGCACTGATACTGTTAAGAGAGCAATCTGAAATGGAGCTAGGAGGCCTCTGAGGAACTAAGTTAATGCACCCCCTGTTCCAGCGAAACTGAACTTTTAAACTGTGCTAAACCAAAATGCTATATCCTGATATGTTTCCTGGAACTGGCTTTGTCTCACTCAACTCTCCAGTAGAAACTAATTTTTCACCTAGTAATAGACATAAGGAATTAATCATGTGTAGAATAGTGTAGTTTGCTTGCCAGTACCAATCACGGCTCTTTGAAAGCAATGTATGCAATCCTTTTGAAAGCCCCCCCTTTTATAAACTGTCTCTTTCCTCCTCAGAACACAGTTGGGGTTTTTACTCAAAATTGTGTTTCCTGGATTGCAATTCTTTAAAAAGACCCCTGAATAAACCTTTTGTTTGCCTTGCAATCCTTAGTCAAAATTGACTGACATTAGTTTCGTCCTTAAATAATTCTATGTTCATTTCCTTGATGAAGCTGGATTTTCGGTGGTGATTTTTAAAAAGTGCTGCCCTGGCTGGTGTGGCTCAGTGAATTGGTGCCAGCCTGTGAACCCAAAGGTCACTGGTTCGATTCCCAGCCAGGGCACATAACCAGGTTGCAAGTCAGATCTCCAGCCAGGTGGTCAGTCAGGTCCCCAGCTGCAGGCAGGTGAAAGGCAACCATACAGTGATGTCTCTCTCCCTTTCTTCCTTCCTCCCTGCCCTTCTCTCTAAAAATAATGAATGTTTTTTTTTTGTTTTTTTTTTTAAATAAAGTGCTGTGTGAAAAATCAATGTGGAACAGGAAGTGAAGATGGTATCCTCTGTACCCACTTTCCTCCATTATCTAACCTGATCCCACGGTGCCCCTCAGGCACAGACATCCTAGCAGTTAAGTAACTGAATGACTATTTAACGTTGAAATAAAAATATCGCTTTCTTATGATTTATGTATATTATTTTTCAAATGGCTACTAAGCTGTTGGGATATAAATACTTATTAAGTTGTTTGGACCTAACTACTTAATAAATACAACTATGAATCATTTCCTTTGGCCTATAACTGCTATGACAAAATCACTGTGACTACTAAGAGCATTGTAAACTCAGTTTGAGAACCTCTGACCCAAGGGTTCTGGAGACAGATATAGTCTCACCATTCTCTCCCAAAGGAGCTCAGCACCCCAAGCTAGAATGGACTGTGAAGTTCCTTCTCTGAAAAAGGAGACCAAATTCCCTTTTGGAAGTTCAGTTACTAAAACCTGTCAGGTGGGCTATTTCAGTCTTGGTAAGTTATAAATATCAGAAGAGCACAGTGCAGTCTTCTACACTAACACATTACATCGCTCAATTTTTGATTTCCCTCAATTCACTACTGTAGTTGGATGAGCTTGGGGAAGAGGCAAGGAATATAAAAAATTAAACAAGAGGACCACCAAATAGCTGAAACATTTGGGAATCAGGCCCTTTTGTATGATGGAGTGAGCACAAGTGAGTGAAATCCTATGTGTAGAAAGATGCCCTCCTCTTTTCCAAGCCTAGCTAGGACAACCTGTGCCTCAGTTACTGTAGTGATTGATGCCTTTAGAACTGTTCTGGGTACCAGAAAGCCTGGTTTGGGCTCCCTGGGGTTGGTATAAGACTATACGCCAGCAACAGTGGCAATGTCAGGAGCAAGAGAGAATGGGGACTTTCTGGAAATGAACCTAGCATCTCATTATCTTTTCTGTAATGTAAGAGCCAGGGCCTGCTCCTCTAGGTCTAATTTGCAACCCTAGGGTTCTTGTATTTCCCATAGGGACAGTGTTGGTAAGGAAATTCTTGTATTACCAAGGGCTGCGGTCGTTTAATTTGACTAACAAATGTGATGTCAAGCTTACTGAGTGGTGCACATCAGTTATACTACATTTCGAAAGAAAAAGAGTTGTTAGACTAAATAACTATATGAGGAAAGCAAAAACCTTAAGCTTCCCTTCTCCATCTATAAAATTGGAACAATAGCACCAACCTCCTAGTTATAAATGAGGTAATGTACATAAAGTACTTTATTCGGGCCTTGGTGAAGAATGGATGCTTAATAAATTGACTTGTTGCCACTGTCATAATGATAGTTATTCCATGGAAGGAAAAACCAAGAGATTTACCAAGCCGCTAATAATAATGCATTTAGAAAATACAGCCTAAATGAGTAAGGATAAGGTTAATTGGCCCTGAGGTTGTATGCTTGATACCAAGGATGCCTGGGACTTTGGTCCCCTTGGCCAAGTCTGAGATAAAATGTGGTAGAGCTTTATAAAGTGCTAATTAAATCTGGAACTCCCTTGGAGACACTCTGTACTAGCTTATCTATACTGTTTGCTGAAAATGTATAGATTGTGGTTTGTCTCTGATTTAACTGAGTACACACCCTGCTTTCAGCTATGTGGCGGATAGGCTATCAAAGATTCTCAGTAAACCTGTGACTTGCTGCCCCTAAAACCAAGATTATCTTGCATGTTGTACCTTGGTGACTCATACTTAGAAGAAAAAGTTGGATAAGGCGCCAGCCTGCGAACCCAAAGGTTGCAGGTTCAATTCCCCAGCCAGGGCACATAACAAGGTTGCAAACCAGGTCTCCAGTCAGGTCTGTGGCTGGAGGCAGGTGAAAAGCAACCATACATTGATGTCTCTCTCCCTCTCTGCCTCTCTTCCTTCCCCTCTCTCTAAAAATAATGAAATAAAATCTTAAAAAAAAAAAAAAAGAAGAAGACAAAGTCTGTCCTCTATGATTAAAAATGGCCTTAAGAGCCATCTTTCCTCCTACTGCACTGGACCTTCAGCCATTATGAGCCTCACAGGTCTTTTCAACTACCTAGCATCATACAGTGGCTACAATACACTGTGATGATTCATAAGTAGTTTGGACATATCATAAGATTTTAGAATTTCAGAAATTCTTCAGAAAGTAAATCAAGGTCTATTTCTGGTCCTTATTTATAAGGACCTGATATTGGTGACATACTCTAAGGAAGCATCCTTTACCATAATTTATATGCTTACTTTCTTTAGATTCCATTTTGGTCAGGTACATATTAGTAGGTGATTGTCATTAGAATTTTAGCAATAGATCACCAAGAAGCTCTTAAGGACAGATTAAGAAATGAAAATTACATATATGACAGATATATATATATATATATATATATGCTTAAAGGAGCATGAGTAGCTACAACAAAATACACTAAATAATCATTTTCTATTGAGTTATTTGATAGTTCAGGTAGCTATTGATAATATTTTATATAATCACTAGATATTAATGACAGTAATACATCATTATGCAGAAGTCAATGATTTAAGTGACTTTTAAGTTCATGAAACCTATTTTCATGAACTTAGAAACAAGAGATGACCAAATTCATGCATTATAACTTCATCTTGTGCTTTACCTACAGGGGAGCTCCATTCCCTTAGACTAATCAAGCGTTAATTTATTCAGCCTGCATCCACAAGCCTGGCTATGAGACTTGGAAGCCTCATTGCATATTATTGTTGAAAAGTAGAAGGGCAAGGGTGGGCTGAACTAGATCAACACATTGACAGCAACAAGAAGTGAAAGCGGATTAATCTGAAGGCAAGGGGAAAGAGACAGAGGCTCTTTGAGGATTATTTCACGGAGGTTTTAATCACCCTTACAGTTCCCAAAGCTGTAAGCATCAATGATTATGTTCAAAATGGTGGCTACAAATCACCAAGAAAGGACTATATGATGTTCAGGATATTGTTTAGGAAGGTAGTAAATTACAGATCTATTTTAGAACTATTCCCATAAAAAGGTTGTTTTTAAAGATTTTATTATTTTTAGATAGAAAGAGGGGAAGGGAGAAAGGCAGAGAGGGAGAGAGACATTCATGTGTGGTTACCTTTCATCTGCCTCCAGCTACGGACGTGGCTAGAGACCTGGCTTGCAACCTGGTGATGTGCCCTGGCTGGGAATTGAACCAGCAACCTTTGGGTTTGCAGGCCAGTGCCTTATACCACCAGCCAGGGCCTATTCCCATAAAAAGTTTTAAAAAAGCTTTTAAACACTTATTACAAAGATGAGTCTGAATACTCTGCAAAATGTATTTATTCAAATAGTAAGTCTATTCCTAGACACTGTTGTGCAAAATGTTGGTGTATTAAACAATCTATAACCAGTCCACAGGCTAATCAGGAAGCTGTTTTTTCCTCATGAATAAACCTCTTATATCTTGTTTAGCTGTGAATTTCTCATAAAGACTGGAGAACATGCTAAGCTAGCCACTTCATTGAGCCTTCTATTTGTCACATGAAAACTGCTACCTTTTGAGACTATCTTGTTGAAGTCTAAAAAAGTCAATATCCACTAACCACTTTCACCAACTCTATACTGAGATAAATGAAAGTGCAAGAAAAAAGATGAGTGTTTTATGGTGAAAAGGCCCTGAATTTGTACTTAGAATATGTGGCTTCCTGCTTCAGCGCTGGCACTGAACTGGCTGCAGGATTCTGCATTTGTTGCTTAATTTACCAAGGCCTGTGTCCTAACTTGTGAAGCTAAGGTGCTGTATATGACTCCTTAGGTCCTTTCACTTGTAACTGTGAAGAGTTTTATAATTGCAAAGATGTTTGTTCAGTGGGAGTAGTGTATCATACCAAATTCTTTTGGAATATGAATACACTATTTTCCAGCCAAGCTAGCATCATCTGCCAATCCAACAACAACAAATAAACAAAAAGCTGGTTCGATTCCCCAGCCAGGGCACATAACCAGGTTGCAAGCCAGGTCTCCAGCCAGGTCCATAGCTGGAGGCAGGTGAAAGGCAACCATACATTAATGTCTCTCTCCCTCTCTGCCTCTCTCCCTTCCCCTCTAAAAATAATAAAATCTTTTAAAAAATAAACAAAAAGGAAGTCAACAAGGCACACTCCTCATCCAACCCTGTGCTCAGATTTATATTAAAAAGTCTGATGAACTGTGACACTCTTAATTCCTGGGTTTTTTTTGTTTTTTGCACTTCTAAGCCATTTTGATACTACCATTTACTCAGTTGTGCACGTATACAATGCCTTTAGGGCTGGTTTGTTCCACTGAAATAGTTATAAAAGTACTTCTTATCACAGATAGATGGGAATGACTTTTCCTAAAAAAATAAAGCCTCACATCCTAAAGTGACATTTCACTTACAAAAAAAGATGTTATTTGGATCATTCTCCTATTACTTAGGAAGATGGAAAAAATAGAATAATCCCTCATTGTATTTCACTACTGTAACCTAGTTGTGGAAAATAATACAACAACAATAAAATTAAAAAAAAATTAAAGTAAAAAAAAAGATTGGGAGTTGGGGTTAATAACTAACATTTACTGATTCTTACTACATTGCAGAAAAAAATAAAATAAAAAAATAAAGGCAGCAGGACTTAAAGGCAGAATTATGCCTCTAATCTAAATTTGTATAACCTTTAAATAAACAAAATACCTTTGCTTTTTCAAAAAAAAAAAAGAAAAGAAAAGAAAAGTTAACTTTTTTCAAAGCCGGTAGGTTTATTAATTCAGAATTGTAGTATGGTGGTACCTACACACTCTATCAGGTTGTCATAAACTTACAGCTTAGTTAGAATGGCAAGGAGTGTGTGTTAACAGCAGTTAGGGAGCTGAACCCCATTCAAGAACGCAGATATTTAAAAATATTTAAAGTTACAAGATTGAGATATTTGAGAATTCTCAGGGTTTGGGAGAAGAAATAATTGCTATTAATATCTTTAATATCTTGAACCTGCTTCTTAAGGACAATGTGGTGGTTATGACCACTGCCTAAGATGTTTTAAAAAGGGTATCTGTACACTACCTGAGGTAGTGCAATGAAATGCCAAATGATACAGGCAGATTTCCGGGAATAAGTGTGGAGCAAATGCCAGAAATGGATTTCTATATAAGAGAAGACAAAAGAGGTAATGTACAAAGTCAATATTCTTTAAAAACATAACAAATACGATCCCCCAGGGTGAGTCTTACTAACTCAATATGGTTTCTTTAAAAGCTAAATTTTGGATCATATATTCAGATGTCTCTTGTCTAATGATTTTATGCTCCATAAAGAATAATGAAATACAAAGAAATGGTCTAATAGTTTCTCCCACAAAGGAAGATAAAAGGCCAAATTTTCTTTGACGCAGTTTTACAATTTATAATTCCTTACCAAAAAAAAAAAATCTTCAGGAAATGGTAGATGACAACAATCAAGTTGCTAGCAAAGGCAACAACTGATTTACATATAAGGTACCCGAACACTTTATTTATTGACTACAGGCTATGCCTTACCCACAAGAAACCAATAAATATGGGATTAGAAAATGGCCCAATTTACATATAACTAAGCACAGAATCAGGTGGAATCATGAAAACAGGAAAATTCCAAAGATTGGTATTTCTCCTGTCTCTATTGCTTGAATGATATCAGCAAGAATGTCATTAGTCTTAGTGTTTACAGTTGTTAAAACTATAACACTTTCTCTTTAGTTTATGGATCCTACCTACATTGATTCCAGTCCTATCTGGAAATAACTATAACTAATAGTCACCATTTAATGGGGGGGGGGGTGAAGCAGATAGAGAAGTAACCAAAATGAAATATAGTTTTAAATATATAATTCTATGTTATAATAAATGCTTTATAACTTGTCAACATCAACACTATGATATTATCTATGAGATAGTTAACAGTAATCTAGACTATAGGAATGGATAATTATCCTGATAGAACACATACTACATTTAATCAAAAAGCCACATTCCAGAGGTGGCTATTAAGATAGCATTCAAAGGCAACATTTAGCTTTCTCTCCTGCCCACAACAGCAGAGAATATAATGGATATGAGAAATGGGAGTCTCATTGACAAATTAGCGCCTTTGAAAATTAGCACCCAAATTTCAGAAATGACTTTCACCGGCTGGTGAAATCAGTGTTGCTTATACATGGATTTGCTCTAGAAATGACAGCAGAATTCAAACTTTTGCTTGCTCGGTCTGAAGGGGTCACAACAAACCAGGAACACTTCACTTCCTTCCCTCATGGTGGCTGCCTTCAGGAAACCTGGGGCTTCACTGAGCACCCTGGGAACCACTGATCCATTCCAATCCCTTTGTTTCCCTGACAAGAAAATTGAAAATCCAGAGGGTATGTTACTAATCCAAGGACACAGCTGCTTGATTACATGGTTTTCCAGAACCATTTAATGCTCTTCTTTAGACTCAAATTACTTCTATTAAAAACACTGTAATATGTGAATGCCAGCTTGTCTCTAAAGACTTCCTTTCCTTTATTCTAAATCAGCAGTCCTCAACCTTGGGTGATTTTGCACTCCAGGGAATATGTGGTAGTGTCTAGACACATATTTGGTTGTCACAACTTGGAGGGGTAGCTGCAACTGGCATCTAGTGGGGCGAAGCCAAGAATACTGCTGAACACCTTGCAATGCATAGGACCACCCCTCACAACAAAGAATTATCTGGCCCAACGTGTCAGTGGTCTCTTCTAGGTATATATCCCCCAAAACTGAAAAGAGATATTCAAATAAAAACTTGTAACGTTCATAGCAGTATTCAATATATATATTGAATAAAGATAGACACAAAGGTCACATATTGTATTATGGCATTTATATAAAAATCAGAATAGGTAAATACATAGACATAGAAAGCAGACTACAGGCTGTTGGAGCCTGGAAAGAGGGAGAAATGGTAACTGATTGCTTAATGGGTATAGGATCTCCTCTAGAGGTGATAAGAATGGTTTAGAAAGACATAGATGTTTGCACAACCTTGTGAATGTACTAAATGTCACCGAATTGTACACTTTAACATGGTCAATTTTATGTTATGTGACTTTTACCTCAATTTTAAAAATGTCAATAGCACTGAAGTTGCGAAACCATTTTAAAGGTTGGTTTTGTCTCCAATAGCTAATAATCAGAGAAAATTGCAATCAAAGACAAAAAGCATCAAGTAAGTACTATGATGAGTTTTTATTTTTTAAAGTAGCCTGACCCTTAACTAGCTAGTTCATTTCATTTCTTTTTTTTTTTTTCCTCTGGTGGGAAAGACTGGCCAGGAGGAAATAAGGTCTGTTGTCAGCCTCCAACCTATTTGACATTACTGCTATAAAATTATGAATATACGGAGTTACGATAAATTGGTAACATCATTTAAAATGCAGAGGCATGAATATGCTACTTTAATAAAAAGGTTCTCAGATTTAACATAGTCCAGAAAATGAAATAATTATGTTTAAATGTGTGCCTACACTTGACCTATAAACCAGAGAGCTGTCAAACAAAATGAGGCACTGCATTACGAGATAGTCACTTTACAAGGCTTATCAGTGTGCACATTCATTTTCCATTTGAAAATATCGAGCTGGAGACTCAGAGTTAAAGTTCAGGATTGGTCTCAACTGAATGGGAGTTTGGCAGTGAATCAAAGAGCTTAGAGATTTACTGTGGTAGCTGTAAACCATCTTCCCTTCCACAGAGGCTTGATAAGTGGAGGGCCATGTTTGGGTTTCTAAGACTAAAGGAGCCATGAACATTCAGGGACCCAAAGGAATTATGCTGCTGTGTTTTAACTAAAAAAAGAAAAGAAAAGAAAAGAAAACAAACAAAGACTGTACCTGGCAGCACTGCTACTGTTTCTCTACAGCATGGCAATGTGTTCATGCTTACTAGACCCTCAAGGGCATATCACCATTGATGGAAACAGACTTTGCAGGTTAAGATTTTTATAGGCCTAGGATTTGTTTTCTAGGCTAGGTAAATGTTATTTCCAAAGACTAAGTGCTGGAAGAACAAAAACAGAAAAAAAAGGGCTAAGTTATCTTCATATTTTTATTTTAATTATTGTCCACAAATAAAACCTGTCAGCTTGCCATCATCCAGCTATTTCAGATATTATTTCCTATACAACAAAGTAAAATAAATCTTTTTGAAGATTTATAGCTAAATAACGTAATATTGCTCCTATTTTGAAAGAAAAAATTAGAAGCATCATGTGGTTGGTTATGATTGAAACAGCATGATGAATTTCTTCCAGAAGGTATATTCTTAAGAGTAAAATTAGGCATCAATAACTGCATTTTAGGCTAGTAAATACCACAAATTACTGACATAGAACTTAGAACATGCAATAAGAGAAGTGTGTTCTGACACATAAAAGAACTTCAGATGGAAAAAATCAAATTATATTCAAACACTGAAACAAAAACAGTAACTCCCAATTTTTTAAGCAAGAAAACTGCCAAGAAAATGCTTTGTGGATTACTGCAACCTTTGTCATGGATTGCTCAGGGTGAGGGTGGGGTGATGAAAAGCTATGCAAAAGTTTTAATTTCCATCTGAAGATGATTAAAGAGAAATACTCGAGTATATACACACATCTGTAAAATCCTCACATTCTCTTCTTTGTGAGACTGTTAATTCTCTACTAAAATCTTACGCATAACCTAATTTATGCATACTGTTCTTTTTTGTAATAGCATCTCCACTTGTCATCGCATACTGTTTTGGTGTTCCATGATGTATTCTATTCTTTTTTTAAAGAATTTTATTTATTACTTTTCAGAGAGAGGGAAAGGGAGAAAGGCAGAGAGGGAGAGAGATAGCGATGTATGGTTGCCTTTCACCTGCCTCCAGCCACGGACCTGGCTGGAGACCTGGCTTACAACCTGGTTATGTTGCCCTGGCTGGGAATCGAACCAGCGACCTTTGGGTTTGCAGGCTGGTACCTTATCCACTTTGTCTATTCTTTATATTAAGAAAAAACACAAAGATAAAAGCCTATTGATGAAGAAGGGTGACTTTCACCTGGTAAGTATCTTAGGTCCCTTACTTGAGGCACCTTCCACTGTGGGTTGAATTATCTTGTTGTTTACCTTGGTGACTGCCAATCAGTGCTACTGAGGATTTTGATATTTGAGGTAATCCACTATCTGCTACCCATGTGTTTCAGCTGTTACCGTAACTGGTGATGAACACTTAACCATTTCTCTTTGCCTACCTGTCCAGTCCTCCATGCCATCAGAAATATATGAACATCATCATAGATCTTAGAAAAGATTTTCTTCCACCCTTTCACAGAAACTTAAGTTGTTGTTTTTTTTTAACATTGATGTGAGACAGAAACATTTATTAGTTGCCCCTTGTATGTGCCCCGACCAGGAATGAAATCTGCAACCTAGGTATGTGCCCTAACTGGGAACAAAACCCCAACCTTTTGGGGAAAGGGGATGACATTCCAACTTACTCAACCACAGGGCCAGAGCATAGCTCCTCAAATTTGTATCTGCTTTTATACACTACTGATGATCAAGGTATTCAAAACATGGTTTATTGGAAGAAAATAAAACTAGACATAACTTAAGGAGACTTGGGTTTGCATTTTGGCTCTCCATTTATAGGCTGTAGACTGTACATAAGACTTTCTCTCACAACCCTTTGCTTTGTAATAAATAAAATGGGGATAATCCCTATTTACATCACAGGGTTGTCTTAAAACTCAAAATAATGTAGGAGAAATATCTGAGTTATGAAATACTTCACAGATACTTGTTAATATCAAAATATATATTCTTTTAAAAAATTTTTAAAAGATTTTATTCATTATTTTTCAGAGAGAAGGTTGGGGGAGGGAGGAAGAAAGTGAGAGAAACATCACTGTATGGTTGCCTTTCATCTGCTTCCAGCTGGGGACCTGGCTGGAGACCTGGCTTGCAATCTGGTTATGTGCCCTGGCTGGGGAATTGAACCAGCAACCTTTGGGTTTGCAGGCTGGCACCAACCCACTGAGCCACACCAGCCTGGGCACTAATTATATATTCTTAAGAGCCCTAAATACTAGCTCAGAACTTATATGCAGTAAATGGGATTTCAATATCACAAACAATGGACCCTGATGGTGGCCTAATAAAAAATTAAATATGCAAATCTGTTCTTATCCCAACCCCCACCATTTTTAAGACTTTATAAATTTTTCCATGTCAAATAAATGATTCATCTAACATGTATTTATGATTTCTTCATGTAATATCAAAGAACACAAAAAGAAATTTAGCTCAATTTTAATTTGGATTTTTTGCCTACACTGTACAGTTTTCCAGCTTTGCTGTCTCATGGTTCCTTAATGAGGCTAGTGCCATATCTTTGTGCTATTTCCCTGTCGTTCCTTTGTATGACACATTGAGCTGTTTGTGAGAAGCCTTACCAGATCCAGTAAAAACTTCATTGTACATGGCCAGAAAAGAAAAATAAACTGAGCACATAGTAACGTATTTTTCACTAATAGTGTCAGCAATTAGCAAATGTAAGCAGGAAGCCGAGGAGCCTTGGAGATTCAGGATGTTAAGGATGCTTTTAAAGTGGTCAACACAAACAGTTAACCACTTTCCCAGCTTCTGTGTGTTTATAAAAGTAGCACTTTGGGAAGCACTTCCCTGTCTCATCTCCACGTTGGACGCGTGCCCAGCTTGCAGGTTACATGACCAGGCCCTGTCCTGTTAATTGCCTGACCATTTAAACAAACACTTGCTGGGGCACCTTGTAAAGTAAGCACCTAATGATCTCCTCGCTAATGACATGATGGTGGTCATGAAATGGGAGAGAGGAAACCAGAAGGAATGGGTTGCCCAGTATCAGTGGTCTCTTCTCCAAATCCAGCTGAAGCTTGAGATTAGGTGAGGACCAAATCACAGAGAGTTACTCTGGAAGCTTCTGCTGACAACTGACTTGGGGGGTTAGGACATGGCATGGGTTAGTCACAAAATTTTGACAAGATTTTTTAAAAAATTTATTGTTTAAAAAATTTTTTCTAAACTACCAGATATTAGTATCTTTTCTGAAGTCTGGGAAAGAAGCAGAATCCCTGGGGTTAATCAGTCTTCAAAAAAAAATTCTGGCAAACACACACACACACACACACAAAGAGGCAAAATCTGACTCAGTAGGTTCATGAAGATATTTTCCATGATTAATTCAGGGCCTACCAGGGCCCATACTAAAATGGGACAAAGTGTCTAGACCACAAAATATAAGGAGGCACTTTCTGTCACTTGCACAATCCTAGTTAGCCCTGATGAAATAACTTCATTTTAACTATTAAAAGACAGAAGCAATGCAGACATACATATTCAAGAAAGACAGTGATGAGCAGATACCATGGCTCTCTTCCATTGTGTTTTACAGAACTTTCAACACACTTTTCACATGGATTATCACATTATGCCAACCTCACCTTCTTAAGGCTAGAAGTGCAGAATGTATTAACCCCACCTCAGATACAAACAGGTTTAGAGGAAGAGACCTCGGATTCTCTGTGTCTAGTACTCTCCTCACTACACCGCACAACACCCTCACTGTGAGGTCCTTTACAGCATCTGATTTTACAGCGCACGTTGATCAGGATTATTTATGAAGTTACTAGTGGCTGTTTACATGAACTTTACAATGAAACCAGCTTAAATTTGTCTATTAACCACTGGCCATAAATAGCCTTGTGAGAAAGGAAAACAAAAGGAATTCATCTAATAGTTCTTAAGCCAGGTTTTAACATTTTAGGGGAAATCAAAACCTCACAGATAGATTTTTTAATATTGTCATTGGTTGCATGGTAGAATATTTTTTGTTATTGCTGTTTAGGTCATTATCAACAAGGCTTAGACACATATGGGTAATTTTGCTAAGAGTTGTAAAGAACCTGGGATTAGGGCAGGTCTATATAGTACCATGTTTCAGCCTTCTCCCCTTGTATTCAGAGATGTCCAGAAAAGAGCAAAAGGGAAAAAAAAGACCTTGCCCACTGGCCAACAAGCAATATGTGGTCTATTGGTCTCTCTTGCACAGCCGTGCTTCAGAGAAAAACTCTCTAACACGAACCAGAAATACAATTTAGTTGTCCAAAAAAAAAAAACCACCTTGGAACCTTGGAATTGCAAATCTGATTTCCTGGATACAGTGGATTAATATGGAGAGAGCCTAAATTATTTAAAAGCGAAGAGACACTTACGCCTCTCCATGTTTTCTTGTGGTCCCCGGGAGATTCCTGGATGATGATTCCCTGTTAAAACAAAGCACATACACACAGTTAGATTCACAGAGGCTGAGTCACTACACGACATCAAATAAGTTCCATTAAAGTTGATGAAGTCAACATGAGCATTTCATTTCAGTACATTCTAATCTTGCCCCTTAACAATAAAAAAAAAAAAAGTTTTCTCTATCACAAACAGACATTTAACTTCAAAGGACAGAAAAATATGTCGTATTCTGGAAGTATGAAGTTTATATGAACTTACTATGACCTTGTTTATCTGATGTTAGTTTCTGCCCTTGCCAAATAAAACTCAGCAAATTGGTCACATGCCTTCTCTCTTGGGAGAAGGCAGTGATATCAATAAAAGTTGGTGGACAAAAGTGCCAAAAGGCCTGATTTTAATAACTAGGCTATACCATGCTATTAGTTTCCCTTTCCCTCCTTGGCTTCTCTTCAGTGTCCTTCTGTGACAAATCCAATAACCTTTATAGTGTAACACCTTCCTCAATGATGTTGAACAGCAGTACCTCTAATCAAATTATCCCTGAGGCAAAGCAGCCCCAGAGTTATTACCCATAAACAGTCTGAATCGATAACCATGAACTACTGACAACAAAAACTTTGGAGAGGAAAATAAAACCACATATTGCAAAAGCAAGTATATATGGAGGAGCAGCAATTCTGTTTTTAAAAGGTGAAAAAACATCCACAGACGCTCTTCCAGACCACAATGGTTCGTTTTTCTTATAGGATTCAATCATAGGCTGATCGTACATTTATTGTTTACCTGCCACGTTCCCTATATGGAGCTAAGCCCCAGAAGGGCAAAATTAGAAGGTATAATCTAGCAATCCATTAAGGAATGCATAACCTACTTAACACTAAGCACGCAAGGGAGAGTGATGTCATCAAATTGGCCTGCATAGGCCCACTTCAGTCCCTGTCACAGGAATACTAACTAGCAACTATCCACAGAAAAGACACCACTGTGAAAATCTCACATTAGAAGAGTAAGAGGACTACATATTCTGGGGCCACACTGCTCCCCCTCTATAGCAACGCAGTGCTGGAACAGAGTTGGGGAGGGGGTCCCCAATGTCCCCACAGTTCACAGTTTGGGGGACGGGGAAGGAGATAATACAGCTTTTAAGGTACGTCGCATACCTACGGCAAGCTGGTAGCTAGATAATGGCTGCCTTGCGGCCCAGAACAAAATGGCAATGAGAGGCTTAAGGTCCTTTTCATAACAATGTCATATGGTGCTCTGGGTCAGCATTTAAAATTAGGGAGCTCGGTGAGGATGCGCAGAGAAGCCATGCAGTCTGAAAAGGGATGGGCAGGAATTGGCTAAGAGGTCTGGTGTGTAAGCGGGAAGCCACGTGGCCTGAAGAAAGTCTCCCACAAGGCCTGGAGTAAGAAAGAGGAGACCCACTGGGAAACCTGCCTGGAGAACTTGGCCGCCCAACTGATGAGGCTGGAACTGCGGGGACCCGCCTAACCAAATATGGACCAGTGGGGGGTGCCTAAAATGCTGAACTGTGACCGGGCACACGGACTGAGCTGTGGACTTCCACTTTTCGGAAAGATGGTACCTCTGACTGGCGTGTTCTAAAACTGGCCTGGTTTGGCAGGGGGAGGCAGGACTATGTGCTTTTGGATGTTTTAAAGGGAGTGGGACATGACAGTAGAACCCTGACGTTATTCTGAAGTTATAAAGCTTTTAAACAACCGCCTTTTTCCTTTTTCACCAAACTTTTATATTGGGAGTCACACTTCTTGGTGGTGGGCAATCTGACCCCACCTGTTCCAGAACAGCATAGGCTGGGGTTCTGTAACAGTGCCACACTGAAAGGACACCCCAAGCCCGTGGTTTTACAGTGGGAAAAGAGAGCCTGAGGTGTACATCCAGCTCCCCCAGCACGTTAAACACTTCCCAGGAGGCTCACTCAGGTCTTGCCCCACGTGAGTCACTGGAGGCATCTATCTGCAGGGCTTTGATAGAAGTGGATAAGCGGGGCGGAGGTTACAGCAAATACCGCTCAGGCCTTGGCAGCGTTCCTGCTTGCAGCAGTGACAGAGCCGAGATCCCAGCCAGATCTCTATCCATCTGCAGAGCTGAGCCAGGGACCCCTCTGGCTAGGATGCTCAGTTGGCAGTTCTGCCTGATTCGATCCCTAGTGAGTAGGCCATATGGACAATAAAGCCTGTTCTACTGCCCCTCCCAGGAAAGGAAGCTAATTCTCAGTCCCAACTAGCACTGAGCATAGCCTCCAGTTCTGTCCACCAAGGAGGTCTGGCCAGAGAACTAAAACAGTCCATGAAGCCTCATCTACTGTCCTGCTTGCTCAGCGAGGCAAGCTAGCAGCCCTGTCCAACTGCTAAGCATAGCCTCTGGCTCTGCTTAACTAGGGAGTCTGAACAGTGACCCTGGGTAACACAGGAGTCTAGTCTACAACCCTAATATACAGATGAGGCCAGCCCATGACCGTGCCCAATTACTGAACATGACCTGGGGCTCTGCCCAGACAGAGAGCCCAGCCAATCAGGAGCATAACCTACTTCCCCAGCCAACAGAAAAGCCCCGCCAGGGAACTTGCCTATCTGCAGAGCACAATGGCTTAGGTGACCACCAAGAGCAGGATAGGGCCCCACTCCATTTCATCGCACAGTCTGTGACCCTGCCTGACCCCAGAGCACCAGACTTGAATAGAGCCCACCCAGCTGCGGGGTCCAGCCGAAAGCATCCTCCCAAGCTCAGACCATGAGCAGTGGTCTCACCCAACTACAGACCACAATAACAAACTCTGCCTGCCAACAAAAGCTACCACATGACCTATCCAGTACCCCCAAGCTGCAGTGACTGGTGAAGGTCTTTCCCTACAGAAGTGAACAAGTAAAGCATTGATGAAGAGGACAAACAAATGCATAAATACCAATGCAAGGAATCAAGGATCACAAAGAAACGGGTGAACATTATACCATCAAAAGAAGCTAATAAAGTGCCAATAACTGACCCTAAAGAAATGGAGAACTATCTGAAAGGTAATTCAAAATAATCCTCTTAAAGAACTCCAGTAAGCTATAAAACACACAGACATCTAAACAAAATTAGGAAAATAACGCATGAACAAAATTAGAAGTTCAACAAAGAAACAGAAACCATCAAAAAAATCTTAAAGCTAGCTCTGGCTGGTAGCACAGTGGACACAAAAGTCACTGGTTCAATCCCTAGCCAGGGCACATAACCAGGTTGCAAGCCAGGTCTCCAGCCAGGTCCCCAGATGGAGGCAGGTGAAAGCTAACCATACATTGATCTTTCTCTGCCTCTCTGCCTCTCTCTCTTCCTCTCTCTCTAGAAATAATAACATCTTTTTAAAAATCTTAAAGCTAAAGAATACAATAACTGAAGAATTCAATAGAATAAGACAATTGTGATTACCCATCAATAACTATTTTACTTTTTTAAAGATTTATTATTTTTAGAGAGAGTGGAAGGGAAAGAGACATCACTGTATGGTTGCCTTTCACCTGCCTCCAGCTGGGGACCTGGCTGGAGACCTGGCTTACAATCTGGTTATGTGCCCTGGCTGGGGAATTGAACCAGCAACCTTTGGATTCACAGGCCAGCACCTTATCCACTGTGCCACCAGCCAGGACTTCAATAACTACTTTAAATGTTAAGTGGGTTAAATTTTTCAATCAAAAGTAACAGAAAGGATGAATGAATTAAAAAAAAAAAAAAGATCCCAGCAACATGCTGCCTACAAAGATTCACTTTAGATTTAAGGACATATATAGAATGAAGTAAAAGGATGGAAATAGACATTCTAAGCAAATGGTAACCAAAAAAGCAGGGCTAACCATACTTACCAGACAAAATAGATTTTAAGCTAAAAATGGTCATAAGATACAAAGAAGGCCATTATACAACGAAGACAGGTCAATTCATCAAGAAGATATAAAAATTATAAATATTTATGCACACAACTTTGCAGCACACAGATAAAAGGAGAAGTAAACAGCAAAAGAATAATAGGTGGGGGCTTTAATACCCCACTTTCAACAATGGACACATTATCTAAACAGAGAAGCAATTAGGAAACAGCAGATTTAAAAAACACTATAAATCATATGGACAGAATACACACACAGAGAACACTCCATCCAACAGCAGCAGAATACACATTCTTCTTGAGTTCACATGGAAGCATAGATCATCTGGTAGGCCACAAAATAAGTCTCAAATACAAGAAGATAGAAATTGTATTGAGTATCTTTTACAAACATGATGATATGAACTAGAAATCAATAATGAAAGATGCTAAAATTTCTCAAATACATGAAAAGTGAGACACTCCTGACCAATGAAAAGGACCAAAAAATATTTTAAAATATATTTTGAGACATACAAAAGTAGAAACACAATATAAGAAAACCAATGGGATTCAGTAAATGGAACTAGTAAAATGAGAATAAACTAAGTCCAGAGTTAGCAGAGAAAGAGAATACTCAATATCAGAGCAAAAATAAATGAAACAGAAAATAGAAAAACAATAGAAAAGACCAACCAAACCAAAAGTTGGTTCATTAAAAAGATGAACAAAATCAATAAATGGAATTCAACAACACATACGTAACATGATAAAGACCATATCAGAGAAGCCCGCAGCTAATATCATACTCAACAATGAAAGGTTAAACACTTTTTCTCTAAGATCAGGAACAAGACAAGGGTACCCACGTTCACCACTCATACTCATCATAGTACTGGAAGTTCTAGCCATAGCAATCAGGCAAGAATTAAAAATAAAAGGCATCTGGGGGAAGGGGGGAAGCAGAGGCAAGAAAGGGGAGCAGCTTAGACAAGAACCTAGTATAAAGGAACCATGGACATGGACAACAGGTGGGATTGACTTTGGGGGGAATGGGTGGGTGGGGAGGGGGACAGAGGGGAGCAAAAAGGGGATGAATGTAATACAACAACAATAAAATTTTTAAAAAAAGGCATCTAATTTGAAATGGAAGAAGTAAAATGCCCTATTTGCAGATGACATCATACCATATATAGAAAATCCTAAAAACTCCACCAAAAACGATTTGAAAAAGACAAGTTATAGGATACAAAATCAACATACAAACACCAGTTATGTTTCTACACTAACCATAAATTATCTGAAAAGAAATAATCCCATTTATAATAGCATAAAATACTTAGGAAAAAATGTAACCAAGGAGGTGAATGATCTATACACTGTAAACTAGGAGACACTGATAAAAGAAATAAAAGAAGGTACAAAGAAATATAAAGCTATTCCATGTTCATGGATTATAAGAATATTGTTAAAATGTGCATACAATATATAGATATAGATAGATTCAATACAATAACTACCAATACTCCAGAGGCAATTTTTACAGAAATAGAAAAAATCCTACAATCTGTCTGGAGCCACAAATAACCTGAATAACCAAAGCAATCCTGAGGGGAAAGATAAAACTAGAACTATCATACTTCCTGATTTCAAACTATACTGCAAAGCTATAGTAACCAAAACAGTATGGTATTGGCATAAAAACAGGCAAATACCCCAAGGGCACAGAATTCAGAACTCAGAAATAAACCCATGCATATACAAGCAACTAATATTTGATAGCAGTGGCAAGAAAACTCAATGGGGAAAAATAGCCTCTTCAAAAGATGGTCTTGGGAAAATTAGATATTCACATGTCAAAGAAACTGGACTCCCTGCCTTACAACACCGACAAAAATTAACTCAAAATGGATTAAAGACTTAAATGTAAACCCTAAAACCATAAAACTAGAAGAAAACAAAGGGGTAAATCCTTGACATTGATCTTGGTGATAATTTTTTGCATCTGACACCAAAAACACAAGCAACAAAAGCACAAATAAATGAGACTACATCAAACTAAAAAACTTGGACACAGCAAAAGATAATCAACAAAATTAAAAGGCAATGGAAGGAATGGGAGAGTATATTTGCAAATTATGTATCTGATAAGGAATTAATATCCAAAATATATAATAATCTTATTACACAACGAAGTTATACAACTTGATAGCAAAAATAATAATAATTAACTTGAAAAATGGGCAATGGTCTTGAGTAGACATTCTTCAAAATAAGGCATGTAAATGCCTAACAGGTATATAAAAAGGGGCTCAACATCACCTGATTTGCATCAGGGAAATGCGAATTAAACCACAGTGATATCTATCACCTCATATCTGTTAGGATGTCCATTACCAAAATGGCAAGGGATAAACTGCTAGCAAGGACACAGAGAAAGAAGAACTCTTGCATTGTATCAGTGCGAATATAACCTGGTACAGCCACTATGGAAAACAATATGAAAGTTCCTCAAGAAAATGTAAAAAACTACCATCTGATCCAGCAATTCCAATATATATATATATATATATATATGAAATAAAATAACTTCCTGGAAGAGATTTCTGTACTACCATGTTCACTGCAGCATTATTTGACTATTTTCAAGACACAGAAACACCTAAATATCTACTGACCGATAAACGATAAACGGATGAAGAAAATGACACCCACACACACCCACACCCACACAGAGCCACACAATAGACTATTGTTCAGTTACAAAAAGGGAAATTCTGCCATCTGTGACAGCATGGATGAACCTTGAGGGCATTATGCTAAGTGATAAAAGTCAGATGTTAAAAGACAAATACTGTATTTTCTCAATTATATGCAGAATCTAAAAAAGAAAAAAACAAACCAAATTCATAAACACAAAGACTATACTGGTGGTTGCCAGGGGAGGAGGGAGTGGGTGAAAGGGTCAAAAGGTACAAACTTCCAATTTTAACACATTGTTGACCGCTCACAAAAATAAACCTCATGTTTTCAAGCCAAAACATTATTGACCTATAACAAGTTAATTCATGACTGCACTTGCAATAACTTTTGTATAAAATTGCCGGTCAACCATGTGTTAACATGAGTAAGCTCTGGTATGTAATGTAAAGCATGGTGACCATAGTTATTAATATTGTATATTTCAAAGATGCTGAGTAAATCTCTAAAAAGTCTCAACATAAACACAAAATCGTAACTACGTGAGGTGATGATTTGTTAACTAACTTGACTGTAGCATTTGCTTCACAATATACACCTGTATCATTACATCACATACCTTAAACCTGCACAATGTTACATGTCAATTACATCTTTAAAAAGCTGGAAAACAATCAGCGTATATGAACAGACAGTCAGAGAGTAAATGAGACTGAGTCCTGGTTAGTAGTTGTATGACACTAGAAAATCATTTTCTCTCTCAAAATTCCTTGCAAAAGGATCACGATGAACTAGATGGGTGTTTCCCACTGATCTCTGCGAGACGTTAAAAGGCTCTGATGAAATAAATATATGTTATCTTAATGTTAAACACGTCATTAAAAAATGTTTTAATTTTATTATTGTTGTATCACAACTGTTTCATTTTCCCCCCTTTGCTCTCCCTCCCTCAATCCCCAACTCATTGTCCATGTCCGTGGGTCCTTGTCCGTGAGTCCTTCTGGATAGCTCCTCATCTGATCACTTCCTCAACTTTCCTCTTTCTCTCCCTCCCCCCAGTCATCATCATTCTGCTCCTTTTTTTGTTTGTTTTTCCCCATATCTCTTGCTTCTTTCTGCTCACGTATTTTTATTATAAGGCTTTTCAGAGCCCTGGCCAAGTAGTTCAGTTGGTTAGTGTTGTGCCAATATGGCAAGATTGTGGGTTCGATCCCCAGTCAGGGTACATATAAGAATTAACCAATGAATGCACTAATAAGTGGAACAAAAATTGATGTTTCTTTCTCTAAAATCAATTAACTAAAAAAAAAAAAAAAAAATTTCAGAGCCTTAAAATGCTAATTAGCAAGGAGACAAAAAGTATAGTCTCTCAATATATTTAGCTGCATAATCCTTTTTATAAGCCATCAGTATTTATCAGGAGTCCTATTCCTTGGAGCTCAATTTGGAAAACTGGACAAAATAACTGCTTAAACTTCTTGAGCTCTGAAATTTCATTATTTCCTAACAAAGTAGTAATTGTA
This sequence comes from Noctilio leporinus, assembly GCA_004026585.1. Taxonomy (NCBI): domain Eukaryota; kingdom Metazoa; phylum Chordata; class Mammalia; order Chiroptera; family Noctilionidae; genus Noctilio; species Noctilio leporinus. The sequence continues at coordinate 74,396 of PVIW01001573.1, forward strand.
TGGAATAACGTTAACATCATGTGAATCAAAAAAGTCAAAGGTGTTGGATCCTCAGAGAGTTTTGGAGCCGAAAGAAACTTTAGAAATCATCTCATGATTTCTCATCCCCCCCACCTTTCACTGAAAACATCGTCAGACCACTACCAAATCTTATGCAGGTATGTGTGTGTGTGTATAATATATATATACACACATACACACACATGTAGATATATCAATGATACACACACACATATAATCAATGATACACACACACATATATATATATCAATGATACACACACATACACACACACACACACACACACATATATATATACATATATATAAATAAATGACTTCACTGTACTAGTCAGTGGGGGCAGTAGATGCCCTTCAGTGAGCATGTGTACTGTGTGGCATTCAAAATGAGTGACTAGAGCAATGAATCTGCAACAAGTTCTGCCTTAAGCTTGAACGTTCCTCCACAGAAACTATTCAGATGAGTCAGAAGGCCGCAGCTACGGGCAACTGGTGATTGGCAGCTTTGTCACAACAACACACCTGCTCATGCATCACGTCTCGTGCAGAGTTTTTTTGGCATGGGGGTGACTCAGCCCCACTGCAGCCCAGATTTGGCACTCTGCAACTTCTGGCTTTTCCCAACACTAAAATCACCCTTGTAAGGGAAGAGATTTCAGACCATTGATGAGATTCACGAAAGCATGATGGGGCAGCTGATGGCCATCTAGAGAACTGTGTGAGGTCCCAAGGTACCTACTTTGAAGGGGACTGAGGAGTCATTGTCCTATGTACAATGTTTGTTGTACCTTCTTCAGCAAATGTCTCTATTTTTCATAGTACATGGCTGGATACCTTCCAGACAGACCTCATATATATGTTGCTTATAGGCTTTTGGTTGGTTGGTTTTCTAGCTTGTGGTAATACAAGCAGCTTTCACTGAGGCTTCTGTACCAAGCAGGTAACTGAGCCACCTTGAATCAGATCCTCCAGTCCCATTTAGGCTTCACATCACTGCAGGCCCCAGTGGGCGTTCTGACAGCAACCTAATGAGAAACCCTGAGCCAACACCACCCACCTTAGCCGCTCCTGAATGGCTGACTCTCAGAAACTCTGAAATAATAAACGTTTCTTATTTGAAGCTGCTAGACTTGGGGGGTAAGCTGTTATGTAGGAGTAGAAAGATAACACAGCATTTATTACACTTTCATATAACATACTGGAATATACCATATAGAAAAATGCACAAATCATAAGTATATACATATATACCTTGTTGATTTTCATAAAATGAGCACACCCATTTAATGAGTACCCAGATAAAGACACTGAACAGGACGTTACCAGCACCCCAGAAGCTCCCCTCATGGCCCCCTGTTCAGTCACTACCTACTAACAAGAATAGCCACTAGCCTGATTTCTTAAAGCATCAATGTGTTTTATGTTTTTGAATTTTAAGTAAGTGGAATCATAGTGTATGCTCATTTGACTCTTGCTTCTTTTGCTCAAAATCATGTCTATTAAGATACATCCATATTGCTTCCATGATAGGTATATATCCTCATTAATGCATTCATTTTACTTCTGATGAACATTTGGGCTGTCTCAATTTTAGGTTTATTACAAACAGTGCTGTGAGCATTCTTGGACATGTCTTTTTACTATATACCTTATTTCTGTTGTGTATGTGCTCAGAAGTGAAATTATTGAGTCATAAGCATGCCTATATTCAGCTCTTCTCATTAAATGATAGTTTTTCAATTTGGTTGTACCAATATACACTCTGAGCAGCTGCAGAGAGGAATTCCAGTTGTTCCACATTCTTACAGACTCTCGTATTATCTTTGTTATCTTTGCTATTGTGGTAGGTGGTAATGGTACTGCATTGTACAGTTTCCTGATTTTTGTGTGTTAATTGGCCATTTGGACATGCTTCATAAAGTGCCTATGTCAAGTCTTTTGTTCACTTAAGCAAATATTATTTTTAATATTTAAAAAAATAATTTTACTTTTTCTAAATGAATGGGTTCTCTGTGATCCTGTGAAAACAGTTGCAGCTGAAGACAGTCATAGGAAAGAAAAATAAAGCTAGAACTCATAGCAGGAATATGGTTAGGTTCCTCTCCTAAATCTAGAAGTGTTTGGAGAAACAAGAAAAGTAGGCAGAAAGAACCCTCAATGTGGAAATGAGACAAAAAGGGAGGGAGAGGCTATTATGAATATGATGTATATGGGTAGGATTTGCTTCCTTCTGATGAATGGGAAGTATACCACATACAGGACAAAGCACAAGAATCATGATAACCACAGTCATTATCCAGTAAAATTTTTCTGAAGAAAACAAAGGACACAGGAGGGCTTTAAGGCTATTCTATAGTGCTATACAATTCAAGGCAGTTCTGTGCTAGTAGGACAAAGTCAATATTCTGTAAATGAAAATGTATATCACATATAAGTATGTTACCATTATAACACACTTGTCAAAAGAGGGAAGAAACATTATTTACACACACCCTAGAATAGCCAATAAGTATGTACTCACCTTCCTTTAACCTCACAAGCCTACCTTAGGCTTTACTTTCTTTTTTTCTTTTATGAGTTACCAGAATGCACTATGACATTAGCTGCTTATTTTTAGTTTACTGATTAAATTTTAATAAGGTTCTTCAGATAGCAGAACAATCTGTTAAAGTTAATATTGCTGGACAAGATCAATGCATAATGGACACCATGTGTGAGAGAAAAAGTATAAACAATGTGGTTTGGTTGTATTATCTTAGGCATACCACAGCACGTAATTTTAACCCCAAATGTAACAAACTAGTGCTTTAAATGTGATCATATGAAAAGTTCACATATTACCTATTTTTAATTGAGGTCTGATATACTAAATAACTTCAAGAGCTCTAGAGTTAAAAATTAACCAGAAAAAAATACATTCCCAAATTTTTAATACTCCCATTGTCCTATTGTACATGTACATCACAAATTGAGAAAGCATCACAAATAGTGTATGGAACAAATCTGACATACCTCTCAGGCTTTAGCAGAAGAATTCTATGACATATAACAATGCTGCATGACTATCTAACAAAGCATATCACTGAAGTGAACATGTTTCAAAGATATTATATTAAAGCTACTGGGAGAAGCAAAATGTAATGGTCTGACACAGACAATGAAAAACATTAACCTCAATTCTAAAGAAGATATATTTTTCAGGGTGAAGTTCTTAAATACGATTTATATCTTCTTTAAAAAAAACTGAGTATAGGTCCATTTCCTCTAAGTATCTTTTTTTTTTAAAGGAAATTTGTCTCAGGGTCAAAATTAAATTAATAATATGACACAACAATAAGATTGCATTCTGCAAAAGCATGAGTATAGAATAAAATGGCCCATGAAGAAATGCTGTTATTCTTTGCAAATTAATATCTTCTCCTGCAGAAGCGGTCAAGACAAAAATCATTTGGATGGATTTCTAGAAGTTATTACACTGATGTCAGTGGGTAACACTGACCACATAGGTAAAAAAGAAAAATTCTAAAGATGATAGGGAACACTAAGCTTGAAGTGTGTTGCTATTGTTTTTCAACTTTACAGATCAATCTAATTGAACTGGAGAGCTATGCATTCTCAGACAAAAAGCAGACAAGAAATGAAACCAAGGTCCTGGAGAGTCCACGAACTAGAAAATTAGCTTAATCACATCTGAGTAGAAATCATCAATTCTCAAAGGGAGATTTAATTTCATAATGATGTCTCATTGTGTTTACTGCTGGCAGGGATCATGGATATCCTGCTTGATGTTACTATATCCTCAAACTCATCACTACTTGACACATCCTAGGCATGTAAAATGTATTGAATAAAATATTTATTGAACATTGTATTTTAACAAGTTGAACTCCTGTGATATTCCATTTTGTATCTGACTTTTTTAATTCATCCACTGTAATAATCTTTCTATGAAATTAAATACTTCATAAACATGATGCTTAGTGGCTGAATTATATCCATGTATTATAATTTAACCATTCCATAAATGTTCATTCTTTCAGAAATAAACCTTTTGTTACATCCATACAATAAAAAATTATTCAGCCATTAAGAAGTGATTCTATTTTTTTTGCTGTTATAAGTAATATAGCAGTATACATTTTAAAATATAAAGTATTATTCTTATGTCTAATTATTTCCTTGGGACAGATAAATAGGAGAACTGGATTAAGACATCTAGAGACAGAGCATTCTTATCCTTTGGGGAAACAAGTATATATTACTGGGAAAATTAGAGGGTGTTATCAGCTCTTCACACAAGTGTGAATTAATTTAATCAGCTTTCTTTGTTGTTTTTAAGTGTAGTTCATTGATTATTATTATAGTTGTCCCTACTTCTTTTCCCTTTGCTATCCTTTGCCCAGGACTCCACTTCCTACCAGCAATCCCACCCCCTTAGTTCATATCCACGGGTCCTGCATATAAGTTCCCTGATTTCATCCTCTCCTGTATTATTCTTAACTTCCTCCTATCTTATTCCCACCAATTGTGTTTTCTAATTCCTGCAGCATTTCCCCATTTCTCCCCTTTTCCCCTCCCAGCTGATAATCCCCAAAATGATCTCCATACCTATGGTTCTGGTCCTATTTTGGTTGTTTTTGTTTTTATTTTTTTTTAGATTCTGTTGTTGATAGTTGTGAGTTTGTTGTCAGTTTAATGTTTATAGTTTTAATCCTTATTTTTAAGTAAGTCACTGTAACACTTCATATAATAATGGCTTGGTGATGATGAACTCCTTTAGCTTTACCTTGTCTTGGAAGTACTTTATCTGCCCTTCCATTCTAAATGATAGCTTTTATGGAGTAATCTTGGTTGTAGGTCCTTGCTTTACATCACTTTGAATACTTCCTGCCAGTCCCTTCTTGCCTACAAAGTTTCTTTTGAGAAATCAGCTGATAGTCTTATAGAGACCCCTTTATAGGTAACTCTCTTCTTTTCTCTTGCTGCTTTTAAGATTCTCTGTTTATCTTTAACCTTAGGCATTTTAAGTATGATGTGTCTTGGTGTGTTCCTACCTTGAGGTATTCGTTGCAGGGGTTATTATAGGCATATGGTCATTTGTTTCTTTACTTCTCATGCTATCTTATCTAAAAGTTCAATTATTATATATATCTGGATATCATCTAATTTGGCACCATAATCATCACTAAATCATGGTAAAATGGATACCAATTCAACACATTAAACTTAACATTTCAGTATAAAATTAATTTTATTTACTTATACCCTACCTAGTTCTGGAAGTAAATAAAAGCTACTTTATATAAAATCAGATTAATAAATATAAAATTAAGTTAAAAAGCAAAAAGTATTTGAGGAAAATGTGACAAAGGGAAAATCAGGAATAGAAAGTTTCAGGATAATATAATCTGAATAGAGACGACTCAGATTTGTATACAAAAAAAACTTGCTGAAAGGTTCCGTTTCTTTGGTAAAAGCACAGATAAACATCCTAGTAGTCAATGCCAAGAGGAAAACACAATTAGTTACATGAGCCATGGTGCCCCTAAGATAAAAACAAACCAGTTGCTCAGAAGCCTAATTACTTAGGATTTTCAGATTAGAGAGAAAAATTATCCCTAGTATCCTCAAAAGAAGAACTGTAATGAACAATACCTCAATAATCCAGAGAGTAAATACAAGGCATTTTTTTAAAGACAGAGACAGACAGAGGCATTTTATAGCTCAACTTTTTATAGTGTATTTTGTTATAAGTAGGCCAATGGCAAGACAGCCCAGAAGCAATGTACCCTATATTTGTATAATATATTTAGAAATAGACTCACTAAAACTGCCCAGGTACAATTGAAAAGATACCAGGCCCAGTAGAAAGCCTGTGCCAAAGGAAACTCATTGCACCTGGTTGATCCAGACAAATATCCTGATGGCCTCTCTATAAACAAAACATAAAAGATGACTCATTCTGTTGGCCCTTCTCCAAAAAAAGAGCAGCAGCCTGGAAAGAAATGCTGATAAGCAATCCCATGGGCCAAGAGAATTCGCAATATCATTCCGTTCTAAATAATTAAGGATGAGGGACTATCGGTCACCTGGGGTAGCCTTCGTCCCTAAGGGTTACTGCTTCCTGGAAATACATTCTGGAAAGCTTGCCAAGTTGATTTACCAAACCAGTGTAGCCCTGGGATCAAACAACCAAAAACAAAAGAGGATGTTTGTTATCATGTTGTGATGACTAAAAAGTAATTCCAAACCTTTATCCTGGAGTCTAGCTCTCTGAGGACAAAGCCCTCAAGATTCTGGTACTGAGAGGTTGGGCATGTTTCTCAACAATTGTCACTTCAGTACTCAGTTTTCAGGTAGGTTCAAATTTCTCTATAAATCCTTTATTCCCCCTAGTTACATACCTTTTCATCAAAGTTGAGGTAAGGGAGCAAAGGCTACAGAGGGGCGTCTATCTGAAGTTTTTTTTGTTTCCTCAAGTACTACATCAAGAAGAATGCTTGATTTCACCTATAAGAGGAATCTAATGAACAAAATAATAGAATCACAAGCCTGGAAACATGGAACAGACTGACAGCAACCAGAAGGAAGGATAAGGGCCATAAGGGTGGAAAGAAGGGGAAAGGACTGAAGTGTATGCATGAATGACCCACGGACATTGGCAACAATGAGGGGACTGACTATGGGAGTGGCAGTGGGATGGGCAGAGGAAGACAAAGGGGTAAAAATTGGGACAACTGTAATAGAACAACAATTTTAAAAACTTTTAAAACGTGAAGGATGTTTGCATCATTTTACTTGATCTTCACATTAGACATCTGGTGGGTCCGGTAAGGTGAATAATATACTTATCTTTCAGATGAGGAAACCAAGGCTTTTATTTGGTTGCGGAGTGGCTATTTGGTAGAACCTGTAGCACATTCCAAGTATGAGTTTCACCCTTTTTGCTATCCCCACTATGGTAATGCACTAAGAATGGAAAATTTTCAGCTCTTGGCTTAATTTCCTGTCCTACAGTGGATTTCCTACCACTAAAATTGCCATTTTTGCAACTTGCAATGAAAAACAATAAATAGAACTGCATGCAAACCTGAATCAGAGGTCCTAACTACGCTTGACATTCTCGGCTGTGACCCCTCTCACTTCCTTTTCCACTCCAATAAGAATCGTATAGATCAAGTGAAGCTCTCTACAAATGCTATGTACTTTCCCATTCCCAAGACTTTATTCACACCATTTACCTTAATTTAATTATGTCCCTTACTTGTGTCTCCTTTGGATCTTAATGTCATTGTTTAGAAGAGCATAATTCCCCACATCCTTGAAAATACATATCTATCAGCCCCTCAGGACATAACTTCTTTGTCCTCTGGATTTCAATAGCGTTCAAATGTATAGTATTCATCTGTCAAATGTTATTCTCTCTTGTTTGCTCACCAGTTTTCCAACTGTGTACGTATTATCTCCCCCCAAGATTGCAAGCTGCTTGAGGGATGAGGCCATCGCTTGGCCTTTCAGCACTGATGACAGCATCCAGCAACTGGCTGACTGAGAAAACACCCTGAGGGCTGAGATATGCAGTGCCCTGAACACTTTAAACCAAATGGCTTCCTACCTTGCTGTCTTTCTTTCACTATAGCCTCAACCAATCTTTTAATATCCCATGTTCCCTTTAGCTTTCTTTTTCTATTTTAACTGTTCAAACACAAAACCAGATTACATTTGTTTTTTAAGATTTTATTTATTATTTCCAGAGAGAGGGGAAGGGAAAAAGGTAGAGAGGGAGAAAAGAATCAATGTATGGTTGCTTTTCACCTGCCTCCAACTACAGACCTGACTGGAGACCTGGCTTGCAACCTGGTTATGTGTCCTGGCTGGGGAATCGAACCTGCGACTTTTGGGTTCGCAGGCCGGCGCCTTAACCACTGTGCTACCAGCCAGGGCTCAGATTACATTTTAACATTGATTGACTTAAGATTCTTGCATGACATGTATGGGAAATATTTTCTATTCACTAAGCTGATGTACTTAAGACAGACAACTTGAAGCATGTGTAAATGTTCACTGCTGCTTCATCATCCATTATATCAATATTAATCATTTATTTAACCAGTCCTCTATTGGTATTCAATTAAGATGTTTCCTTTTTTATTTTTTAGAAAGAAGCCCTGGCTTTTTTTTTTTTAATTTAAGATTTTATTTATTATTTTCAGAGAGAGGGGACGGGAGAGAGGCCTTTCACCTGCCTCCAGCTACAGACCTGGCTGGAGACCTGGCTTGCAACCTAGTTATGTGCCCTGGCTGGGGAATCAAACCAGTGACCTTTGGGTTTGCAGGCTGGTGCCTTATCCACTATGCCACCAGCCAGGATACTTTATTTTAAATGTAACTACCTAAATGTTTATGCACATCACATTCTTTTCTGATATTAAATTCCTAGGGTTGAGAAAGTCTGAAGCAATTTCATTTTCACCACCAATGTACAAAGGTGCTGATTTAAAGAGAGTGGTTGTCTCAGGTTGGCTTTAGCGGGATTGACAGTGAAGAAGGGAGAGAGGAAGAAAGGGAACCAGATAGGGAGCATTAGGTCTTAAAAAAGATATGAATAAAAACAAGATATGTGAAATACGGTGGTGCACATAGAAAGTATTCATTATATTGACCTCTTTAGCTTTTTGGTATGCTTCATCTTTTATGATAATTTAATAAACTTTTAAAAACTGTCTATCCCCTATACTCATCAGCAACCACAGCATTTTGTTTTTTCAAATTTGTGAAGTCAATAAATTAAAAATGGTATTTCATTGCTGTAGTTCACAATTCCTTGATCACACATCAGGTTGAATAGATAATACGTGATGTTGGTATGAGCTAGCTATATGTCTTCTTTTGTGAACCTGCAGCTTTTGATTAAAATGTTGTGCCCTCTGTTCTTTATCCGTGTGTGCACTATGTTTTAATTTCAGAAGCATACCTACAGAACATTTGCTCTCAAAAATACAAGGCCTGTCCAAAAAATATCAAGCCAATGTCAATATAATTAAAACAGTTTGCATGAGCGGTACTTTGGGGACAGGCCTCGTAAAACTCCTACCCTAAAGAACTATCCTCTAGTGCAATCTTTACATGTGTGGTCCTTATTTGATTTCTCCCTCCTTGTAGATGTGGCCCTCCAAGGAAAAGTTTCTCTGCTACTGAATTGGACATAAATTTCCTAGAAGCCATTAAAACAAGTAGGCCTTCAGAAAGGTTCCTGCCTTTTCTGGAACAATGAAATGGAAGGCCTGTGGAGTAAAGCTAGGCTTCTGAGGAAAGGAATTCATCTAATAGATATGGCTGTAGGTTTTTCCTGTTGCTGTGGTAAGGACAAGAGAATTGATAAGAAAAAACAAATCGTCTGTATTCGGATATAGAAAGAGACATTAACATTCATCACAATCTAGAGAATGCAGTAAAGGACACATGTAAACTCATCCATCACAGGAAGGAGAACCCGAAGAAGGTGACAGATTATAAGGACTGGGCATGCAGTCAAAATTAAGAGGATCCCAAGGGTTCCTGGCCACCATCAACTTCATTCCATTCAGCTTAAAGAAGAGGACACCTAGGACCTCTTTGTTGATATGGTAATTAAATAAACTCATACCACAAATACAGGAACACATCAAGGGCTGCAGCCCCTGACTCTATCAAAGCAATTCATAAAGGGAAGACGGACTGACTACTGAAGAATATCTAGAAATCACGGAACCCTAGGAAGCAGAAAGATAACTTGTGGAGTCCATCACTTACAGAGTCAATGGTTTCCACACTGCTGGAGCAAAGCTCCTGGAGCCACATTCTCTGTGTATTTCCATCTCTGACCGTATCCTAGATCTTAAAAATGGCCAAAGTAAGTTTTGTGTGAAACCACAAACCAGACCACACTTTTATAATAGGGACAAAGAATCTGAAGAAATAACAAAGAAACAGATTCTGCCCTTGATACTTCCAATGGTAAACCTACTGTTAAAATATGTTCAATGTGTAACATAATTAACTGTACATATTCCAGGACATTTTTTTTTGAAGGACACCCCACTCATGAACATGACATTGTAGACTACCAAACACAAATGCCATCCACCAATGCCTTGACCCCCTGCCTTGCTATAGGAAAAGGGCCAGAAAAGTTCTGAGTCCCTGGAAACAGAGTGGTCATGTGACCCAGTTCTAGCCAACGGGATGTAAGAGGAAAGTCTTTTTAGCAAGAATATACTTTTGGCAACCCCTTATGCCATTTCCCCCCTTTCTTCCTGCATGGAATACAGATGTGAGGTGTGGAGTTGGAGTTGTACTATCAGGAAAATGAAAACCACGTGCCAAGCTTGGCGAATGGGAAAAACCAGAAAGATATATGTCCTTGAAGGCGTCCACTCCAAGTTGCCTACCCCCAAACTTGTTTTGTAAGATAACTACACCCTTGTCTAAGCCTCTATTAATTGCATTCCTGATATTTGCAGTCAAACTCATTCTTACTAAGATGCAAGGGTGGACGAATAGAAATTGAGCTCTTCACTGTGGTAGGAAGAGACAGACACACATGAAAAATGCAATAAAAATGTCACAGATGCCATAAAAGAAGTAAATGATGCATTATAGGAAGAGGGCTTAGGTCAATGGTACCCAGAAAAGATATGAAGGCTTCACAGACAAGGAAACACTTGAGAGTTTAGAAATATAAAGACTTGTTTACCAGGAGCAGAAGGGAAAGATTATCCTGACTTGCTTTCTGTTCAACACTGCCACCTCTATTGTAAAACAAGTAAAGAAACCTAGGACATTGCAAATACAGCCTAATTCCCATTCTTCCAACAAACTATACCAGAACTGAATGATTACTAAAATGACATAAAACCTACCCTTGTGTTGCTTACAGTCTAATGAACATTTTCAAGGCTATCTCAATTAAGCAAATAGTCACAACTCAGTGGCTGCATAACTGTATCTTAGATATACTGCTTTGTTTGGTCTATAAAAAGTCTGATATTCCAAACTAAAAAGTACTTTTGTTCCTTATCATCTAGAAATTGCCTCTTTCCTAGAATCAAGGGAAGGACATCATGTTGTCACTTGTGATCATTAAAAATTTCAATGTAAGGCCCTGGCTGGTGGCTCAGTGGATAGGTGCCAGCCTGCGAACCCAAAGGTCATTGGTTTAATTCCCAGTCAGGGCACATAACCAGGTTGCAAGCCAGGTCTCCAGCCAGGTCTGTAGCTGGAGGCAGGTGAAAGGCAACCATACACTGATGTTTCTCTCCCTTTCTTTTTCCCTCCCTGCCCTTCTCCCTAAAAATAATAAAATAAAAATATGTTTTAAAAATCACAATATATTTTAAAAATAAAATAAAATAAATCTCAGTGTAATGACAAACCTGGCAAAGATCCTAGGAGATTAAATCAGTCTATCTTGTAACTCACAGCTTCAAACCCTCCGAAGACCATCAGGAGCCAAATACTTAAGAAAATTACCTCACCATCTATTCACTTCCTTGGAAGCTGCTCCTGAAATGTCTAGCTGTAGCTTTACCTATCAAGAAAGTCGATCTTAGGGAAGGCCCTTCCCATGTACCAATTTAGTTACTATTCGAGGAGAAAATGATCTTTGGAGAAGCATTGCACCAAATTTCATACACGCTTTATACTTTATAGGATTTTAATACCTTGTGCAGCTTATTCTAAAACAGACTTTCTCTCTGTCCTTTTTCTTGCACAGACACTGTGAATCATGAGAAAAGTATCCTGAATACCTCCCATTCAATTGAAGGATTCGTCTACCTCAGAGATATGAGAGTAAGACAAAGGACAGTTATTGATGTGGCGTGGCACAGAACCAACAGGAATGCATCTGGGTGCTCAAAAGAATCAAGCATGAATTTGTTAACTTATAAATGAGTATTTCAGAATCATCTGGGAAAACAAACCCCGAATCCTGCTAGCAACGGGCATGAATATCCATGAAAACATTCTTTGGCCTTAATTTGCCTTGTTATTCTGGTCTTTGATGGTTTTCACATTTTTAGTGCTCACTCATGCAATTCAGGCCTCCAAACAGCTTCAGGGCACTGGATTGCAATCCAGGTTACCTGAGTAAGAGTCTGCATACAGGGATATTCACAGTTACAGGTCGTTTTGGCAGACAACAAATAGCTACTGCAGCCCCTTAGAAGTCCTACGCCTTTTCAAGGTTCACCATCGGCCTGCAACACTGAGTACATGGAGACTCAGGGTGGAGAAACTAAAGGGAGTTTCTTAGTTATGACGCTGAATACTTGGATTCATCTCAGGAAATTCCATACTATATCTGTTTTGACAAGAATCACACTAACAAGTCAATGCAAAATCTGTAACTTTAGTGACAAACATGGCTACTTTGATCTTATCCCCACTCAACAGTGAGTAGCACCTATAGTAAAGCCTATGATTTACCATAATGATATTAAAGCTCCATATAACCTCTTATATATGAATTAACAAGCAGGTAATAAGCCAAAAATGCTGCAAGCTGTGTTTTGATTAATTTTACACTTTGTGTGTAGATATACTCTCTACAACAATTTAACCCCAATATTAAAGGCTTTCATTCTTTGCTATTCTTTTTTTTTAAAGATTTTATTTCATTATTTTAGAAAGAGGGGAAGGGAGAGAGGCAGAGAGGGAGAGAGACATCAATGTACGGTTGTGTTTCACCTGCCTCCAGCCACAGACCTGACTGGAGACCTGGTCTGCAACCTGGTTATGTGCCCTGGCTGGGGAATCGAACCTGAGACCTTTGGTTTCACAGGCCGGCGCCTTATCCACTATGCTACCATCCAGGGCCATTCTTAGCTATTCTATAGCCTAACTTCCTTGATGATTTCTATTAACCTCCTAATTACTGTGTACGTTCTTAAGGTGTTCAAGTTAATAATCTAACTTACTTTGGTTATCATATGAGGTAGAAACTACAAAATAAACTTATTCAATTACCTAACTTACTATTCCCTAAGGTCCTTCAACAAATAAGTTAGACAGAAGAAATAACCATTATAAGACCCTCCCAAATTCACTTATATAGCACTATATAACAAAGTATATCATGAACGAATTAATCTTTTGTTTAAAATGGCTTGAAATGCATTAGCTGTGTTTCTACATGAGTTCAAGAAGAAAAATATGCAAATATTTTTCTTTAATCATCTTATTTCTGAGATAATATGAGGTCTGTCCCAAAAGTACTGAGCCACTGTCAATATAATTAAAAGTTTGCACAGCCAATACTTTCAGGACAGACCTTGTAAAAATGTTCACCCGTCTAATTTATTAATGGTGAGTAATTTATTACAGTGAATCCATAATTAATGGATTCAAATATTTATTGAATACTTATGACAGGCACTAGACTAAGCAAAGTAGAATCTAGTATCTGGCTCAAATCAGCTGTAGATAAGTTTTTTAAAATACCTAGGCTTTGTGAAAAGTTCTTCTATTGTCAACACAACTTAGTGAGGTGGGATCATATGGTTGCTCATAGCCCCCCCAAAAATCTGCTTATAACTAAATGTCTTCCTCACCTACTCTCTTCTGTATGGAAAACAAGAGGCTGGGACATCACAAGATCCTACCTTACCAGCACTCATTAAATTAACACATGGTCTTGGTTTCTAAGAGGTTATTTAGTAAAGCAAATTGGGTTTTGTTGTTCTCAGAAATATTCCCCAAAACTTCCCATGTCTGGGTATGATAAACTCAGAATCTACAGAACTGCCCCACCCCTAACACACTCATACATATATACACACAGAAAATAACCACAAAACCTCGGTAAAATAGAAAGGGAAGTGAATCTAAGGTACTAGACAGAGAACAGAAACATACAGAGTTTCAGAGAGAATTCAAAATTCCTAGGAGAAACAGACAGGGAACTATACAAATTGGTTTTCATCACCATGTCTTTTACCCTGGGGCTAAGCGAAGCACTTGGGGTAAACAGCAACCAGCAGAGGAAGGGCCACATATAGAAAAAGAAAACTATATTTTTCTGGCCTAGAAAAGTTAAGTTGGTAAAATGCTGAAGGAAGGTGGGGACTCCCAGAAGGAAGCGAGCCAGAGAGGAAATCCCCAAACACCATTTACCCACATCTCTAACTGAACCCTGAACCACGCTGGTGTCGAACAAATGCAGAGCAAAAGAACAAATTCTGAATTAAGACTATTATCTGCTGCCCAGAAAGTGCTGGTGAGTGAAGAAAAGCAGACAGACACTGGCAGAGAGAGTACACTTACTTGGAGGATGGAGATGGTGTGCCTTTTAATCTGAGACTAGGTGCAGTCCAAGTGCTCACAGCAAAGTGAGTACATGTGAAAAACCCAGTCATTCAGGCCTGGAAAAACAGATAGAAAGAATCCAGGAAATCATGAGCATTTAAGAGAAAGCGCCAAAGAATAGATGCATAAGCCCTGATTACCCACATCTCTGACTAAACTCTGAACAATGCTTGCACAGACTAGATTCTTAGCAGGTCATCCAAAAACAACAGATCAGAACAAAGACAAGAAGCTACTGCGCAAGAAAGTCAGCTGTTCAAGCCCAGCCATAAAAACTAGCTGCTAAAACAAAGGAAATCATACTTATTGGATAAAAATATCATAGTTCAGAATCTCAACTTCACATTCATAATATCTAAGGTATATATAATCCAACAGTACCCAACAGTCAAGAAAATATAACACATTATCAGAAGAAAAGAGTCATTTCAGTCCAACTCCAAGATGAACCAGATATCAGAAGTAACACGAGAATGTTTAATTGGCTATCCTCAATGAAATGCATGGAGGCAGGTTTTCAGTTCATATCAACCTGACTTCTGGCTTCTGGTGTGGCATACAAGGGCCTTGAAGGTCATCATTCCCATTCTTACAATAAGAAAAAAGGTGAACAAACTGAAAATTAACAATTCTTCCCAGATCCACAGAACAAACTGCTGCCCCCAAAAGGACAGAAACAACAGGTGGATACAGAAAATCCAAATTACCAGAGCAGAAGCCCAGGCACAGAACCCTCCAGAACCGGTACCAGAGTAGGAAAACCTAAACTGCCATGGATTCCTGGAGGCTCAGTGTTTGAGAGTTAACGTTTGAGAGTTAAAAACTCCAGAGAAGCCCAATCTCAGGAGGACCTTCACAGTTTGGTTGAGTTTTACCTTTAGGTAAAACCTATCAGGAAGAAAAATGCCCTCACTTTCAGCAGGGGAAGGGGGAAAGTAGCCATTTCATAATATACCCAGAACATTCTTTTCTTCACAAGGCCTGTTCTCAAGGGAAATTATTTACCAGAGCCTAGCCAACCTTGGGGAAGAGAAATACCCAAATTGGCTTAAAATACCCAACTAGAGTTGGCTCCAAACCCCTCTAGCCTTTGACATGGAGTAAATACCCAGTTCCTCCTCCCTTTTAGCCTCCTTGCCTCACCTACAGGGGAAAAAAGAAAACAAAAATTAGAAGCACTTATGACAGTCATAGCCCAGGGGCACAGGCTCACTAAGACCCAATCAATTGTGGGATTATAGAACACTTCTCCACACTTTACCACCACATCAATAGCACTTCTTTATAATAACAGGGAAGCACAACGGAAAAAACTGCACATCTCTGACCTTACCTAAGAGCAAATCCCTAGAAGAACCCAAAGACAATCCGAGTCAAAAACAAAGACACCAGAGGAAATTGTATCCTCTGACATCTACAGCTATAGAAACCAATAAACACATCCTAACCTCTAGCCACACAAACATAAAACCTCACGCTAAAGGTTAATTTTGCTTAGTTTGTATCCAGCCTTCAACAACAACAAAATATGAAGGCATAATAACGCCCCCCCAGTAAAACAGTGATGAGACAGAGAAAACGTCAGAACCAGACTCAATTATGGCAAAGGTGTTAGAATAATCAATTCATGAAAACCTCAACAGAGAAACTGGAAGTCTTGGCAGAGAAATAGAAATAAAAAATACTAGAATAAGAAAATATAATGTCTGGAAAAACAAAACAAAACTAGACTGCCTCAACAGTGAAATGGACCTGAGAGAGGAATGAGTTAGTGAACTCAAAAAAAAAACCAAATCAATGGAAACTGTAAAAGGTGCAGGTTATAAAAATTGAAACCAAATGAACAGAAGCTCAGAGAACTGTTAGGTTATATTAACCAGTCATAAATAAATGTAGTTAGAATATCAGATGAAGAGAAGAGAAAAAATATTTGAAAAAAAATGATGAAAATTTCCCCAAATTAGTGAAACTCCACCGATATAAAACACAAAGCAGAATAAACCCACAGAAGCCTAGCTCAAGGACATAATAAACCACGGCAAGCTGACATAATAAACCACTGCAAGTCAAAGATAAAGATCAAACCTTGAAACCAACAAGAGAAAAAACAACACATTACAGTTAGGACAACAATGGTCTACTTCTCGTGAGAAACCAGGGAGGACAGAAAAACTGGAACAACATCTTGAAAGCCTTAGGGAAAAAAGGGAATGTCCACCCTAAGTATGTGGGCTTACAAGTTTGTAAGATTTCCATGTTTTGCTTGAAGTAGTACATCATTAACTAATGTACAAATAGTACATTCTTAACTGATTAAGTGGACAGTGGTAAGTATATTCTATTGATTATGCTATTACAGTTGTCCCAAACTCTTTTCCCTTTGCTTCCTCCACCCAAGACCTCCCTTCCCTCCCACCCTTAGTTCATGTCCATGGGTTGTACATATAAGTTCTCTGATTTTACTCTTTCCTCGATTATTTTTAACTTCTCCCTATCTTGTACCCACCAATTATGTTTCCTAATCCCAGCACCATTTCCCCATTTCAACCTCCTATCTCCCAATGATCCTCATACCTAGGATTCTGATCCTATTCTGGTTGTTTGCTTAGTTTGTTTTGTTTTTTAGGTTCTGTTGATAGTTGTCTTTTTAATGTTCATAATTTTGATCCTCTTTTTCTTAAATAAGTCCCTTTAACATTTGACATAATAAGGGCTTGGTGATGAACTCCTTTAGCTTTACCTTGTCAAGGAAACACTTTATCCACCCTTCCATTCTAAATGATAGCTTTGCTGAATAGATCAATCTTGTTTCTATGTCTGTGCATTCCATCACTTTGAATACTTCTTGCCAGTCCCTTCTTGCTTATAGTTTCTTTTGAGAAGTTAGATGATAGTCATAGGAATTCCTTTGTAGGTAACTCTCTTCTTTTCTCTTGCTGCTTTTAAGATTCTCTGTTTATCTTTAGTCTTTAGCATTTTAATTATGATGTGTCTTAATGTGGTCTGATTTGGATCTAGCTTATTTGGGACTCTCTGTGCTTCCTGGACTTGTACGTCTATTTCCTTTGCCAAATTTAGGAGTTTTCCTTCATTATTGTTTCATACAAGTTTTCCATTTCTTGCTCTTCCTCTTCTCCTTCTGGCACCCTCATGATTCAGCTGTTGGCATGCTTAAATTTGTCTCAAATTCCTAAGCCTCTCTTCATTTTTTTCAATGCTTGTTTCCTCTTTCTGTACTGGTTGACTGTTTCTTCCGTATATTCCAAATCATTGACTTGAACCCCGTTTTCCTTTTCCTTCCTTTCATCATTGGTTTCATGTGTATTTTCCTTTGTTTCACTTAGCCTAGCCTTCACTTCTTCCCTTCTGCGTTTGCCATTAAGCATATCTGTCAAGTCTTTGAGCATCTTTATCACCAGCGCTTTAAACAGTTTATCTGTTAGGGTGGCTATTTCTTCGTTGCTTAGTTCACTCACTGGGACCTTGATCTGTTGCCTCTTTTGAGCCATACTTCTCTGTCTCCTCAACTTCACAGGCTCCTGTGTTTGCCTCTGTGTCTTAGAGCTATTTGGTGCACCTGTTACTTTGTAAGGGGCAGAACCTTAGGTATTTGTCAGTGTAGGTGACCTGTTTCATCATATTGTGGCATTGTATGCGGGGAAGGGATCTGAGAGGGACCAATGCTGCTTGCTCGGCACTTGCCCCTTTATAAGGCAATTCTCACTTTCGGTATATGACTGGTATCTCTCTAGCTGTTGCCCTGTCCATGGTTCCCAGAGTGGGTGGGTATGTAGACACTCTAGGACTGTGGAGGCCTCTAAACAGGCTCTGCTGAGAGACCAGCAATTTCTTCTTCCACCCCAACTCCCACTGGTTTTCACACTCAGAAACAATGTGGCTTTACCCACTCCATCCCCCCGCTCCAAGCTGGAACCTTGAGGTGCTTGGTGTGACTGCACTTTCTGCTGCTCAGTCACAATCGCCCTCTCTGTCCTGGTCCACCCCTCCTACCTGTCTAGATGAGTATTTCTTCTTTCTAGCTTTTGCTTGTTAGACTTCCGTGTAGCTCAATATTCTGGAATTTCGGGTTGTCTCTAGTTTTGAGGGAGATATACCTATGTTTTGGTTGTGGAAGGAGGTGCAGTCTACTTATGCCTCCATCTTGGATTCTCTCCCTCAGTTTTGGTTCTATATTGTTCTCTCTAGCGCAGCCACCATAAAAATAGTAAAAAGAAAGCATAGGTAAAAGGATAGAAAAAATCAAATAGAATTATGAAAAGAAATTCAAATACGCTAAAAACAATCCTTGAAAAAGGAACAGAAGATGTACATAAAATTAAAAATAAAATATTGGGCCTAAGCCCAGTCATGTCAGTAAATATATTAATGATTATTGAACTAAACACTCATATTAAGAAGCAGAGATTGTTAGAAAGTAAAAATAAAACACACACACACAAGTATACACTGTTTAAAAGACTCATTTTTTAAATAGAAATACACAACTTGGTTATATGTAAACATGAAAAATATATAACTTAAAAAGAATAAGCAAAAGGCTTATTTATATCACAAGACAATTTTCAAAACCATATACATTCTCAGAGATTAAAAAAACAGGGCTCTTTATGATAAAAGGGTCAATTCAACAAGAAGGCATTATCCCACGTGTGTAATAGAGTTTCAAAATATATGCAACAAGAATTAAAACAACTGAAGGAAGAAAGAATTCCCCAATCACAGCTGGCAACGTTTCAATGCTCTTGCCTCAGCAATGGACTGAACCAGGATAAAAATCTGCAAAGACAGAAGATCTGAACTACACCGTCATCTACTTTACCCAATAGAACAATATGCCCAATAATGGCAGAACATACACTCCTTTCAGGTTTACACGATACATTTGGCAGGGAAGACCATCTTCTACATTATAAAACAAGTCTCAATCATTTTTTAAGAAAAACTGAAATCATAAAAGTATGTTCTCTGATCACAATAGAAGTAAATTACCCCAACCAGGGCACATAACCAGGTTGCAAGCCAGGCCTCCAGCCAGGTCTGTGGCTGGAGGCAGCTGAAAGGCAACCATACTTCGATGTTTCTCAGTTTCCCTCCCTCTCTGCCTCTCTCCCTTCCTCTCTCTCTCTGGAAATAATAAATAAAATCTTAAACAAAAAAAAAAGAAGAAGAAGAAGAAGTAAATTAGAATACAGTCTCAGGGCACACAGGGCCACCCTCAAGTTTGTGATTCACAGAAGGACCCAACACTAGTTATTCTCATGGCTGAGATTCATTTATCATAGCAAAGGGTACAGAGTAAAGGCAGCAGGAAAAAGATATGCATTTGGTAGAGTTCAGACAGGTCAGATGCAGGCTTATACATGCTTTCTGTCTAATAACAAAATACAGGGATATGTACAAAAATCTCTCTGCCCAGGCTAGAGCCAAAAGAACATTTGTATTTCAGTGGTCATGGTTCCAGGTCTGGTTATGTAGGCATATCCTGCTATGCAACCAGCTACAGTAACTAAAAGCTCAGGACCCCAACAATGAAACCAAGTACACATCATCAATCTGGATGTTTGTAGAAGGCAATGCTGACAAACACACAGAGCATGGTCTACTGCTCCCAGTCTACAAAACAAAACAAACCATTAATGTAAAAACATTCAAAGGGCTAGATTCCAAGGGGTTGACCAAGAGTCCATCATGTTTCCAGGTTCCCTTAGAGACATGAAGGAGTTAGCAACAAGACCTGCTATGTTAACATTCTGCCCACTACTGCCAATATGGAAACCAGGGCAACCATACATATTTGGAAAATAAACAGTAAAACTCTAAATATTAACCACTGGATCAAAACATAAACGACAAGAGAAATCAGACAGTATTTTGAATTAAATGGTAACAGAAATACATTGAAAGATGTGAAATGTAGTTCAAGTCATGCTTAGAGGAAATTTTATACCCTTAAATATCTAAATTTTAAAAGTTCATAATGTAAAATAACCCCTGTAAAATTGTTTTCCAAAATATATAAGTAGAAATTGCCTTCCATGTTCTCTTCAATATTGCCCAGAATTGGAATGTTTCATAGATGCTTGTATGATGAAACATCAGTTTGCCTTGGAAACCAAAATACCAGACTGAAGACACCACAGAATCTATGAGCAGGAGACAACCAACTCCTGAGTAGGAATGCCCCACTCAAAGTACATCATTCTGAGTGGGCCCAAATACCGTGATTGTGCTTTACTTCCTCCCACATTTAGGGGTGTGTGCATAGTGGGAAGCTTCAGAATTTGTGTTGCCTTTCTACTTGTAGAAATAAGATTTTCCAATGAACAGGTCTTGAGGTTTTCCTTGGCCCTGCAATGTAAATCAAAAAGGCTAATTCCAATAGAAAGCACTGACTTCTGTCCACCTGCAAACCGGGGGCCCCAATCTACCCAGAGACAAGTAGAAAGTTCAAAGAGCATTTCCGCAATACATAGAGCAGCTGTTTGTCCAGGGAAAGCCCCACCGTGTCCCACAGCCAAACATCCCCAAAGCAGCAACACAGTGCCCAACAAGGGCCACAGTATTTTTATTACAGCTGTTAGGTTGGCTTACCACACTTTCATAGCTTTCAGCTGGTAAGGAGACAACGCGCTCAAATGGATTTAGACAAAATAGACCGCAAAAGCAAAAATCAGCAAAGTGTGTCAGCGCAACAAGTCCCTATCCCACGTGATGCCATCAAATAGAAGGGACCAGAGAACAGATGGTCCGAGGGATGTGGTACACTGCTGTTGAAGAACCACCTCTAAAACGAAACCTAAGCAGTTTTGTAGACTTGCAGACACCTCCAGTTGTACCCCATCGGATACAAGGTGGAAAGTCCAGCACTCAATTGAAACGAGGAGATGGGCGAGAAACGGCCATAGGGCAGTTTCCTACCAGGTATAAGAAGCTTCCTCATGGCAGCGCCTCACCAGGTTGCTTAACTCCCCTTGCTCTAAGACAGAGGTCAGCAACCTGTTAGGAACCAGGCAGTGAGCAAAACCTCCTTGAGCTCTGCCTCCTGGTGTCCTGTTGTCACCCGCCTCCCCAATCCACAGCAGGTGAACAAAGCAAGCGAAGCAGCTCACCTGAGCTCTGAGCTCTGCCTCCTTTGCATCCCCCACCCCGGGTGGCCTGAATGAAGATGAGCAAGGCTGCCGGGGTGCTACCTAGAGAGGCTTTTCCACAACCCGCTGAACTTACTTGCTTCTCCGTAAACCAGAATTACTGGACTGATACTCAACGCCAAGGTTTCTGAAGCACTTAGTAAGAGGTGACACGGAGTATTTCAGCGGGGCCCTGAATTAATTAAAAGACAGTGGTGATGGAGTAGGGCTAAGTGTAAAGTTTTAGAGTATCCTTTGCCGTCTACCCATACAGGCTAACGGAATTAATCACTCCAAGTTCAGGCACCCTTGAAGCAGGGTGGTAAGGATGTGTGGCGTACAATGAAGGAAGCACTGTACCAGCGACATAACTTCCCTACGACCACTCACCTTTGGTCTTGCTGAAGGGTCTGATAATAATCCCTAGACTTGATGCTGCTGCTTCTGGTCAAATAGAGTAAGGTCAGGTCAAAGGCTATGGTTCTAAAGCAACCAGTGCACTATAACCAGAAACATCTACCCGGAGCGCGATAGAACCTGAGGCTGTAAACAAACCCATATCAGAGCTGTTTGAGATTGCTTGCCTTAGTCCTGGCTGGCCAGGGAACTTGCAGCAAACAGAGTTTGAACTCTGTTTTTTCAACTACTGATAAAGACAGACAAGGAATGATTAATACAGCAATAAAGATTTACCTATGAAAAATGGGAACTGGAAGTACATTAACTTTGAGACATCCTAATAGCACCCCTCAATACTACATAAGAAGTGATAGCAAATATTTTTTAATTTACTTTTTAACGATTTTATTTATTTCCAGAGAGAGGCAGAGAGGGAGAGAAGCATCAATGTATGGTTGCCTTTCACCTGCCTCCAGCTACAGACCTGGCCGGGGACCTGGCTGGAGACCTGACTTGCAACCTGGTTATATGCCCTCACTGGGAATCAAACCTGTGATCTTTGGGATCACCGGCCAGCACCCCATCTGCTGTGCCACCAGCCAGGGCTCAAATATTTTTTAACTAAAAAGAATGAAATACTAGGTATAAATTTCTCTTTAATATGACTAAATGTAGGAAAGGAATGCTTAAGGTTTCTTTGCCAGAGTTATACAAAGACAACATCTGGCGTAAGGCACAATGTGTGATAATGGAAAAAAGAGAACCACATACCACTGTAGTAATGTAACAGGAAAAAACACACCACTATCAGTTCAAGCCCAGTAACTACAGCACAAAAAGGGGAAGCCATGGAGAGGCTCAAGAAATAGGTAAGAGTTAACTGCATAGTATCACTGGGCAGGCCCTCTGCGAGGACTGGAAGTAACAGAAAAAAAATAACTCACAAAACAAGAACATGGGGTGGGGTGCCACAAAAACCTTGAGATGTGAAACTGCAATGAAAATTCAAGATGATATAAATTGTCTTCGCTAATTAAGGGCTGCAGATAGACACAGGGATGAGCTAACCCTACGCTGTAATATAAACTCTTGAAGTAATTTACTAAAGTTTGACAGTTATTGGAGCCAATGAAATGTTGTATGAAAAACTTTAATCCCAAAATGTGTATTTTAGATACAATTTAGAATGAGACGTGTTATAAATAATAATCAGAATATATTCTCTCATACGTCATGTTTGGGGAAAGGAATGAGAAAAGGTCCTCTCTCCCCTACCATCCCTGCTTGCATCAGTAAGCAGTAGCAGAAAGTCAGCTGACACAGAGAAGCCCTGAAAGATAAAAAACTCCCTTGGAGGGGGTGATACAGACTACTGTAAACCTCTTAATTTAGGGGCCTTAAACTTCAGGACGAGAACGGTGAGTTCTCCAACAAAGTGGCTAAGGGAACCCCTTATGGTCACATTTATACTGATACTTGGACTGCTTTTTACCCCAAGGTCTTCACTCTGATTATGGACATCCCCCACCCTTTAACAATCTGAGACACAAAGCAGCAGCAGCAGATATATACATACATATACATATACATATACATATATATATATACACACACACACACACACACACACACACACATAAGAGGTCTGTCCTGAAAGTATTGAGCCAATGTCAATATAATTAAAACAATTTGTGCAGCCATTACTTTCAGGGAAGACTCTCTGACCCTCTCTCTCTCTCTCTCTCTCTCTCTATATATATATATATATAGATAGATAGATAGATAGATAGATTTATATATAGAGAGGTTCCCTTAGAGACATGAAGGAGATATATATATACACACACACACACACACACACACACACACACATATATGTGCAGAGAGGGATGTTTTGTTTAAGGCATTTTAGTTTAAGGTGGATAGTCATTTATAGAACCTTGGATCTTCAAAGAAAAATTATGACTGGATAGAGCTATGGAAATTGTCAGTGTGCACAATGAAACTGAAGTCATGGAAACAGATGGCATTATCCAGGGAAAAAGCAGAAGTTAAGGAAGGTGTTTTAAGGAGTGAATGAGTGAAAAGCTCAGTGAGATGGAAGTAGGTAAATGACGTCTTCTTCTTAGAGTTCAAGTGATACCAATTATTCTTTGAGGGAATCCAAAGGAAAAAGCATCCAGTAAAACCCATCTTTAGCCTTGGCTGGTGGCACAGGGGACAGGGTGCTGGCCTGTGAACCCAAAGGTCGCTGGTTTGATTCCCCAGCCAGGGCACATAACCAGGTTGCAAGCCAGGTTAGAAGCCAAGTCTGTAGCTGGAGGTAGATGAAAGGCAACTGTACACGGATGTTTCTCCCCCCCGCTCTGCCTCTCTCCCTTCCTCTCTCTAAAAATAATTTAAAAATCTTTAAAAAAAAACAAGCAAAAAAAACATCTTTTCTTCACCAGAAGACTAGATCTATGATTCAAATACTTCCGTTCATCATCATCCGTTTTAATAGAAGAGTACAGTGAATAATCTAATTCAATGACATTTGAATGCATAATCTCATCAATTCAACAAATATTTCTGAGCACCTACCATATGCCTGCCACTGTGTTAAGCACAGAAATAAATTACCCTTTCTAACTAATTTACATGGTATCCTCTCATTCATTCATTCAACATTCATTAAGCACTTAATGGTTGCTAGACCATTTGTGATGCTTGAAATGCATACACAGTAAGTGTTCAGTATACACCTTATCTTCTTAAACACAGAATTTCACTGTATATTTACTGTGTAAAATGGAGAATGGGGAGAAGCAGCCCAAAAGCAGGCTTCATGCAATGGGGCTCCTGAAAAAAGGCCCCAAGGTTTAGTGTTAGAAAGACCTAGATTAGAATTCCAGCTCTACCACATACCCCAAAGTGACCTGGGGCACTTAACCTCTCTGAAGCATCCACCCTCTGAAGTGGGGTTAAATGTCACATACCACACACAGTAATAAAAAAAAATAAAAAAATAAAAAAAGATCTGGTACAATTTAGAAAGGTTATTGTCATTGTTGATGTATTTATTACTATTAAGGAAGATAGTCCATGTGTTGTAGTTTATTGTTTTTTAAAGGTTTTATTTATTCACTTTTAGAGAGAGGGGAAGGCAGGGAGAACGAGAGGGAGAGAAACACTGATGTGAGACAGAAACATCAAATGACTGTCTCTCGCAAGCAAGCAATGCCCAACCCACTGAGCCACACCAGTCAGGGCATGTATTGTCATTTCTTGATAAAAGAAGAAAAAATAATCTGGGCAATCTTCTGAATAAGGAACTCTAAGTATCCTCCTGTGAAGGACGAGGCTGCCAAGAGTGGGTTTGGATTTCAAAGGAAAAACAAAACCACATTCTCCATAGGATTTTCCACAGTCCCCTTCCTGGTCTTCTGAGGGCCCTGCTATCCTCTTCCTGTTACCAGGCCTGATGAAGTAAACTAAAGTCTATCCACTCTAGTGACAAGGAGTCCAGGAATATTCAGCATCCTGATTCCTGGTGCTGGGAACCAGGCAGAGGCCAAGTAGACACAATATAGATGCTCTGGCTCCTGGCTACTGAGGCTGAGAATCTGGCAGAGAGCCTGCCCCAATTGAACCTTTAAAAACTACAATGCAAATGGGAACACAAACAGAAAAAGTAGAGGCCAACTCAAAGGTTAGGCATATACAACCTTGGAGAAAGTGGTTAGGTCTACAGAAGTGGATGAGGCTTTCTAGAGGCACTATGAAGGGTAGTGCCTGCAAATTGAGAGGTTTTCAGTATCTGTGGATGAGTGGATTTGGGTTAAGGTCTGGCAATGAGTGATGGAAGAAACCAGTAAAAAAAACTTGATTCCCTGAACTTATGACAATAGCAGTGGGAATGGGCTACCCAAAACTTTGCAAAGGTCAATACTATAAACTGGGTGAATATACATAGCTTAGAGAAAGAAATGTAAAGGGTAATAATAAATATTAATGTCTACACGTTCATTTAAAAGACATTAAAATTCAAAGAGCATAATGATTTTCACAATATAATTTGTTATTACAACAAAGACAGTTGTACTTTCAGACTGTTTATGGGCCTAAAGATTTTTTTATGTAATCATATTTTCATGATAAATCCTAGGTAAAAAATGAGACACTGAACTTATGATAAAATGACATAGGAAAGTAAATATATCCTTGCCAAAATCATTATTCTGGTCCCATGAGTAATACTAACACAGAGAAAAATAACTAGGAATATATTCTATTAACTTTCTTTTTTGCAGTGACAGCAAAATTTAAAACTAGTCATGTGTTTCTAACTTTGTCAGCTTTCTCCCTGAAGCAAAGATGTCAGAGAGGATTACTGTGGCAAGTTAGTCATATGGATTTCTTTTTTTTTACACAATTGGAATGTACAGCATCAGAAACCAACCCACAAAAAAAAAAAAATAGAAAAGAAAAAAGAGGCACACTGGGGACAGACTGGAACAGACACACAAAACATACAGTGCTTTAAAGAACACTGTCCCTCAAATGGAGAAGTTTGGTTACCTAGCACTCCAGAAAATAACACAGATTTAAAAGAAAAGGGGGACAGAGGGGAGCAAAAAGGGGATGGATGTAATACAACAACAATAAAATTTAAAAAAATAAAAAATAAAAAAATAAAAGAAGGGGGAAGAATAGAACACAAGGAACATGGTCCAGGTCAGAAATATAAAATACAATAGATTTTCCTAAAGAAATACTAGGTCCTAAATTCTGACACGCTGCAAAATGTACCTAAGAAGTTCAAATCTTTATTCAAATTCTGGCCCAGGTAATTGCCAACCCTTTCAAGAAAATAATTTAAAAATTCACCAACACCCAAAACCAATACAAAATAAAATTGAAAGTAAACTGTAAAAAAAAAGTTTGTTGTCAAGAATGTTGTGATTCGAAGCTACCCTAGGGTGACCACTTTGTAAGGTATGTAAATGTCTAACCACTTATGTTATACACTTAAAACTAATATTGTACATTAACTGTAATTAAAAAATCAATTAAAAAATATGAAAGTTCTTTATCAGTTACATAAATGAGTTTAAAGCCCTGGCTGATGGCTCAGTGGATAAGGTGCCGGCCTGCGTACCCAAAGGTCACTGGTTCAATTCCCAGTCAGGGCACATAACCAGGTGCCAAGTCTGTAGCTGGAGGCAAGTGAAAGGCAACCATACGTTGATGTTTCTCTACCTTTGTTCCTCCCTCCCTGCCCTTCTCTCTAAAAATAATGAATAGAATCTCTAAAAAAGAAGAAGAAAAGTATATAGCAGTTACTACTACTCAGTAATGGAGAAAGTAAAGCAATCATTGAGCTTTTTAAGAGCTCTTATTATCCCTGCCTTGTGGCACTTTGACTCTCACTTTATTGTACTTAATACATTCTTGAGAAGTATTTATGTTTCTACTTTAAAAAGGGTAAAAGCTAGTACACATGCCATTTACACAGCAAAGGTGTTCAATAAATGCTGAGTGAAATAAAGCTTGACATGTATTGTATAAAGCCACTTCCTTAGGAGACTGTAAAAGTCAGCTTGCACTGACAATATTATTTCTACGGTCCCCAAGGTTTTCAGGATAACCAAAGAAATCACTTTGCTATTGTAGGAAAGGTGTTGTAATAGCAAGAGGTTGTCCTGTAAGCACTGTTAAGAGGAAAAGAAAAAAAACCACTAAACCAAACACTGCACTCATTTCCTGCCAAAAGTTCTAAAAGAAAGCTTTATATTTTGTCTATTACTCCTATACATATCTAGGTGAGCACACACATGTACTGGTTTGTCTCTCTTTAATTTTGCCTTCTCTAAAAATTACCTGTAGAGAATAGAGTTGACAAAACCTTATGGACAACTAAAGATGCAACGTGAGAAATTTTACAGGACTATATTGCTAATATTTTATTCAAATACTATCTGCAAGTTATGATGATGACAATACCCATTTAAAATATGAAATAACTTGTTTCCTCCTAGCTCCCAATTCTGGAAGGTGATACCTGACAGACCATTAAAGGACTATTTCCCATATTTTTCTTCTTACAGGAGAAAACTCATACAGTAAATTAGCTGAAAGCAGCCAAAGCATTTTAAACAGTTGAAAATGGAATGAACTAATGCCTTATTATTACTCCCAAGTATTGTCTATGGAAGGGCAACATTGGCATCACATGGGCGCTTGTTAGAAAGGTAGAATCTCAGACTCCACCCCAGACCTCCTAAATCAGGATCCCCAGGGAAGCCTGTGCACACCAATGTTTGAGTATCAAACTAACAGATTTATTCCACAAATGTAATGTTTGGAAGTATACATATATGGATGATCCCATTTATATCAAGTTCAAAACAGGCAAAAACAACACATTTAGGGACAGTTAGGTGGCAAAGTCTCATGAAAAGCAGTGGGGGACTTTGGGTTTCCAATCTGGCATGGAAGAAGCTTAGAAGTCGTACCTCACACCGAACAAGTAAATAGCTGACGCAATGATAAAACAACTCATCCTGAATCCAACGGGGAAGTCAAGTCATGGGGCAAACCCTGCCCCCCAAACTGGAGACAGGCATGCAAATGCAGAGAATCACAACTTGACCAAGCAGAACCCCATGAGCAGAAACCTCGGACAGAACCAGTGCCAAGGCAGGAAACCTTGAACTGTAATTGATTCATTGCTGAGGCACAGTCAAGACAAGTCAGACGTAAACTGTTTAGCTGGACCCAGTCATAGCAGGCCTACACTTGTGAGATTTACCTTCAGGAGGTGGACCTACTTTTCACATTAAATATTAAAGAAAAACCCTTAATGGGTTTATATTAGGGGGAGGGACACTAAATAGATGTTGGTGAGAACAGCTCCCTAAAATAGTCTAGCGCGCACTCCAGATTAAGAATCATTATCTCAAATACCTGTCGCATGTTTTTCTGGTCATAATATCCCACCAAACCGGGTGTGTAATTAAATCACCCTTTGCACCTAACAGACACCAAAAACATACATAAGGCTCCCAGTCACCAAATTCAACTGTGTTCTCTTAGCCCTTCCATATTTTATATGATTACTTGATACAATAAGGTTTTAAACACACTCCTCTCTTAACTCTGATAACTTTTTGGTCTTTTGGTCTCCTCTCCCTTTCTCCCTGCCAAATTGCCCGAATGCCATTTGATCAGTGACACTGTGTGATCCGAGGGTGAGGAGCTATCATTTGGAAACTTGTTAGAAAAGAAAATTCTCAGGCTTCATCCCATATAACAGAAATTCTGGAGGGCGAAGCCCAGAAGTCTGATGTCTGAAAACCACCATGCCAGGCCACTTGTTGAAGATACGTGGGTGAAATCTAAAAATTTAGGACTGGAGCTTGAACAGGGTAGAAAATGTCAATACAGCCACATTTTGAAGTTAATTGCTATTGAAGTTGTTTCTTATAAGAAACACAGCAAATAAAAATAGCTACTAGTTTTAGGTACTATGGTACCATACTTCGATATTACGATGAGCTGTTAATATACCTTAACTCAGTTATCAGGTATTAGTGTTATAATTACCATTTTACAGATGAGCAAACTGACACTTAGAGAAAGCAGTCTAATATGTTGCCCACAAATTCCATGCCCTTGACCACCATATTATTGTCCTCGCATAAAGTGGGAAAGTCTTGGAACCCTAAGAAGACTCGGTGAAAATGACTGAGGTTGACTGGTCAAAAAATCAAAGGAAAACCCAGAAATCAGGAGAGGAATCTAGGTGAGGACTGTTTTAAGAAGGAAGCTATAATCACAGTGGTTTGCATTTTGTTTCTTCAGTGAGTCTAAAGACCACAGAGCATGTAGAACTTTAATAAAAAGAGGAACATGAGGGGAAAATGTTATACTTAGGTAGAGAAGGGATAAACTAAGTGAGGGGTAAGTAAAAGAAGTTACTAACAGCCAGGATATGTTCTCTGTTTTGCAGGCCCAGAAACCTGTTCACTTCATGCTTGGGTTAGGGGAAATTGTACCTTTAAATACACTTCAGATCTGAAAGTAAATGTTTATAAAACAGAATTCACAATCAAGGGAAAAGGGTGGAGGAGGAGGCAGTTCAATTTTTTGTTGTAGTAAGTTAAACAAGTATAAAATCAACATCCATGATTGGGAACACATATATTATTTTTCATAAAGATCCTAAGTTTGAAAATGAAAGCCATGGAGCCTGATCAAATACTGCAGTATTTACGTTTTATATGCCTAGTATTATTCTTAAAGGTTCTAAAGTGAGTCTGCCCAAAAACTTGGCAGCACCTACACATATATATCCAATGATCCACTCTTGATTGAAACGATCAACAGCACTCGAATCAACTTCTCACTTACCCTGACTTCAGCACCTCCACATCCTTCAAAGTTTGGCTTTATTTATATTATAGTATGGCTAGCACAAGGATTCAGTTAGCTCTAAGTTGTGTCCCTCCACCTCTTCACCCTTTCGTTCAATTATGTCCTCTTACATACCATTAGTTTCGCATTTCTCCTGCAGGGACACTTAAAGAAGACATAAACAGCCCAATTACAAAACCAATGGCTGCAGCCAGAGTCTGAACACACACATTTCCAATCATATCCATCTCAAGGCTGTTCCAACTACTGATCAACATGAGCAAGAGGAGGAAGAAAAAACCTGAAGCAAGAAGGTTGTTCCCTTCCTTCCACTTTCCCCATGCCAGCCTCCGTGGTTCCCTGTCCCCCAGGACCTCGCACAACCCCCACTCCACCAATCCGCCCCCGCCGTCACTCGCCACCGCTCAGAAAACAGTCATCGCCTTTGTTAAAATGTCCATGAGCACAATGGACCAGAAGATGGGACACATTCCCTGGGGCTGGGTGAAGGAAAGTCACACGAACACCCCGCCCTCCTTGGCAATAGCTTGGGGCGACAACCCATGCCCCCCAAATCCTCTTCCCGGAGACAAGGAACGTTCCTGGCAACTCTGCACTCTGTGACGGCACCGCGGGGGAAGGGCTGGCCCGGGACTCCGCTCAGGGGCACCAAGCAGGGGTACTGAACTTGAAGCGAGACACCCTCCATTGGCACTTGGCATCGCTACCCCGCCAAGCCTCAGTACGGACTTTCAGCCTCCGGAGCCCTTTCCTTCCATTTTTCTTCTCACACTTACCCTCGCCCGCTCCCGCAACCACGCAGTCCGCTTCCCACGCGGCTGGACACTGTCAGGCTGCGCGGCCAATCCCTCTGCCTCTGGTCGGGCCGTTTTCTCCTCACGCGACTCAAGGTTCCCGGGACAGCCTCCCGCGCACACCCAACGCCCTCTCGTGACGCTCGGCCCCAACCTTGTTCCTCGGCTCTGAACCCCGCGCGGCCACCTCACCGCGCGCCCCGCACCTCTACTCCAAGCTCAGCGTATCACAAGCCGCGCCTGCGCGCTCCCAGTGCCACCAAGCCCAGTCGGAGCCAAGAGCCGGGAGCCGGGAGCCCTCGGGTAGGGCGGTGGGACGGGCGGGGCGGGGCTTGGGCGGAGTTAGGAGAGGGGCGGGGCCAGGCCGGCTGGGAAAGGGAGGGGCCGGCCCTCCGCAGCCTCTCTCCGGAAGACTAAGGGGTCAGGGCACTAGGCTAGGGCATTCTCCACTTGGGGTCTATTTATAACACTGGAAGGGAAGTCATCGAGGTCCCTCGATGCACTTCCACACTCACCGTCGAGAAAGCCCTCCGAGCTAACCAACTCCCGGGGCACTATACCTTTCCCTGGAGCCTTGAACTCGTTTGCATGCCTACCTCCCAGACCTGATCCACTCCAGGGCATTTCTCCACATTGCGCAAGGTCCTCAGCCCTCCAAACGGGAGGGACACACAGATTTTACAAACCACCTGGACAGGGCACCCTAGTTAACATGTTTCTTTGCTGTGTGCAAGCCCAGACTATGGTTGGTGACCCTGCAACCATAGCCCACAGTTACAACTCAGCTTTTACCCGGAGAACAAACTCTATTGCTGCTGTGTCTGGACTTTGGGTGACAACAATCTGCTTTTTTTCTTTAAAAGAGGCTTGAGGAACCATCCGATAATCTTGGGAAGAAGAACATGGGTTGTCAAATAACATCCATCTCTTACCCTACTTTTTAGGTAGCCACTTTACAATCGGAACCTTCGAAAAGCCCCTCTGAGAAAGAGAATACCCCTTCTGTGTTGTGTGGATTTTGCCTTAATGGCTTCAGGTTTTCCGGCATTTAGCATTTTAAGAAACCTAACTTGATTATTATTCCATCTGCATGCGTGCTTAGTTTTAAGTTCTATGCTTTTCTGTTTAGAATCTGGTCAGCTGTGAGAATGTCACATACCTCCAGATCAGCTATTAAAAGAAATGCACCTGAGTGAATCCTAAGTGAATTGGCCTGTGGGCCTGAAGTGACTTATTCCAAATTATTTTTCCCTTCCTCTTTTTACTTTATTTATGATGGAATTGAGAAACATTTGGCTTATTAAGAATAAAGGAGTTGCCACAGGGCCACACCAATAGTTATTCCAAGCAAGTATTTTGACTATGACAGGGGCAATTTTTTTGCGGGCGAGAACTTGGTAATTACCCTTAAATATCTGATTATCTTGAAATTCTTCATCAAACCCCTGTGGTCCTTCCATTTGTTTGTTTTATGAACCAGACTTTCTTGAGGATAGATTACAAGAGGGTATATGTATTGATAAATGTAGACACAGACTCTAGAGGATGATGAATAAATCGGTAAGTGCCAATAAGTAGGGCCTTGTCCTATTCATTTCACTAATAAAATGTTTTCCCATATAGAAGGTGCAAAAAAAAACTGGGTTAATAAAGGAAATGTTTGCATTCTTAATAGATGTGCATATACATGTTTGTTAACTTTCATAGATTACTGAGTTTATTTTCTAATTTTATGTCTGAGTTTGTCAGGATAAATTGTTTGAAGTGATCAAAAGTAAAATGAAGTGGCTTAGGCAAGAAGAGAAAGTTATTGTGTAACCCAAGTTGCAAAAGGCCAAGTCTATGGTTGGCCATAGAAATAAACTGAACCAGTAACGGGAATGCTTCAAATTCCAGGTTATGCTTTCACCCCAGACTTTCCCAACAGGGTCATTCTTTCAGAACCTCTGAAAGTCATGTTCTATAGGCTTGGAACCATGGCCTCTGACAAATTATGAGCTCATGCTACCAAGTTGTTATCAGACAGAATGTGCTTCTCATCCCTCAATTCCAATTTCTATACCGTTATATAAAGAGCACAACTGGGTGAGACTGGGTAACAAGCATTCTTGGAAGAAAAAGTGCAAGTGTGACATAAAAGTGATAATGTCAATGGAACCACATGGTGGAGGGAAATGAAGAGAAAAGTCCTCAATGAAAACCAAGTGTAGGGGGAGATGCTTTTCTAGAAGAGGAAAGGTGCTGGGCTCAACAAAGTTCACCATGGAACATCTGTATTTAAGGAATATAGCCTTGCACCCCCCTTTTAACCAGTCTCTTTTTTTTTTAACATTTTATTGTTGTTCTATTACATTTATCCCCCTTTTCCCCCACTGCTCTCCCCTGTCCCACCCTCCCCATCCCCCCTCCCACAGTCAATCCCACATGTCGTGCATGTCCATGGGTCATTTATACTAGTTCCTTGACTAAATTCTTCCCCTTCTTTGCCTCTTTCTCCCCCTTCCCTCCCCCTCTGCACACTGTCAGACTGTTCCTTGTTTCCATGCCTCTGGTTCTATTTTGCTTGTTTATTTTGTTCATTAGTCTCCTGTATTGAGATCATTATGGTATTTGTCTTCCACTGAATGGCTTATTTCACTAAGCATAATACTCTCCAGTTCCATCCATGGTGTTGCAAAAGGTAGGAGCTTCTTCTTTCTTTCTGCTGTGGAGTATTCCATTATGTAAATGTACCAAAGTTTTTTGATCCATTCATCCACTGATGGGCACTTAGGCTGTTTCCAGCACTTGGCGATTGAAAATAGTGCTGCTATGAACATAGGGGTGCATAGGTTCTTCTGAACTCGTGTTTCAGGGTTCTTCAAATGTAACCCTAGCAGTGAAATCACTGGGTCAAAAGGCAGTTCCATTTTTAGTTTTTTTAGGAAATTCCGTACTGTTTTCCATAGTGGCTGCACCAGTCTGCATTCCCACTGACAATGCACCAGGGTTCCCTTTTCTCCGCATCCTACCCAGCACTTGTTTGTTGATTTGTTAATGATGGCCATTCTGACAGGTGTGAGGTGGTATCTCATTATTAACCAGTCTTCTTAATACTATCTTTATAGTGGTTTTCTGTGGCTGCTGTAAAAAAAAAAAAAATACCACAAACTTAATGGCGTAATAGAACACGAGTTTAATACAGCTCTAGAGGTCGGAAGTCTGAAAAGTCATATTGGGCTAAATTCAAGGTGTTAGCAGACTTGAATTTCTTTATGGAGACTTTGAGGGAGAATCTTTTCCTTGGCTGTTCCACATTCTAGAGGCCACTCACTTTCCGTGGTTCATTGTCCCCTTCGATCTTCAAAGCCAATAATTAAATTAACTTGGACACATTGACAACTCTGCCTACCTCTTCCACATTCAAGGACCCTTGGGATTACATTGGGCCCATTCAGATAATCCCAAATAATCTCCCTATTTTAAGGTCAGCTAATTAGCAACCTTAATTCCATCCATAACTTTAATTCCCATTTGCCATGTAACATAATACTTCCATAGGGTCTGGGTATTAGCACATGGACATAGGGGTAAGGGGGGTACGCCCTTCTGCCACCATCTTTATTTTCATAAAAACAACAGTGTAACTCACTGGGTCCCAAATTGGAGCACTTGTAGAAGAAATACTGACGTCTGAATACCACCCTTATATATTATTTAATTGGCCTGGAGTCCACTGGCCCGCAAAACACACACGCACACATGATTAGATCAGGATGGAGCCATGCTGGACCAATCAGAGAATCTCCCTGGTGATGTAATAAAATAAGAAGGGGGAATTAGTAACACTGGGTGGCTGGAGCTATAACATATCAATTTAGGAGCTTAAGGTATCAGGAGAAGTAAAAACAAGTCTGGTGGGGATGGAGGAGACAGAGAAGAGGCAGACAGACTGGAGCTGAGCCTAGAGACTCAATGGTTAGCTGCCTTCTGGTTAAGTAGCATTCTTACCCTAGGCTTCTATGAGGAACCACTGCATTCTTTAAAAGTCTCCTATTTTACTGAAGCTATTTCAAGTAGTTTTCTCTTTCATAAATCCAAAAATGTTCTAATGAATATATAATGTGAGCTTGATTTTCTCCCAATTACATTTTTACACTATGCGTCTTGTTTCAGAATCAGGGCAAGTTGAAGAACCAAACTGTACATCTTGGTATTCCAAATATGTCTAATTCACTAGCACTTCATCTCCTGTTATCACATATTCTTCCACTCATCCCCCTCTTAATAATTACTCAAAGGCCCAGAAGGAGCCTCATGAATCATGTTAGCTTAATTCTCATTCAATAGTCCTGTCTCTCTAAGACACACAACGTTGGGAGTACATCCAGTTCTCTGCATGACTGATGTCAAGTAAATATTAATGACCTGCAAATCAAATTTCCAGCCCTCACCCTTTTCCTTATCTGTAGATCTACAGTTACAGATGACTAATGGATCATTTCTCCTCAGTTTATAAGAAAGAAAACTCAATTTTTCTTCCAAACTCTGCCTTTCCTCCTGTAATTTCTTTCCTTCTTAACAAAACCGTTATGGACCAGATGATACATAACAGAAATGGTAAAGTCCCTAATGACTTCTTCTTTTCTAGCTTCAGTTGCTGATTCATTTTACCTTGTGTATGTCTCACATACTAATTCCTCTTTCCTGCTTCATTTCAGATTCGTTATCAATCACCTGACCTATAACACGATCTCCCAACTAGTTTCCTCATCTTTCGTTTCTCCCAAATACCATCTGCCCTTCTCAAATCTGCCAGATGTCTTCATAAACACAAATATGATTAAGCCACTGTACTTCTCTAAAACATTTCATGACTCACGCCCATTTTAACATACGAGGTCTGTTCCAAAAGTATCAGCCAAATTATATTGACACTGGCTCGATACTTTCGGGACAGACCTTGTAAAACTCCAAAGCGCAATTTTGCATCTTGCAAACTCATTCCCCTACCCATCATATGCATCATAAGCTACTCTCTGTATTTGCCTTATACTTTCAACATGCTAGGACTTTTCTATTCTCTCTATATGGCAGATACATCTTTAAAGACCCCACTTAAAAGACACCCACTGTGTAAGGTCTTCCTAGTGGGGTGGCACTGGTTAACAAAATTATACAGGTTTCTGGCACACAATTCGAAAGCACATCATCTGTGCACAGTATTGTGTGTTCACTACCTTAAGGCAAATCTCCTTCCATCACCATTTATCTTCTCTAATAGCCTCCTTTACCTCCCTGTACCCTTCTCCCTCCCCATCACCACACTGTTGTCCTTGTCCACAAGTTTTTCTCTTTTCTCTTTTTTGCTCAATCCCTCCATCCTCTCACCCAACCTGCACCCACCCTGACAGCTATCAGTCTGCTATCTATGAGTCTGTCACTCTTCTGCTTTTTAGTTCATTTTGTTCATTTAGATTCCACATATTAATGAAATCATATGGTACTTGTCTTCCTCTGATTGGCTTACTTCACTCAGCATAATGCTCTTCAGGTCCATCCATGCTATTGCAAAGGGTAAGATTTCCTCCCTTTTTACAATTGAGTAGTATTCCATTGTATAAATATACCACAGCATTTTACCCCCTCATTTACTGATGGATATTTGGGCTGCTTCTAACTCTTGGCTATTGTTAATAACACTACAATGAACATATAGCATCCTACTTATTCTTAAGGCTCATGCCTTAATGCATTTATATCTGAATCTTCCTCTGTACTGAGATCTCTTTGAGGGGAAAGACAGTGTGGCTCTAGCATTAATCACAAAGTCTGACAAATACTAGATCAGGAAAAATATTTTGGGGGAAAAAAACGAATGAAGGAGATTTTATGGTGTCTTTTGCTCATGACTTGCCAGATCTTTTTTTTTTTTAATAAAAAATTTTAAAGATTTTATTATTTTCAGAGAGAGGGGAAGGGAGACAGGCAGAGAGGGAGAGAAACATCAGTGTATGGTTGCCTTTCACCTGCCTCCAGCCATGGACCTGGCTGGAGACCTGGCTTGAAACCTGGTTATGTGCCCTGGCTGGGAATCAAACCAGCGACCTTTGGGTTCGCAGGCGGGCGTCTTATTCACTGTGCCACCAGGCAGCACTGCCAGATCATCCAGGTCATTTTTTAATCTCTTGTGGTAACAATCATTTCACTTATTAGTTTTCCAACTTCCAATCCAATAGTTTTACGTCCAACACCTGTGTCAAGAATTGGTTCAAACACTCATGTCCACAAAGAGTTTACGGGTGTACACCCTAAGCCATACTCTGACAAGTATTTTCCTATTGGACTTTTTATCACCTATGTGTTTAATCCATACTGATGATATCATTTTAGTTTATCCTGACTTTCTCATATTGTTGCATGTGTTTACATTTTTCATTCCTGTGCGGTTGGTAAACTGCCTTTTTTTTTTTTAAGATTTTATTCATCATTTTCAGAGAGGAGGGCAGGGAGGGAGGGAAGCATCAATGTATGGTTGCCTTTCACCTGCCTCCAAGCTAAGGACCTGGCTGGAGACCTGGCTTGCAACCTGGTTATGTTGCCCTGATTGGGAATTGACCCAGCAACCTTTGGGTTCACAGGCCGGCACCTTATCCACTGTGCCACCAGCCAGGGGTGGTAAACTGGCCTTTTATGTGGAGATTAACTTATTTAAATTTTTAGGTTATTCATGAAACCAATACTCATATTTTAAAAATATCTTCAGATGAATTTGAAATTCCAGTATATATCTGCAGAACTCAATCTGTCCATATATCTCCGTAAAAATATACTTGAGACAGATAATATCCTCTGGTTTACTGTCATGATGAATAGAATGTAGCTTTACATTTCCAATGTCCCTGGCTTGTTCTGATTACAACTTTCATTATATCACAGAGTCATGAAAAAACATTGTCTATCATCCTCCTGAATTCAGTAAAAATGATATGTAAAAAACCATTTTATTTTCAATGAATATTTTATGTAGCTTACTGATGTAAAAGTTGTATTTTAAATAATCCATCACATTTAGGAAATGTGAGGTCTGATTCATCAGTCATTACAACCGGGCAGTACAGAGACTCTTGCAATATACTTGGCAAAAGGGATAAAATGCTAGTCCTCAAAGAACCTGAAAACTAACGGAGAATGCTGTTTTTATATGTAACACATGCTTGCAATAATATAAATACAACTTCAAAGTTACTACCTTTAATTCAATACAAAATATGAGTAACATTTTGTGGTTAGGTACCTCAGCAATTTTGGTGCCAACTTTGTTTTATTTGGGAACATGGGGATGAATGTTTATGTAATTGGCTCCAAAAAAAAAAAAAGTTAATCAACATATAGAGCCTGTCCCAAAAATGTCGGCTGCGCCAATTGTTTCAATTATATTGACCTTGGCTCGATACTTTCTGGACAGACCTCATATAAAATCCTTTCATTGTAACTTGTTATTTATTGTTAACCGGCAATTTTATACAAAAGTTCATGCAAGTGCAAACATGAGTTAATTCGTGTAGCAAACTACATCCATCTGTTCATTAAAATGAACAATTCAAGAATTTGATGTGCCCTGGTTGGTGTGGCTCAGTGGATCGAGCACTGGCCTGTGAAATGAAAGGTCACAGGTTTGATTCCCAGTCAGGGCATGTGCCTGGGTTGTGGGCCAGGTCCCCAGCTGGGTGCGTGCAAGAGGCAACTGATCAGTGTTTCTCTCTCAGATAAGGTTTTTCTCCCTCTCTTTTTACCCCCTTTCCCTTCTCTAAAAATAAATATTTTAAAAAGAATTGGGTAATATATATTCACTAAAAGATATAAAACCTTTAATTTATAAGATTTTAAATCATGTAAGAGGATGAAAAATTGGAAAACTCTTATTCTAATAACATATATTGGAGGAATGTATACGATCATAGCTTTCATTGACAGCCATCCAGGTACATCATTCATTTCTTCCCTAAAGAAAGAAAATTGGTGTTCAGCTACAGGGAGTAGAGTTAGGTTTCAGCTTCCAGCTATACCACCTTCAGGGTGAATCCCAACTTGGGGGAGCAGAGCAATGCATGTTTCCTGGGCAACCAACCCAGGAAACACCAAGTGACTGAGCATGGTGTGGCACTGGCACCAGACCACTTCTGCCCTATGTTGGACTCCTTTAAGGACCAGTCTTTGCTTTGGAGCCTTGTCTTGGGTTGTCTGATACTTTGTCAGATCTGCATGTTGGTCTGAAGTTTTCCCTGACCTGCTTCTTCCCCACTTTCCTTTCAAAAGTGTCAAGTCAGCATCTCATGCTCAATGTTTTCGTTGTCCAATCCTGCTTTCTCTCCCATTCACCTTTCACAAATATTACTTCTCCTCCCTGCCCTGAAACATCCTGTAATCCTAATTTTCTTCCTGGGGGACCCAGGGATAATATTTATTGCTGTGTCCCCAAATATAACAGTAAAGTTGGCACTAAAATTGATGAGGTACCTAACCATAAAGTGTCACTCATATTTTGTATTGAATTAAATTCGTCATTTTGAAGTTGTATTTGTATTATTGCAAGCACATGTCAGGTACAAAAATAGAACAAAACAAAATAGTATTCTCTATTGGTTTTCAGGTTCTGTTAGGTCTTAACTTCATTGAATTTGGATAATGTCTTTGATGGCTAAACAGTTCTCAGTTTTGGGGGGGAAAGATAATATTTATACAATATTTCTAATATAAAAATAAGATAAAATAATTACCATAAATTTAAAATATATGTTTGCATACCCCTTTATTCTCAAGGCTAATTGTTGGATTTATGATTAGACATGATGGGTATTACACCCTGGACCTTCATACAAATGAACAAGATCTGTGATGAGATATATGATTGACTAGGGTGTAGTCACCTGGGACTTACCCTAGGGTACCAACAAGTCTTTAGAGGTTTAAAATTATAAATTAGTAACTTTTTAAAACAGTTCCCTTTCAATGAGATAATGCCACCAATTCTGACACTTATCCCTAATAGTCTTGCTAACCTCCTCTCTAACAAATGAGTAAATAAATTACAGCTAATACTTGTTGAGCACTTGTATGCCATACACAGTGTTATTCTGTTCTTTACATTTTATTCCATGTAATCATCACTTCTACCCATAAGAGGTGGGTTCTGTTTTGCAAATAGCAAATCCAAAGCTAGGAAAAATTAAGCACTGTGCCCAAGATCAGAGCTGTAAGATTCAGGACCTAGATTAGAACGCAGTAGTTGTCTGATCCCAGTTCACTGTATGAGGTAGTCTTTTCACTTTAACATGTAGTGGGTCTAGGACTAGAATCCAGGTCTTCTGACACCTTACTTTCTTTCCTCTAAACCATAAGTATCTCTTTTAATCCTAAAAGTTATGATTCTTAATCTAGTATTTTTTATTGAATCCTAAATTCTTTTATTCAAACAAACATCCAGCCTTTAGACATCAAAACAGAAGCAGCATTTCATAATTACCTATTTGCTCTCTATTTAGTCTGAATGTTTGTTGGCCATTTTGTCTTCAGCTCTAATATATATTTAGTTTTATCACAATGTGAATGGATTTTCCTAAATCTACTATTGTTGGGAGAAGAGAAACCAAGTTCATTTTAATCCCTGAGAAGAAGTTCAATGGAACCTCTTAATAAATATTATGGTGACATTTGCCTCCTTCCATTTAGTCTTCCCATTTGAAAAATGGCTATAGACTTTGGGGTATTTTTCCCCAGTC
Organism: Noctilio leporinus; assembly: GCA_004026585.1. NCBI lineage: Eukaryota > Metazoa > Chordata > Mammalia > Chiroptera > Noctilionidae > Noctilio > Noctilio leporinus. The sequence goes on from PVIW01001573.1 coordinate 115,282, forward strand.
TGATCCAAAAATGGGGAACATTTTTGACACCAAATAATTACAAATTTTCAATACAAGGCATTTGAAAAAACCTGATTCCTAATTATTAAAACATTGACACAATTCTACCAGAAGCAACCTGGGATTCCACTATCCTCTTCACTTCAGTCCTTTATTATCTAAAAAGAGTAGTTATTAAATTATTATAATCCTAAATAAGAAAAAAGAGACCTGGTCGGTAGATAAGTTGGTTAGTGCTGTCCAGGTACACCACGTTGTGGGTTCAGTCACTGGTCAGGGCACATACAAGAATCAGCCAATGAATGGAATACATAAATAAATGGAACAACAAATGGATGTTTCTTTTTTTCTCTCCCTCCCTCCCTCCCTCCCTCTCTCTGAAATCAATAAATAAAGGAAAGGATATTCTGTTTATTTTGTCAGAAGGTAGCAATTCATTTCCATCATTTCTGGTAGGTAAGCCCCTCTGGGTAACTCAGGGCAATACAGTAGACTAGGTCTCTGGATAATCCTAACACCATCTACTTCAATAGGATCCTGTGAGGTAACATAACACCAGAAATGCAACAGCACTGAAAGGTTTGAAAAGCAGAGGCAAAGGAACTCACTCAGTACCAGCCATAGAAGGTGGTCTCAGTTTGAAAGACCTTGGTCCTTATTATACAAGATAAATGGTGCACGGGCAGTAAAGAGCAGAGTCAAAATGACACAGAATACTGTGGGCCATGGGCAGATTTGACTCTTCATCGTAAAAACTATACATGTGAAGAAAGGATTGAGTAAAGTGATAATTATTTGTCACAGGAACTTTAAATCTCATAAGATTTGGATCTTATATGTGTGTGTTTAAGCTAATAATTCACAGAAAATAAACCAACCTATAGGAGGTTTATAATTCACAGAAAAATAAACCAATCTAAGTCTTGCCAACGCATTTTCATGAAAACAGGTTTCTTTTCCAATTTATATTTCATCAGATTATAAGATTAAACTGTCCACATGTGATCAAATGATGACTGTATAATTGCAGTCAATTGGTTTGGGAACAAACACAGCTATCTTAGAGCAAACAACATAACTGGTGGGATCAGAAGTAGGCATGAGTAGTATTGCCGAACGGTATTCAATGTGCTGTGGCACTGATTAATATGTTTCACAGTTGAAATAGAGGTCACCAATTAATCTATAACTCCTTTAGGAGGAGGTCAGTTTAAGAGAGTTTCTGCCATCTTTCAATTTCATCTCTGTTTTCCCACAATCACAAGTGGTGTAGTCATCACATCTCAGCCCTTGGGCTAAGACTGAGTACAGTATATGTGGTATAGTGGTACTGCATATCACAATAGTACTTTTAGATGATTACAGAGAAATGTGTATTTTCCATTTTTATTAAAAGTCTAATATGTCAGATATTTTACTTCATATATATGTAGATATTTATATCTGAATATATTCATATATGAATAAACTTTTATATATGAATATATCAAGCTTTTAACACATACATTGCCTTTATACAAGTATACACATATATGAATATGAATATATATAGTCCCTTTAATGACCTTTCAGATCTACTTAAACTGGCTTGCTGTACTAGTTTCCTATCTTCCTATAATAAATTAACACAAATTTACTGACCTAAAACAACCTAAAAAAGTCTGAAATCATGTCATTGGCAGGACTGTGTTCTTTCTGAAGAACTCAGTGGAGAATTTGTTTCCTTGCCTTTTCCAACTTTTGAAAGTCGTCTGTATTGTTTGGCTAGTAGTCCCTTTCATCCCCCTCTTGAAACCACTCCAGTCTCCCTCTCTCCAACCTCTTGCTTTCCCTATCGTATTTCCTCCTCTGTTGCCAAATCTCCCTCTGCCTAACTCTTACAGGAACCCTTGTGATTACACTTAAGGCCAACTTAAATAATACAGGCCAGTCTCCCCATCTTAAGATTCTTAATCACATCTGCAGAGACACTTTCAGCATGCTAGATAATATATTCACAGGTTCCTGGGATTAAGATATAGATATCTCTGGGGATCATTACTCAACCTGCCACACTTGGCTTCATTAGAACTAAAGAACTAATTTCCAAAAGTAAACTGAAAAACTAATTAGGTGTTTTAAACAGGGATGTCTAAAATGCCTCAACTGTAAGAAATTAAGCAGTAATTTAACTTTTAAAAGCCATTTTAACCATGCCAACATAAAAGTCCTGGAGGAAAACATAGGAAGAAAAATGTCAGATATCCAGCCCTGGCTGGTGGCACAGTGGATAGGTGCTGGCCTGTGAACCCAAAGGTCACTGGTTCGATTCCCCAGCCAGGGCACATTACCAGGTTGCAAGCCAGGTCTCCAGCCAGGTCTGTAGCTGGAGGCAGGTGAAAGGCAACCATACATTGAAGTTTCTCTCCCTCTGCCTCACTCCCTTCCCTTCTCTTTAAAAATAATAAATAAAATATTTTTTAAAATAGTAAAAAAAAAAAATCTCAGATATCCTACACAGTGATATTTTCACCGATACTTCTTCAAGGGCAAAGGAAATAAAGGAACAAATAAACAAATGGAACTACATCAAACTGAAAAGTTTCTGCTTAACAAAATTAAAAGGGAACCAACTGTATGGGAAAACATATTTGCTAATGATACCTCAGATAAGGGTTTGATCTCCAAAATATATAAAGAACTTATACAACTCAACACCATGGAGACAGACAACCCAATTACAAAAATAGGCCAAGAACCTAAACAGATATTTCTCAGAGGAGAACATACAAAGGGCCCAGAGGCATATGAAAGAATGCTCAATATCACTAGCCATTAGAGAGATGCAAATTAAAACCACAATGAGATACCACCTCACACCTGTCAGAATGGCCATCATTAACAAATCAACAAACAACAAGTGCTGGGTAGGATGTGGAGAAAAGGGATTCCTGGTGCATTGTTGGTGGAAATGCAGACTGGTGTAGACACTATGGAAAACAATATGGAATTTCCTAAGAAAACTAAAAATGGAACTGCCTTTTGACCCAGTGATTTCACTGCTAGGGTTACACCTGAAGAACCCTGAAACACCAATTCAGAAGAACCTATACACCCCTATGTTCATAGCAGCACTATTTTCAATAGCCAAGTGCTGGAAACAGCCTAAGTGCCCATCAGTGAATGAATGGATCAAAAAACTTTGGTACATTTACATAATGGAATACTCCACAGCAGAAAGAAAGAAGAAGCTCCTACCTTTTGCAACAACATGGAGGAATTGGAGAGTGTTATGCTTAGTGAAATAAATCAGTCAGTGAAAGACAAATACCCTATGATCTCACCCAATACAGGAGACTAATGAACAAAACAAACAAACAAGCAAAACAGAACCAGAGGTATGGAAACAAGGAACAGACTTTCAGTGTGCAGAGGGGAGGGGAAAGGAGGAGAAAGAGGCAAAGAGGAGGAAGAGTTTCGTCAAGGAACTAGCATGGATGACCAGTGGAAATAGACAACGTGGGATTGACTGTGGGAGGCAGAATGGGGAGGGTGGGGCAGGGGAGAGCAGTGGGGGCGGGGAATGGGATGAATGTAAGACAACAACAATAAAATAAAATAACAAAAACAAAACAAAACAAAACATTTTAGAACTATGGTAATGGAGATTTTCAGATTGAACTTGGGGACTTATTGTATGCATGGATCATTCCTTTAAAAAATAAAGTGTATTTTAAAGCTTTAATAGCCCTGGCCAGTGTGACTCAGTTGGTTGGAGCATTGCCCTAGAAACCCAAAGGTCACAGATTCAATTTTGGATTAGGGCACATGCCTGGGTTGCAGATTTGGTCCCATTAGGGGTTCATGTGAAAGGCAACTGGTTGATGCTTCTCTCTCAAATCAATGTTTCTCTTCCTCTCTCTCTCCTTCCCTTCTCTCTAAAAATCAATAACCATGTTCTCTGATGAGGAAAAAATAAAGAAAAAAACTTACCTCCCACCTTTCTGTCTTCCCCTCCCTTGCTCTTATCTTCTTCCCAGTCTTTCCCCTTTCTTCTCTCAGTTATGTTCTTCTACAAGTTATTAAAGATTCTATATAAGTTCTTGAATTTTATGGTCATTTCTTATTCAATTCTGAGCTCAACAAGAAATAAAACCCATGCTTGAATATGCATTTATCTCTGTTATTGACCAATAGATGGAAGGGTGGTACTTATTTGGAAAGAAGATGCTAGGCTTACATATAAAATATATAATGATAACAAATAGAACCAGAATAATTTCTTTTTCTTGTGTCTAGTAGAGGAATTTGGATTGCTCTCTCCCAACTTGGGCCATAAAATTAGATTAATTAGTTTTCATGCTGTTGATTTCCATTTGGAAGAACATCTAAAGCACTTTGGCTACTCTCACACAGGTCTCTTGGGGCTAATGTTATTAGTCTTTGGGGTGACACCAGGTTTTCTATATTTAGGGACTTATGAGCTATCTCTTGATTTTTTCAATTGAGGAACTAGTAGTACTAGGGGTTTTTCTTGATCTAAGTGATCTTGCTTGTGGTATATCACTTCCTTTTTTCCCTTAAAATGTAAGAAATACATATTTTATAATACTTTTAGTTCTCTTCATTTAGTTGCTCCATGCTCTTATAATGTCAATGTCTCAAACTTCCATTCTCTCTGCATTTCTACAGACTGCTGCCTCAGCTATCTAGCTGGTCATGACTTTGTAGTGGATTTGTTGTCTATCTACTTACAAACATCATTAAGGGTGTTTTTTTTTGTTTTGTTTTGTTTTTTTTTTTTTTAATTTTATTGTTGTTGTATTACATCCATCCCCTTTTTGCTCCTCTCTATCCCCCTACCCACCCAAGGGTGTTTTTTTAAAAAGATTTTATTTATTTTTAGAGAGAGGGGAAGGAAGATAAAAAGAAAGGGACAGAAACATCAATGTGTAGTTACCTCTTGTGCACCCCCAACTGGGGACCTGTCCTACAACCCTAGAAATTGAACCAGCAACCCTTTGGTTCACAGGCCAGTGCTCAGTCCATTCAGCTATGCCAGCCAGGGCTCATTAAGTTTTTAGTGTAAAAGTTTTCTAAATTATGAACAGTAATTGAATGATGAGACTATGAGTGGTGTTTTTTTTCATTTTGTTGTAAAATTTTAGGGTATTTTTCATATACTTTGCATTGCATAAATTCTAGAAAACACTATATCTACTTTATAATATACTAATTTAATTTGTATTATAATGTATTATATACTGTTATAAAATATGTAATTCTAGAAAATATATATTGCAATAAAAATACTCTTTACTAAAAATTATCTACTGTAAGAAAAATATTGGCTATTTC